>JAVLUX010000001.1:55011957-55391957 GCA_032164185.1 Moxostoma hubbsi
GCCGGTGTCACACGCAGTCAAGAAACGAGGCAGGAGCTAGAGGCACTGGATGTACCTGCTGAATGTTCAGTGCAGTCTCTCAGGCCTCTAGGGGGCTTTCAATGCGGTGTTGATTTAATCGTCTCAAATGAGGTGGTGGAGACCTGAGATGTGCTGAATGGCTTGTTTATGGGCAGTTGGATACCTTATTAAGAGACTATTGGCTCTGTGGGGGCACAGGAAAACAGCTAGAACACATAACTGGCAAAAGTAGAAGGTACTGTATATTCCGTTTCTCGATCTTCCTGTTGTTTATCTTCTTGTTGAGTAGGACCACCTAATGAGAGATGTCGATAATGTAAAATGGCTTGACAAGCATTACTGGTGATAAGTGGTTAAACACATTCCCTGTGGTTTTGTCGAAAAATGTGGACAAATGAGTCCTTAAAATGTCAAATTGAGCTATGAAAGAGCAACCTCTGAGCAATAACATTTTTCTCTAGACATTAAAGCAAAAAAAGAAAGAGATCTCCCATGCTTCTCAAACCTATTGATCAGTCAGCAGTCTCTTGTGCCTGGTTTGTTTATTTGTCCTTAAATATCCGAAACAGAGTTCATACTTAACTGTAGCATTTCTGAATAACACAATTTAGTCTCTTAAGCTTTGAAAAAGCTACTGTACTTCTGACCAAGGTTTTTTGTTTTTTTTTCTGTAGAGGTTAAAGCAATACAAAAAGAGATTGCCCGTGTATCTCAAACTAGTTTCTCACATATGACTTCTTATATATCAGTATATTGCCTGTATTTCTTTATGCTGAGAAATTGCATTGGATAAATCGAAGACAAAGAGATCAATATTTTTTGATTCAATAGTCTCTTGAGTTTTAAATGTGTAACTTCTTTGCAAGAATTGTTTTCTCAGGGACTTGAAATGGGAGTGCCTGAAATTGAACACAGTTGTGTGGCAGTTTACGAGAACATTCTGTGACTTCCTAGTAATTGTGTCAATGTCTCAGCGATCAGACGTGAAAATAGCAAGATAATACCATCTGCAATTAAAATGTTCAAGCATATCGCGTCATTTTAGTTGTCAACTTGTGACTGCATAATGTCGTAGCCTTTGTGCATGCCTTGCAACAACAAGGGGTCTCCCTGGCATCCGTCACATCACTAAAAGTGCCACTTCGGTCTCCAAATTGCAGGCTTTAATTGCAATAATTATTTACAAGCCTAATTAAACAAAAAAGGAGCCTCATGGAAGTGACTTCCAGTTCGAGTAATCAGGCTCAGTTCTGTCAAGAAATGCTGCTAGCATGCTATCATTACTGCTAGCTGTCTAATTGACGAAGGCAGTACTGCGTGACTCGCTCTCTCTTTTTCTCTCTGTCTGACTGAGAGACAGAATGTGCTGAAATGACTTAGTTCCCTGAGTGGCGGAAAACATCTTTTATACCATTCTCTAAAAATCCCAGGGCTTTTTTGTCTCAAAGGATGCCATGGAACTGGAAGCTATATTAAATAATACTTTTAGACTTTGTTTTGTTTAGTTTTGAGTGAGTTTATTGTTGCTAGAAGTGCACAGTTTTGTATGTTTTTATGCTAATTGTTTATTAGCATGCCACTACTGCCTTCCCTGCTGAAAGAAATTATCTTAGCTGGTTAAAGCTGGTCTTGCTAGTTTCCTAGTCTGGCCAAGCTGGTGTTTGGCTGGTTTTCCAGCCTGACTAGCTCACACAGTTGCCCAAAATCCTTCTAAAACAAGGCTGGGAGACCCGCTAATACCAGCAAACCAGCTAGAGTTATTAAAGAATACAGACTGTAATTCCTCTCTATGACCATTTTTGTTTTGCTAATGAATTTCACCTAACCCTATCTTTATCCAAACCTTTCTTTGAGTGAGAGGATAATACATTTGATACTGCCTATCAAAATAATACTAATGTTAGCTTCTTGGCTAACTATGAACAACTTTTCCTGTTGCAGAGTCTATCAGAGTCCATTTCCATGTCTCTTTCAAAGCAGGTTCTTTTTATGTCTGTCCTTATTTGGCTTGATTTGGCGCTCAGCGGTGATTCAGAGATACTTCTCATTAATCGAGTCCAAGCTTTTTAAAGCCTTGGCTTATTAGACACCGGAGTAACAAAACCCCTGTCCTTCTTTTATCGATTACAGCTGCCCAAATTTGAGTGGTGTCTCAGGCTGTGCCAGGCCATAATGGAGATGACTGCTGCGCTCCCACTGTGCCTGCTTGCTTTGAGACAGATGCTGTCAATGTATGCCTGCTTTCACCCCGCTGAATGTCACAGCGGGCCCTTACCCCCTCCTCTTGTTTTGTGGCGAGGGGCTGTAAATGAAGCCCCCCTGTAGATCAAGCGCTCTCCCCGAGCACCTCAGCATGTTTAGCTGCCAGCCCTGGCACAGTCCGGGTTGAAGCCCACCAGTATTTTTATTGTTAACGAAAACTAAAACATAGTTTTTCATTTAACTTTGGCAACCCTAAAATACTAAAACTAAAGTAAAAGCTACATTCTCTGAAAAGAATTAAATTGAAGTGACTAATTAAAAAACAAAATTAAACATTCAAAACTATAATAACCCTGAAGCCCACCCCCATGCCCGTCACCATAACCGCACAACCGTTGCCAGACCTGCATATGCTCTTTGTCTGGGCTGCTTATGGCACAGATGCATCTGCAAACAATCTGCACTGCGTGAGGTGATTGTTTTCCTGGGTCACACAGCGGCAGTGTCAGGTTCTGCCTTTTCTGGGTACCGTATGTGTCGGAAGAGTGGCTCTGCTGTCTGTCTTACTGTATTGTTGCCGGACAGCAGTGAAAAGAATCAATATAGCAACTGGCTCTGTGCTCCTGTGAGAATCATATTGAGAGAGCTGTCTGCATAAAGAGTACTGATTGAAGCATCTTGAGTGTGTGCACTTATCATATTTGTGCCGTTCAACCTTGGAGGAAACACTCGAAAGCTTATATCACAGATATATAACGTTCGTGTCTCGTTAGTGGCCTTTTTTTATCATCATTGCTATCTTTCACATTTAATGAAGGCATGTTGTACGATTTTATTAATTTTTTTTAAAGCTAATAAGACAAAAATGAATTTATGATCATTTTATTATTGTTAAGTTAGGTTTGCAGTCCTGAAATGTTATTTAAATTGAGCTTTAGTTTTTCCAATTGTGTTCAATGAATTAAACTAAAACTAACAATCACTGATTTAAAAAATATCCAAAACTTTAACACTTTTCAAAAAGGCTATATTCGTCAGTTAACCACATAAGTTAACATGAACTAACAATGACCAATACTAACAATGAACAATGCTTTTACAGTACCATACTTATTAATCTTGTTTAATGTTAATTGCAACATTTACTAATACAATTACATTAATGCATTATGGACTGACATTAACTAATAATGAACAATAGTATTTTGATAAATTAACATTAGCCAAGATTAATGCATGCTGTAAAACATATTGTTCATTGTTACTTTGTGATGCCAAATGCATATATGCCCTAATGTTGACAAATAGATCAACTGTTTCCACTGAAACTAAACTAAATTGAAAGAACACATTGAAAATAAAATAGTCTAAATTCAAAACTATAATGGCCCTGTTTCCGCTCTCCTCTCCCTGTCTGCTCTCCAGAGCGATATAGATGATAATGACAGAAGCCCGGCCGTCAATTATACAGCATTTGTTCAGAGTGTGTGATGCGCCTAGCATTAACATCATGGCGATAACACTAATGCAGCGAGCGTACATTCTCCGCAGAGAGAGTGATGGATGTCAGTCTCAAGTGTTTAGCTGGCAAGATGCTGACAGAACTCAGCGGGGAGCGGTGCACACTGGTTGGCAACAGAACCACGGGATAAACATCTGAGACAGTGAAGAATGTTGCAAAGCAAATATCATAGAGGCGAGAAAAAAGATCGCCCCAGACTTGGAAGGAATTTTCAGGGAAACGTTGAAGCTTATGTGGTATTACTTCCATTGCAGGTGTATACCGGCAGACACATGACTGGTTAAGACCAGCTTGAACAGCTTCAACCAGCTAAGACTAGCAAAACAGTGTATGCTGGTTTAAGCTGTTTTATATTTGTATTATGGAAATATATAGATCTCATAGCAGTGGTACATTGGTATCTAAGATGATCATTCAGTATGAGCTGACTGCAGGCAGAGGCTCAGCTACTATCTGAGGAGTGAATAATTCAGCCATCAAAGCCCACAGCAACAGGCTGAGGGCCCTGTCTCACAAAAACCTCTCTCACACACACACATGCACACACACACGTGCAAGCAGTGGTGTACATCAGCAGGGGATATGATAGGGGGCTTATTGATTTCAAGGAAGCAGCCAGACAGTGGATCGTTGTGACCTAGGGGGCTGCATAATAATCCAGGTTTGATTATGTGAAATTATAGTGTAAACGTCAAAGTGAGAGCATGTGTTTAGATGATGGGTTGAGGGCTTCTTTGGTTTAGGGGAGACAAAGGACATTCCTTACTTGATTTCACGTAATACAGAATAGAAGAGTGCTTGTGGATTATAAAACGCATCATCTTGACTTCGGAATATCAGCTACAGGACATACTGTTCAACCATTAGTCCTACCTGATTTGCTGAAAGCCAGAGGTTGCTAAATAGGCGCTAGATTGTTCTATGCTTGGTCTTAAAGGAATAGTTCCCCCCAAAATGTAAAATCCTTTACTCACCCTCATGTTTTTCCAAACCTCTATGCCTTGCTTTCTTCCATGGAACTCAAAAGAGATGTTAATCAAATTGATAGATTGCCTCGGTCACCATTCACATTCATCCCATCTATGTCCTTTGCTGACTGAGGCTATCATTCTTCCTGACATCATCTTTGTGTTCCACAGAAAAAAAAGAAAAGGTCAGAAGGGTTTGGAACAACATGAGGTTGAGGGAAGCATACTTAGAAATTTCTCAAATGTAAGGGAACATGTTGCTACACCCTCTGTTTTTGTATAGTGATTTGTGTGTTGTGGTTTATGCCCCTTTTCCTGGCTCTTTGTTTGCCAGTTGCCCCCTCCGCATTTGTGGAAGCCTCTAGTGTGTGTGTTTGGTGTGTATATACAGATGGCGGGTTTGACTGCACCCCACTGCTCTCTTGACTGCTCTGCTGGCATACACTCAGCTTGATTGGCTGGCTGGGTTTGGGGAGAAAGGGGGAAACACTGTGAAGGCTCAGGTGCTCAATCTGGTACCAGTTATATCATAAACAAGCCTCTTCCATTCTGCCCACTGCAGACCTGTGAAAAAACAATTTAGCAGAACCACATGGATGCAACTGATGCCCCATCCTTCGAGTCACTCAGCAGATCATGAGATCTTGGGATGGTGATATGATAGAGACATGTCCCGATTTCATTACCTCCTCTAGGAGAGCAAAGAAGGAGGTAGACAGACTCAACCAAAAAAAAAAAACAACTACCTTGAAATGGAAATAGTAGTCCTTCTTTTTGCAGAAGAAAAAAAAACATGATAGAATAATTTGTATATGATTGGTCCGATTTGGACCAAGCATATTAAGCTTATTTGAGCTGTTGGCTTATAGCTAATATTCAATATGATTCTTTACCATACAGTTTTACCGTTTTCCTTCTGTTTGTTGTGTATGGCCTATCATTCTCAACGGTATAGGCTTCATTGTTCGTACAAAATGTACCACAAATACAAATCTTTCTGCATCTCATTCTCACATCTCATAATCTTTTTGGCCCTATCAAGGACCCTGCTGAAAAGACCAGTTTAGCAAAGGGGATGTAACCAAATACTCGAGATTAGGGGGATCCTCATATAAAACTAAAGAATCAGTCATGCTAAAAACATATTTCAACCACTGTTGTGAATGTCTTTGGTGGTTACGTATCAGGTCCCCATCAGCTTCTGTCCTCTGTAGCTGATCTCCCATCCTGACCAGCTTGACAAGCACCCAAACCCTCCCAGCACGGAATTGTGTCCTAATAAAACCTCTCCATTTTTGTCTGATTCAATTAAGCATCTGCTATTTTAGAATGCACACTAATGACATTATTTCTTATTGCAAAACTATTGTCCCGTGCCTGAATGTGGTATTGAAGATGATAAAGCAGGCATATGGCCAGTAATCACATTTAGAGATCCCATCAGTTAGCTTATCTGACAGTTGGATTTTGCCTGGGATGATTAACTAAAACCCCCTGCCTAGAGACTGATAGAAAAGTTCGAGACCTATGCCCACCTGGCACTTTGTAAGGGAGGTGTCAGGGGCTAATTGACAGCCTGACGGACAGACAGGTTACAGGGCTTTACTGGAATCTCCCTGAGGGGGCTCCGAGCACGTCTGGCAGCTGCGCCCAGGTGCCGCGCTCCAGGAACAGGCAAACACGTGCCGCTTCCGCATCTTTCTCTCATTAGTGTCACAGATTTGTGAAAACTGCCGTTGTCAGGTGAGGCGGTGTGGATCACTATTTTGTCAACTATGACAGAGATTTTGTACAGTATATATACCCACACAAGTCATGAAATATGGCTGGATAATGTGCCACACATACACACACATGGCTTCACATGCCCATCTCCTCCACTGCTCCTGCAAGAGGATTCCAGCCATACATTATTGATGTACACACTCTCTATCGACTTGCTGCAGTGTACAGCCCTCTATCTCTGACCCAGTCTACCTCTATATTATTCCACTTATTCTTTGTCTCTCTCAATGTCTATCTAACTTGCAGGCACTGAAAGTGTGTGCATGTGGTTTGTCATTTTTTACAGTTGTTAGCAACTGATGAAGTGTGAATGAGTTATTTAGCAAAAAAGGGGCCATAAAGACTTATCGTGCTAAAAAAAAAAGAAAAAATTGGGACACTGAGCAATGAATAAAACAGAACGAAGATGTCTTGAGATGTGGTTTTAAAAGTCTTGACATGGCATCTTAAAAATGTGACATTCCTGCACTAGATGCTGAAAACAACAGTGATAAGCGCCCAAAGTCTTTCCAGCAAGTCAATCCATGGTCAGCCATCTTTGAAATTTTCACTGGTGGCTATTTCCAGTCATGACAGTGCAGATCCTATCTACTTGAATGGGAAAAGACCGAAATCTAAAAAGTGATTGGTCAAAATTATATAGAGTATAAGAAAAAAAACATGAAAAACAGGTAGATTTTAGAGATTCAACTGAACTTAAGATGGAAATGAGAAGTCAAACTAAAGTTTTGACAGTAGGCGTCCCGTTTCCCGGAATACTGTCCGTTCGCCGGGGGGCAGTGGTCGTTTCTCCGCTTTCTATTCCTGCTTCCACGAAAACGATCAGCAGATGGTCTGATGGCGAAATTAGGGAACACTTCTGACTACTTTTAGCTATCATAGCTAACATAATTTTCATTTGGGTCTTACTATTTAAATGCTTCTTTAAATTATGTATCTTCACAACTGGAAGGAATAGATTGCAATGAACCGTTTCCCTTTTCTCTACTGAAATGACAAGGATGTTAGAATTTCCACAAAATTATAATAGTCATCCAGTGGCCATTGCGATAAAACAGGCCTTTTAATGGTTTGACCATGTTTGCCTCGAGAGCACAGTGTTGATTTGAGACAGGTGTTATTTACACATGCGACAGTAAGTGGTGCCAGACCGTCTTAGTTACATACATAACCTTGGTTCCCTGAGACAAAGGGTATGAGACATTGCGTTTGCTAGGTAGTGTCCTTCCACACAACCTAGTTGAAACCTCTCTACAATAACGTCAATATTGTAAAATTGGCTATGGTGTTTGAGCCATGCCCTTTTAGGAGCAAATCTGTCTGCTATAAAAGCAAGCGCGCAAACACCATTCCTCAGAATTTTCTGACTGAGGGACAAGGAGCATATCACTCGCACCTCAGGAGAACTCTGAGTCTTGTAGTGCGGCCAGCGTTTGCAATGTCTCTTTCCCTTCATCTCAAGAAACCAAGGTTACGTACGTAACCGAGATGTTCCCTTATGACTCAGCCTTACATCTAGGTTGTAAAAGCATGCAAATGTGTTTTGAGAAGACCATCGTGCTGCGAAACATACATCTTGTAATTTCACACCGTTCGTCCATGCCCATGAGGAGGCAATGCCACTAGTTGAGTGTGCTTTAAAACCAGTTGGGCAAATCTTATCTGTGACTCGTTAGCCAGGGCAATCGCATCAACAATCCAATGAAGAAGTATTTTCTTGGAGACGTACATTTGTTTGTCCTCCATTGGCTCAATGTGTGCATGTAGCGCCCACACAGAGCATAACAAATGCAAGGAATGTTCCTCACCCAAATTAAATGGAGGCGGGAAGAAGACTTGAAGGTGAACCACCTGCACTCTGAAGGATGTGGTTAGAACCTTAGGCACATTGCCATTTCTGGGTTTGACAGTGGCTTTTGAAATTCCAGGCCAAACTCCAGACATTAATTGTCAATTAATAGTGCATGTAAGTCACTGACTAGTTTTACTGAGGCCAGAGCCGGCAGTAGTGCAGTATTAATGGAGAGCATGCGCAAATCAGCAGAGTCTAAAGGCTCGAAGGGTGGCCCTGTGGTGGGCGCTCTCCACTGAGGCAAATAGATGGATTTCTGCTTTGCCAAATATTTCCCAAATCCTCAGGACAGTTTGAGGTTGAAGATTCGATTCACCCAGTATCAACAACTTGGCATGACAATAGGTCCGCACCGTAATTCAGATGGCATGGGACATATGTCACTCTCAGGGAAAAGAGATGATGCTCGCTCCACAGGAGGAGTTGATGCGTCAGTCTCATCAATTGCAGTGAATTTCGAATTATGCTGTCATGTTGTCTGAGCAAACCAGAACATAACAGTTTGCTATTTCTGACTGAAAAGCCTCAAGTCTGAGACTACAAGACTACATTTTTTTGCATTTGATGTTCTAAGCCCTCCTCGCACCTGGCCAGGTCCCGAAAGCCAGGCGTCCATCGCACACCTGTGTTGGAAGAGCGAGGGCGATTCACGAGCGAAGCATCATGAGACTCAAGCCTGAACATATGACAATACTGGAATACTTTACCTCAGATTACACTAAAAACACAATTTTCTGGCTTGTATAGCTGAAGCGCATGCACGTTCTCGAGTTGATTGACAGGTGATGTCTGTATCTAAAAGGTGAGTGGCTCTTTTTACTGTTAGGCGGGACTTCTTTTCTACATCCGTTGACTGTTGGGTGCTTAAGAGCTCCTTGGTTGGACGTTCCAATTTCTTCCATCTCTGCTAAATAGTCAGGGCACAATAGTCAAAGACGTCTATCTAGCGCATGTATACATAGAAAAATTATTTTTAAAAAAGCCATGAGCGAACGCAAAAATTTGTAAATGGCCAATTATATATATACTGGGCACATGGGCTGTGTTAAATATGGAATACTAGCATACTGTATTCTGCATAGAATACTATATACTGTACGGCCTGCTTTTTGTTTCTTTGAGTATGTGAAATAATACACAGTATGCAAATTATGTTTTTCCTTATTCATATTACTTCTGGTTAATTTGTAACTCTGGTTGTGTACTACACATTGTGACATGTAGTACAGAAAATTTGCATACTGTCCACAGTATATACTGAGTAGAATGGTAGCCATTCCAAACATACCCATTCTCTTATGAGCATGAGCTCTGTGACGCAGCTCCACTGTGAGGCCCACTGTGTGTCAGCTTTTTTCTGTTGGTGACCTATTTATCCCATGTGACATAACCCGCAACCTCTGTGTGATTAGGAACACTGTCCCTCGTGGAAATGGTCTTCATGCCTGCATTTTGGCTGAGATTCACTGTGGTTAAAGCTTTTTATAGCAGTCTTGAATAGACCCTCTGGTGCTGCAGCATCGAGGTGCTTCAGTTGAGCCAAATCTGCACGTTCATGCCAAATCCGTTACACAAATAGCTCTGATGGGACAGAAACGGCTTGCAGAGGAAGCTCTGAGCTCTGTTCAAACATGCAGGTTAAGAGCCCTCACATTTCATCTAAAACACAACCAGACATGATGCCTCGCTCAGATATAACCATCGATTTTCGACTAGGAAACATCTAATGCCTTTTGAAATATTTTGTGTTCCGGAAACAATCTAAGCTAATGTTCGCTTTGATCAGGCAGTTAGTTCAGTAGCAGTGTTTCATTGCCATGTAAGATTGTTAGCTAGCTGTGAGGTTGTCTAATTTTGATTTATGTGTATTGTTCTTCTAGAGACTAAAAAGTCCATGTGGCATTTAAGTTCTGAGTGGAGAGACATTTCAAAGGTCACACAATAAGCTTACATGCTGTGTCTTTGGCTTTAATATAGTTCCTAATCAGTCCGGTTGCGCTATGTTCCAATGTGCCTAGATTTATGTGTATTTTTTTTTATAAATATGAAACTAGATGTATTTTTCCTTAAGAAATTTTGAGTGGTGCATGGTGTTCTAAGTGGATGCTGGGCAGTTGCTATGGTGTTCTGGGTGGTTGCATGCTAGTACACCGTACAGTCTCTATAAAATTTTAGTCACTTCTGGTTTGGGCCCCTCCTCCAGTGTAAGTCTAAAGGATTTCTTCCACATGTTTTGTTGTCCAATCGGCAAAAATCAGATCACTTTAAAAAGTGAAAGCACACCTCTCCTCAATAAGCCGCACGATTTAAGGTTATAGCTTTATATATTTTTGGTGTATAATAGTGATGCTTGCATTAGGGGCCATTTCTTGAATCCAAAAACAGCTAGATGCAATGCAGTAGAATGGAACAGAATACAGGAAACACACTTTATATAAGTTGATTTTTTTCACTTGACACAGTGCCGTAAAAATAAAGATGCATCACAATGATCAAAGACGCTTATTTAGTGCTCTGTATGTTTACATATACCATCATTTATAAATGGCACAGACGGAGTGAAGAACACACCCTGATTCACAACACAACCTTTTCCATTCCGTGAAATGGAAAAGAATGACGTTAGGCTGCATGTTATGGACTGACAGTCTCAGTCACCATTCACTTTCATTGAATGGAAAATAATGCAACAAAAGCGAATGGTGTGCATGCATTAAAGGGTTAATATACTTTATCTACACACATACATTATGCAATCTCTCTCTCGCTCTCTCTCTCTCTCTCTCTCTCTCTCTCTCTCTCTCTCAATCATCCCATCATTCACTTCCAGTACAGTGGAACCTTGCTGAGCGGCCTCTTCATGCAAACAAGAATCCTTTGATTGAGTTTTCAACACACACACTCGTTCATGCAAGTCTAGTGTGTGCTACAGAAATGAATAGAGCTGACAGAGTTGCCCAGACTCTACCCATCATGTTTGTTTGCTGTAGTAGTTTGTGTAAGAGTGGGTGCCCTTGAGTTTACATGTATGCATGTTTTATTTCTCTTGCAAATGTATTCAAGTTGAGTGTGTTGGTGTGTGTGTGTGTGTGTGTGTGTGTGAATGGGTATGCTCTCCTGTATCTCTGCTGGGAATAAAAGGGGTCAGAATAGCCTCGTATGTGAAAGTTTGTGGGCCGCTTGTTTCTTCATAGACATCGCAATGAATGGATAAGTGGCAGTCAGTTGTTGCATTCAGCTTTGCAAATCATGGGCTTATCACTTAAGACTATATGTTTAGGACTGAGGATATGAGGTATGGATGTGCAAAACTACATATTTTCAACATCTTAAAGGGATAGTCCACACGAAAATGAAAAGTCTTGTCTTTATTTACTCACTGTTTGGAATGACTCATGTCATTCCAAACAAATATGACATCATATCTTCTGTGGAACTCAAAAGGAGATAAGCGGAATGACAGCCTTAGTCATTATTCACTTTCATGGTAAGGAAAAAAAAAAGATGCAATGAAAGTTAACGTTAACTGGGACTTGTATCTATGTGTGAATAGCTAGGCATTTTTTTTTGTGTAAACAGAGTTTTTAATGTAATTTATTTCATTTTTTTGCATTAATTTGATATACAGTACATTAATGTGATATACTGTACATGTTGGAGGATAATGAACTACACATATGGGTGCAAATGAACACATACACACACACACACACACACACACACACACGCACACACACGCACACACAAACAAACTTGCTGTATTTCTCAGATTTTTCATGAGAGCCTGTAGATTTGTGTCAGTGAGATTATTTCACTCTGTGTGTGTGTGTGTGTGTGTGTGTTTGAGAGAATGTGATCAATGGCTCTCATTGCTGTGGGTGTAGAGCTCAGTAGCATGCATTAAAAATGAATTTGTGATTGTGTGAGTGTGTGTATGTAAGAGTGTATTCTTGTGTATGTGGCAGCTCGTCCCAGAGGTACCAGCTGTTTACAGCTCACTCCAGGAGAGGGGTATGGTGTCAATGCCTGGACTGGTAACTATGGCAACCACAATGTGGATTTTGGGAAGATATTGAGTATACGCGTGTGTGTGCGTGTGTGTGTGTGTGTGCGCGCGTGTGTGTGTGTGCACATCTGGATTTTTGAATGTGAGAGGCTTCAAAATTTCCACAGATAATGAATACTGCACAGAAAAAAATGGCAAGAGCTTTCTCAAAATGGCAAGCTACAAGCTGATTGGATTTACACAGTTTAAAAAAATCAGGGTGCAAAGGTTTTTATATATCTGATTTATCGATTCGATTTTATCGAATTTCCCTGGCATCTGGAATAATTGATTTTAAATGTATAGTTCACTGAAAAATGAAAACTTTGTTATCATTTACTCATCCTCATATAGTTCCAAACCCACATGACTTTTTCTTTTTTTTCTACCATTGAACACAAAAGGAGATGCTAGTCAATATGTTATTCTCAATCACCATTCACTTTTATTGCATCTATATTTCATACAATGAATGGTACAGGGATAGTTCACACAAAAATTATTTATTTAAAAATTATTTACTCACCCTCATGCCATCCCAGATGTATGTGACTTTCTTTCTTCAGAAGAACACAAACAAAGATTTTTAGAAGAATGTCTTAGCTCAGTAGACCCATACAATGCAAGTGATTGGTGATCAGACCTTCACAAATCACTTTAAGAAAACATAAAAGTAATCAATAAGACGCCAGTGTTTAAATCCATATATTCAGAAGCAATATAATAGGTAATATTGGGAAACAGAATAATATATGTATTATTTTACTCTAAATCTCCACTTTCACATTCATATGTGAAAGGGAAACTAAACATGCACCACGTGTGACTTTTTTTTACATCTGTTTCTCACCCACACCTATTATATTGCTTCTGAAGATATGGATTTAAACACTGAAGTCATATGGATTACTCCTTTGTTTCCTCTTTGTTTCCTTCATGCACTGTAGCACCCCCCTTAAAATGGGTGTGTAAAACTGCCTCTGTAGCACCCCCATTTTCACCTACAGTCACCAAACTTGGTACATATATAGTTCTCATCAAACTGGACAACTTTCATAATTATAATTATTAGCTCTGCCCAACAGGAAGTCAGCCATTTTGGATTTTCTGAAAATTGCAAGCACTGAACTTTTAAATACTCCTCCTAGGGGATTCATGTGACTGGCACCACATTTTTGCAACATCATTCCAAGATATTGTAGATGCTAAA
Organism: Moxostoma hubbsi; assembly: GCA_032164185.1. Classification (NCBI taxonomy): domain Eukaryota; kingdom Metazoa; phylum Chordata; class Actinopteri; order Cypriniformes; family Catostomidae; genus Moxostoma; species Moxostoma hubbsi. The sequence continues at coordinate 55,025,563 of JAVLUX010000001.1, forward strand.
TTGCAAACTGATTTTTGATATTTTGAACAGTGTCACTTTGTAAAAGCAATAAAAGTATGGCAAAAAAATGTGAAACAGAATGTTCCTTATATCTTCTGTGTACATTGTATGATTTTGATGAAAATTCAGCTGTATGTTTGGTAATTGGGCTGAAGGCAGCAGGAAGTATGGCACTTTTAACAGACTTTGAAATAGCCCTCTTGGGCCCGTCATCGCTTCTTGATGAAATATTTGCATCTTTTTTTCCCATACAATGAAAATGAATGGTGACTGAGGCTACATTCGGACTGAATTATTATTATTATTATTAGTTTGGAGTGAACTATTCTTTTAAATGGGCCGATGGGATTGGAACTTTGTCTTCCTTTAAATCTTGGTTTATTTATGACAGAGTCAGGTAAATTCGGTTTTGACAGCCAACCCAACAAATTTCCGGTGCTCCCTATGGCTCTCCAACCCTGGTCATGAGGAGTTTTGTTGGGACTCAATAGGATAAGTTCGTTGCCAACTCCGTCTTCTCTTCCTTTAAATGTCCTGTCTCCAGGCGAATCTTGGCTAGCATTAGAACGGGTGGAAAATATCAAACTCAAGCCAGATAGAGATTAGCAGATAGCATCCTTGAAGCATTTTAAGCTGTGGAAGAATTAACAAGCTCAAGAGGAAATTAGGAGTTGGCACGGCCCCCGTCCTACCATGAGTTTGGGCTGAACCCAGAATTCCACGCTAATCTAACTACAGTTGTTATTTAAGCCAAGTGGCTTTTATTAATACATTAAGTTTGCAAATGGAGATAAATCTTATTCATACAGTGCACTTGAATTTTATAATGATAATGTTCTATAGCTTTGAGGATAGATAGCAAAATAAAAACAAATTTGTAAGTAATGTAGACTTATAAAATGGGTAGTTATGGCTATAAAAATGTACTGGATGAACCATGTTTACAATAGCTGATATACTTACACCTGTGTCCACACATTGGTTGAATTCTGTTAATGAGCACCTTTACATACACATTGTTAAACCGATAATGTTTAATAAGCCACCTACATTTGTTGTTCATGTAAACACCTTAAACGGTTTTCTTTTATTGGGGTAAGGTCATAAACATTATTAGCGTAAATTGATTGGCACACGTAGATTTTTGCTCATTACGACCAATGATTTCAAATTTCACTCTGAATGTAAACAACTTTAACAACAGTCTTACTAGCTCATCCAATGTGCACAAGCGTTTTGTGCATGCCATTTTATGTATTTACTTTTAAAGCAGACAATTATCTAATGATTTCCAATCTCATGTAAAAATAAAATGTATAAGTTATGTTTTTTGTTAATAAGATGATTTTTGATAGTTATCAGTGTATTTAAACACACTCAATATTGCAAGTAGAGTTTATAGAATGATCCTGGGTGACTTGGTAGCTGTAATCAGACAAAAGTTAGGCTAACAATCTTTGGGCTTTTTTACAATTAATTTGGCTCTATAGGAGAAAAGAATATAATGGAGGCAAATTTCAATCACATTTGTAAGTTTTGCGGTTGAGCTTTAATTGTCCTCTTAATTTTAATGAAGAAATGTTCAAACACACATTGACCAGTGGACACAAATGCACGCACACACACACTGCACACAGGCTGCACTCAGTGGGAGAACAGGCCTCATTGTGCTTCCCACTGTGCTGACTGACTGAAGCATGTGCTGGTCAACAGCTGCTGCAGTCTGCCGTCGACCCCCATAACATCTTTCTCCAGTTTACTCTTTCTTTCTATCAATCTCTCTTTCTCCATCTTCTCTTTTGACATTGTCCTGCCAAGTATACAGCCGTGGATGCACACCTGCGGCAGCTGTGTCACCCTGTAGTGCAGCTGTCCCCACGCTGATCCCTCCATCAGCATTTGACACTGCATCAGATTGGTGAAACTATTGGGTCAGTGGCCCTCTTGTCAGAAAGCATGGAGAACATAGTTAGTGTTGTTTGCTAAGGCAAGCATCACTCTTGTTATTGCACATACATAGGTTTAGAGATTTGTTAACACCCCTAACTTGTGCTATGTACAGACAATGTGTAATGAGAAACTTACATTAAAAGATGTTCCTGAAACATATTTGGTTACTAGAGTATTACAGACCACCTAGCAACCACTCATGACTCAGAAAGTGCATAGTACACACTGTAAACCACACAGAATACCTTAGCAACAACAGACTGTACCAATGCCCTGATAGCAACCCAGCACTGTGGTGAGATTTGCATGTGGGTAAGCACCACACTAAATCACATTTTGTCATCCCAGCGTCACTTCAAAAGAAGCCATTTGATGACCGTTGGCATCAAGACAGCGTCATCTGGTATCGAGACTGTGAGTTTTATGTTGTTGAATTGTTGGTCTGGCTTTAAGTCAGTGTTTTGTAACATTGAGACTTATTGCCTGTGTTGAACCAGCGTGGTGTGACCGTCGAGCCACTGTTGCTTTGTGAACAGATCCCCTGGTGGGCTTGTTTGTCATCAGGCTGGGCGGCAGCGCTGATGTGCTGGACTCATTAATTTTGACCACCTGTTTGTCCTGGGGCAATGAGTGAAAATAAAGAGAAAATGAGGGAGAGAGAGAGGGAAAGATGGAGGGGGCACAGTTGAAAATTAAAAAGGGTAAAGGACGGAGCCTTGTGGGACACCTGTCTTATTTGCCATAAAGTGACACTGTGTGTGTCTCTGGGCTCCATAATATAATTCCATAATATGTTGAATATTCATCAAATATTTGCAATGTTTTCGGTGGCAATATCAAATTCAAGCAACATTGTGAATATTTTTATATAATCTCTGATATAAACTTGAACAGCAAAACTGCCTGTTTAATGAATCAATTCAAAACACTGATTCAAGCAATTCGTTTACATCGTCAATTAAAAATATTCCCAGAGGTCTCAGCATGGCATTTTTCTTAAAGTACTTAGTTTTTAGCAAACATGTATTTAGGCAAATGTTGTTTAGTACTCTTATTGTTACTCAGATTGTTGCATTGGTGTATAAACCTAAAAAAATTATTTGTTAAATATAATTATTGAGTGTATTTAGTGAAACACAGAATGGAAAACATGCCTTGATTATTTTTAACTAGATTTTTGGGGATCTCTGGAATACTATATTTATAATACTATAATATTATAATACTATATTTTGTTGGAGATATAGTAGTGAGATGTTGAATGCCAAAATATCTCAGACACAAACCGGTGGTGGAATTCAGCTCTTGGCGGAGACCCTGCAATCTCTGTCTTCTCACATAGTAATGTAGTTTCAACTCAAATTTCAAATTCAAATAAATATTTCATATCCATCATCCAGTCAGCCGGTAATTTTTTGTAAATTATAAAGACTGTAGATTGTCCCTTACATAATTTATTTTGTTACTTTGCCCAGCCCAATTATATATAAACACAGAAAAACAAAACTGTGTATATGTGTTATCGCAAATAACCCACCAATTTTAGGCATGTGACAGTGCCTGGTATCACGTTACTGCTGGTATTGGAAGTTTTATGCGTGTCTTTGTCTGGGAGCCATTGCGGCAGTGTTTCGCAGGGACAGGTGGATCACCGCCCCCCGTCAGACCGTGCTGCTCACACACTAATGACATTTAACACGGCCATATTAATGACATAACACAAGCCTCTGTGTTACTCAACCTCTCACACTAAACACACACTGTGTGCCAACTCATCCATCTTAAAACTGTGTCTCACTTCATCTTGACCTTTGACCCCGTCACCAGTGTCAGAATAAAGGAAAATACAATGACTTTTCAAAAAGCTTTTTTAAAATGATGCTGTGTCCAAATTCTGACAAAATAGTAAGTGGTATGATCTATTTGATCACATTTTTAGATGCCAATTTACAATACATTATTATTGGTGCTTCCTTAATCAGCCATAACTAAACAATTTCATTACATTTAAAAAAATCACGTAGCTTGTTGAGAAGAGGTGTGCTATTAATTTTCTAAGCAATCAGATTTACAATTCTCGCCCTCTGAACAATAAAGTGGGCAATACAAATTCCATAAATTTGCATTGAAGTCAGGACCTGTGGCATATCTGGGGACCAGCAGCCAGTTGCAAGAAACCTCTAAAGTTAAGAAAAACACGTAGTGACTAGAGGCTATTAGAGGCTATTAGGCACATAGAGTCTTTGGGGCTATTCACTCCGAACATGTTTTTGCATCCTTTCATGCCGTTTTTCAATCGTTTTTTACGTAAATGTGCTTGATTGACATCTTTGACCATTGCACGGTGTCTCGCTTGTTTTTCGGCAAGTGTTTAAAGAACTTCTATTGCTAAAAATGTGTCCTGAGACTCCTATGTTCGGCTGTATTCGTGGTGCTGCATTTAGCTTTTTTTTTTTTATTGCACAAGGATGTGTTTTTGTGAACGGCCCCTTGGCTTTTATTCATTTAAAGGGATAGTTCACCCAAAAATGAAAAATTCTCTCATCATTTACTCACCCTCATGCCATCCCAGATGTGCATGTCTTTCTTTCTTCCGCAGAACACAAACAAATTTTGTAGAAGAATATCTCAACTCTGTGTGTCCATGCAATGCAAGTGAATGGTGACCAGGACCAAAAAGGACAGAAAGGCAGCATAAAAGTAATCCACAAGCCTCCAGTGGTTAAATCCATGTCTTCTGAAGTGATATGATAGGTGTGGGTCAGAAACAGATACATTAATAAACCGATAATAAAACTTATAAAAAGTGACTTTCACTTTCACATTCAGCCACGTACTGGTTGGGGCTGGTCAAAGGTGGAGTTTAATAGTAAAAAAAGGACTTAAATATTTATCAAATCGCTTCAGGATATATGGATATATTCTGGTCACCATTTACTTGCAATGAATACAGAGCTGAAATATTCTTCTAAAAATCTTTGTTTGTGTTCTGCGGAAGAAAGAAAGTCATGCACATCTGGGATGGCATGAGGGTGAGTAAATGATGAGAGAATTTCATTTAAAGGCTTTCTTGGAACTGAGCCCAGAATATCATAGAGACTTAGAAGTTGACTCTTTTGACCTGGGTAAGTATGCAAGCAGCTATCAATGACCTAGCACCCACATAGATACAAGCTAAAAAAATATTCAGAGCATGTTTTCAGCTTCATAGCAACGCCCAGGCAATCGCCCCCATAACATCCTATCATCACAAATGTGACTTTTTGCACTGTAAAAATCTGATTAAGAAAATAAAGTATGTACTAAGACGGAATGTTGCTTGCACATGCTTTCTTCCGTTGTACCAAACCACATAAAGCTATCCGTTCATTTCAGTCTGTAGAAAGTGGTGCTAAGCAAAATGGGAACAAATAATAATTATAATTTGGTCTGGAAAACCTTAACAACTTCACCCACTCCTGTTCTGCCTGTTTGTTTGTGTGTGTGTGTTTATTGTTGTTTATGGGATGCAGGTGCATCCTTAAATCCCCCCGGCAACAAGATCACAAGCTCAGCCCTGGCATTGAGAGCAAATCACCTGAAAATAAATGACTAGATAAAAGAGATATTACAAACACATGCACAAATCACAAAACCGTGGCCCGGTCGTCGCACTGATGCTATGCCAAGTGGGCAGCAGAAGGCTGTGCGAGTGCAGTAGAAAGGGGCATTGTGGGTCAGCTGGCAAAGCAATGCTCTGGTCTGTTGTAATCGGCATGTGCAAGTGTGTATCTGGTTAGCACACATCTCCACGGTATTGCTTGAGCATTTTGCGTGTCTAAGAGTGTGTGTGTGTGTGTGTGTGAGTGTGTGAGAGAGCGTCTGTCTAGACTATTTGCCAAAGACATGCTACTTATTTGGCTATGAGGAGTTACCAGTTTGCTTTCTTGTAAAGAGCACTGAATTGACTTTGAAGATGCTTTAAAAACAAACGTAGCAGGAACCTACTACAGCCTAGAGGTTGTTTGTGTCTTTGTATGAATTAGTTAGAGTTCACTGTAATTAATTTTCATATGTACATAGATCATGTGATACTCAGTTCAGTAACTGTCTCAACTGTATGTATGTTTTTCCTCATAGATGTTTGAACTGTATATGTGCTTTCTTGCATCTCTGCATGCATGTTTGTTATTGCTGTGTGTGTGTACATAGTTGGAATGAAAATGTATTGATAAATGGTACATAAAGTTTTATTTTATTTGTAGAGTAAGTAGAGTTAGTCTGTATTAATTACAATTAACTTCATGTAAAATAATAGAACTAAATGATACATCCCCATTTTTTGCTAAGGAAAATATGTTTGTGTGTGTTTGGTTCATACCTAACAGGACAGGTGCAGTGGGCTACACAAAAGAGCACTGTGTCAATGCTATTCATCTCAGTTGCAGTAGCACAGCTGCTCGTTCTGCCATCATCTGTTTTAAACACACATACGCATATGTATAGTACAAGCTTTACCACTGAACACACTCTTGTTTGTCTTTGACTTAACCATTTCAAAGGAAACACATACTGATTACACATTAACACACATTAACAAAAGGGGAATCCTGATACCCCAAAGAACAGAAACAATTGCAAATGAGATCACTGTAACATCTTAATCAAGTAAGACCTTAATCCTCCAGAGAAATAGACCCCAGAAACGTCCCTTTTGTGTTCTCATTCAGAAGAGATTTCAACAGTGTCACAAACTGCTCCGATTGTCCAACCTCTGTGTCTGTGTTTTTCAGGTGACGCGGGTGCCGATTGAGTCATGTGAGCAGTACGGCACGTGTGGAGAGTGTTTGAGCTCAGGAGATCCGCACTGTGGCTGGTGTGTGCTGCACAACATGTAAGTCCCCCCTTTTTTACATGTAAACCTACTTGAAATTACAGTACATCAACATGGAGTAAATTATAAACATGTTTTCCATTAAAAGCTATAGTAAGCTTTTTACATACAATCGTTTTAGGGTTATTTGAATCTAGAATGAGTATGAGTAATGACTTAAAAGTGTAGCAATGGTCATATTGGAGGCTGATTGTGTGCGTTTGGAAGTCTTCAGTCTTGTTCTCAATAGCCCTCAAAAGGCACAGAGGGTGTTTGCCCTCTGGTGGCGGAAAAGTGCAACTGCATCCAGATGTGTAAATCTCCCACATGCTTTTTTTTCTTAATTGTATGGTGGAATTGCTTTTAAACATCCAATTGCTGAAAATCTTGCCCTCCTTTAATGGATAGTTCACCCAAAAATTGACATTTCTTTCACAATACTGAAGTAGGTCGTATGGATTTGGAACCTCATGGGGGTTAGTAAATGATGACAGGATTTTTATTCTTATGTGAACTGTTCATTTAAAAGCTCATAGACCTACAATGGACTTCACAAACAGTCTGAGTTCCTGTATACGTCCTCGTTGTGGGTTATGAGGATGCAGTTGATTGTTGCTATCTTTCCTCTTGTGTCAAGACTCTGTAGGGAACATGGACGTGTCAGCCTCTGCTGCTGTCAGTACTGTAATAGCAACCATACCTCCATGGAAAAGTGCACTTAAAGTAATTTACATGACTCCCGACAGGATAGGGACAAATAATTGGCACGTTTTTTCAGCATCTCTCTGCAGCGTGGGGCAGATCTCTTGCATCACAATGTTCTGTTCTAGTGGCAGGATTAGTTTCCTCTGTCATTCCTCTGGGGTGTTCTGCTGTATTAAAGCTCATGTAATACAGACAGGATTTCATGCAGAAGCATACACTACAAATAATGACTGAAAATTACTCGTTTGTTTGTTAATTTGTACTATCTGTCTGTCTTTCTTACTTTCGTTCTTTCATTCATTTGTTCTTTCTTTCTATCTTTCTTACATTTGTTTGTCTTTCTTAAGCTCATGCTTTCATCCTTTTGTTTTGTCTGTCTTTTCTGTTTTCTTTGTGTCTTGCTTGCATTCATTCTTTCCAAAGTCATTCATTTATTCCCTTCTCTTTCTTTCTTTCTTTCTTTCTTTCTTTCTTTCTTTCTTTCATTCATTCATTCTTTCTTACTTTTATTGTTTCTTTCGCTCATTTGTTTGTTTTCATTCTGTTGGTCTTGTTTGCTTTTGTTCTTTCTTCATTCATTTGTTCTCTTCTTTCTTTCTTTCTTTCTTTCTTTCTTTCTTTCTTTCTTTCTTTCTCTCTTTTGTTAGTTTATTCACTTGTTTGTTCTTTCTTTTGTTCGTTCTTCTTTTCTTTAGCTCTTTCTTACATTCGTTTGATCCTACTGTCTTTCATTTGTTAGTTTGTCCATTCGTTTGTTCGTTTGTTATTTCTTTCACTCATTCGTTTGTTTGTTCTTTTGTTTTGTCTGTCTGTCTGTCTGTCTGTATTTTTTTCTTACGTTGTATTTTTGTTCTGTCTGTCTGTCTTGCTTGCTTTCGTTCTTTCTTCGTTCATGCATTTGTTTGATTATTCTCTTCTTTCTTCTGACTTTTGCTCTTTATTTGTTTGTTTATTTGCTCCTTGGTTCTTTCTTTCTTTCTTTCTCTGACTCACTTTTTATTTGAATATCTGACTATTTATTTCACTATTTAGTTTGTTCTGTTGTTTTGTCTGTCTGTCTGTCTGTCTGTCTGTCTGTCAGTCTTTCTTACTTTCATTCATTCTTTCTTACTTTTGTTTTTTCTTTCGCTCATTTGTTTGTTCTTTCATTCTGTTGGTCTTGCTTGCTTTCATTCTTTCTTCATTCATTTGTTCTCTTCTTTCTTTCTTTTGTTAGTTTATTCACTTGTTTGTTCTTTCTTTTGTTCGTTCTTCTTTTCTTTAGCTCTTTCTTACATTCGCTTGATCCTACTGTCTTTCATTTGTTAGTTTGTCCATTCGTTTGTTATTTCTTTCACTCATTCGTTTGTCTGTCTTTTTTTCTTGCGTTGTATTTTTGTTCTGTCTGTCTGTCTTGCTTGCTTTCGTTCTTTCTTCGTTCATTCATTTGTTCGTTTATTCTCTTCTTTCTTCTGACTTTATTTGTTTGTTTATTTGCTCCTTGGTTCTTTCTTTCTTTCTATCTTTCTCTGACTCACTTTTTTTTGAATATCTGACTATTTATTTCACTATTTAGTTTGTTCTGTTGTTTTGTCTGTCTGTCTGTCTGTCTTTCTTACTTTCATTCATTCTTTCTTACTTTTGTTTTTTCTTTTGATCATTTGTTTGTTCTTTCATTCTGTCTGTGTCTTGCTTTCATTCTTTCCTCGTTATTTTTTTCACTTCTTTCTCTCTTTCGTTCTGTCTTTCATTCTTCATATATTTGCTCATTTGTTCATTCTTTCGTTTGTCTTTCTTCATTTCTTTAGTATTTTTCTAACATTCGTTTAATGTCTGTCTTTCATTCATTCTTTCCCACAATTCCCTCTATATCTGTATCTCTCTCTCTCTCTCTCTCTCTCTCTCTCTCTCTCTCTCTCTCTCTCTCAAACTGTGGTTGTATTCTTCCATCCCTACAGAGAGTGTCTTTCTCACAATCAGCCTTCTCTTAATGACATTGACATCTGTCTCTCTTTCTCTCTCCCACTCACTCTAATTCCAGCTCCACAATCATATTTGCTCATTTCTCACTTCTCACATCCCTTTTGGAGTTCAGCCTTCCATATATTATAGAGTGGAACATGGAGATAAAGATTGCTCAAAATTAGTACAGCAGATTCGCTATTCCCTCTTCCGCAGTTACTATTGTACTTTACACAGTCTTGAAAATAATGTTTTTTTAAATGGTTCTTAGCTACAGCTTTGATTAAGCAAAGAAAGGCAACTGGCATTTGTTTTAAAGAAACATAGCACAAGCACACTTAAGTTCTAATTCAAGTTTATTTGTATCACAAGGGAAATTTTGTTTGCACACAGATATTTAACATAGCTGGTGTATGGCGCACTATGGCTGCCGTCGCATCATCCAGGTGGATGCTGCACACTGGTGGCGGTTGAGGAGATTCCCCCTATACTATGTAAAGTGCTTTGAGTGCCTAGAAAAGCGCTATATAAATGTAAGGAATTATATATATATATATATATATATATATATATATATATATATATATAAATAACAAAAACACAAACCGGGCCAAAGATCAGACGAGACAAGAACACTGAGATGCTCTGCTGCCAGTCGCCGCAAGAGCAGCCCCCCAAAAGTGTTTTCAAATAACAATATACAGATTTCAAATAAACTTGAGGGAACTGACTTCATACATCCACTAGTAACCATCATAGGACCAGGTCAAAAGTCATTGCAAAAAATGTCTCTGAAAATTGAAGGTTTTTTTTGCATTTGCATTTGCCAATAGGTTTAAAATGTTATTTTCTAAAATAAATGATATTTAAAAAATGTTATGTTTCCAAATACTTTTTTGGTGCCACTGAAGATGGTTTCTGCAATCCTGAAAGGGGGAGGAGACAGAGCAAGGAGCTGTGAAGAGAGGGCGGCGAGTATAAAGTTTGCTGTCAGGTTTAGGAGCACTAATCTCCTGTTGGTCTGTGGAGAACACTAATCCTGGAGATGATCTGATTGGCTGAACTCCTTTGAGGTCAAAGGGCATTTTAATACTAGTGATCCAGCGGAGATCACTACAACGGATCTATAATTGCTTCTGGGATTTAGTTCATTATAGGGAGAGAGAGTGGGGTGGAAAATCTTAGCATTACATTCTGTATTTAAGAGCAGAATGTGAGCATATTAAAGATTATGCAATACAAGAGTGTTTGGGAGTGTGTGTGTGAGCTCTCGGCTTGTGTCTTGTTTGCATGAAAGTGGCGAGCGTTCCAGGAGCCAGGCAGTCTTCACAGCAGGGATCAGCTTTTGATCAGTGCTGTGGGAACATGTGGGCAATTTTCTCTCCGTCTCTGATGTATTCATATGGCCATCATTGAGATCACGTTCAAAGTAGCATACTACCTACCGTACTGCTCATACTATTTCTGCAGCATGTATACTGTGATCAGTGTGAATTTCTGTGTGCTGTTTCATAGTATCCGGAGTACGAATGGCACAATGAGGGACAAGCAGATCACAGCCATGACACTGTTCATGAGAATATCAATACAATCAAAGCAATGGATCAATTTAATCGTCATCAATGTCGAATGTGACGAGGAGGAATGGCGTGGTCGGGCCGCGATGGTGCACGGCTGGCACTGAAACAGCGGATCAGCGGGAGAGTGAGGGAAAGGGGAGCTGGAGGTGCCAGTTTTTGAGAGAGAGAGTTTTATGTTGAGTTTCTGATAAAACTTTAGGTTGACTCTTCAGCCTGTTCCCACCTTCTCCTTGCCCATCCTTGAACTCTTACAGTGGTGCGAGTACTCTCCGCTGCCATCGGCCAGGGGAGCAGCCACGGCCGTCTGCCTGGGGACGGAAGGGTCGTTGCCGGCCACCGAGAGCCGGAGGACTCACTGGCGGAGCGTGCTGGCATCCACCAGAGGGCAAAGGAACGGTTGAGGACCAGGCAACCGTCTGGGAGCCGGCGAGCAAGCTCTTCTCTCTCTCCCCACGCCTCCCCTTTTCTCTCTGTGATGGTGCACGGCCGGCTTAATCTGTGGGGGAGCGACATAAAGGGGAGCCAGTGCCACCAGTTCAAGAGAGATAGAGAGAGATGTATCTGTGTTTGTTTATGTTTTTTTACGTTAAGTTTGACATTAAAACTTTATGTTTACTGTTCAGCCGGTTCCCGCCTCCTCCTTGCTCGACCTTGAACTGTTACATCAAATCATTACAAAATGATTGTGTGCATTGCCTCTATATGTATTAGGCTCAACAATAGTTCATTATTATGGTTCTGACTGTCATACGCTGCTCATTACATGGTCATGGTGTTTACCCCTTCCTCTACCTAATAAATGCAGATCGTGCAGTTCTTTGTTAGGGTTAAACGCGATTGGTGCCTTGTCTCTTGCTCTCCTAAATGAATTCCTAATTACATATTGATCTGAGGCAAGATGGAAGCTGTTTTCTGTGTTTACATATTCACTGTTCAAAGCTATCAGTACCACTTACAAATGAATTATTAGAAATGTTATTGAATAGGTGAACAATATGGATGTTGCATATGTATATATTGGGTTACATTGGTGTTGTGTTTAGGGATGTCTCTTCTTTCATCTCACTTAGTCTTGTCTCTTCTTGTCATTTCTTATCATGCATATTCTTGCCTCATCTCTTATTGTCTCATCTCACCTCTTCTAATATTGTCTAGTTTCTTCTAGTCTTGTCTTGTCTCTTCTCTTCTCATTTAGTTTAATCTCGCCCCATGCTATATCTTCTTTTCCCTTCCCCTCTTGTTTAGTTTAGTCTCTTTTCGTCTTGTCTCGTGTAGTCTTGTCTCTACTTACCTTGTCTCGTTTAGTCTTGTCTCTTGTTGTCTCATCTTGTCTCCTCTCGTCTCTTCTCATCTCTTCTTGTATTTTTTGTCCTGTGCTGTTCTCGTAGTCTCTTCTCGTCTCATTTAGTTTTGTGTCATTTTTTGTCTCTTCTTGTCTCTTCTCATTTTGTCTTTCTTGTCTTCTTTAGTCTCATCTCCTCTTGTGTCTTCTTGTGTCTTCTTGTGTAGTTTCCTCTCGACTAATCTCTTCTTGTCTCTTCTTATCTGTACTCATTTAATCTTTTCCCATCTCGTTTAGTCTAATCTTGTCTTGTCTTGTCTCTTCTCATCTCTTCTCAACTTTTCTCATCTTCATTAGTTTAATCTCGTCTTGTCTCTTCTCATCTCTTCTCATTTAATTTCATCTTGAGTCATCTATTCTCTTCTCCTCTGTTCTCATCTCTTCTAGTTTAGTCTCGTCTCTTCTCATCTTGTCTCTTCTTGTCTCCTTTCAAATCGTCTTCTTTAATCACCTCTCGTCTTGCCTTACCTCATCTTGTTTCTTCTTTTCACACCTCATCTCGTCTTGTCTCTTCTCATATCTTCCCTTTTAGTCTTGTCTCTTCTTGACTGTTCTCGTCTAGTCTTTTCTCAATGTATTTAGTCTCATCTCTTGTCTTATCTCTTCTCGTCTCATCTCATCTTTTCTTGTCTTGTCTCATCTCACCTCTTCTAATATTGTCTAGCTTCTCTCTAGTCTTGTCTCATCTCTTCCCCTCTCGTTTAGTTTAGTCTCTTTTCGTCTTGTCTCGTGTAGTCATGTCTCTACTTGCCTTGTCTCGTTTAGTCTTTTCTCTTATTGTCTCATCTCATCTTGTCTCTTATTAACTCTTTTTGTCTTTTTCAGTCTTATCTCTTCTCGTCTCTTATCTCGTCTAGTTTCTTCACTTCTCATCTCGTCTCATCTTTTCTCATCTTTTCTTGTCTCTTCTCATTTCTCTTGTTTCTTCTTGTCTCATCTTGTCTTCTCTCATCTCTTCTCGTCTCATTTAGTTTTGTCTCGTTTTTGTTTATTTTTGTCTCTTCTCATTTTGTCTTTACTTGTCTTCTTTAGTCTCATCTCCTCTTGTGTCTTCATGTGGTAGTTGTCTCTTCTTATCTCTTCTGATCTTTTCTCATCTTCATTAGTCTAATCTCATCTCATCTTGTCTCTTCTCATTTCATTTCATCTCTTTTCTTCTCCTGTTCTCATCTCATCTTTTCTCTTATCATCTTCTCTCATCTCATCTTGTCTTTTCTCTTGTCTTCTTGTCTCGTCTTAGTCTAGTCTAGTCTCTTCTCTTTTCCTCTTCTCTTCTCTTCTCTTCTCTTCTCTTCTCTTCTCTTCTCTTCTCTTTGTGTGAAGTTTACAATATTCCCACAGCTTTCTCAGCATTATTGTAAAAGATGGCATTTTATTTATCTGTAAAACTTCCCGTCTTATTCTCGCTCAAAGCTGTGCTCAATCAGTCTGTCTCGCCACACACCTTGTGCACACACAGGGATGCGTTTGGGACGATGCTAACAAAGAAACAAGGGAAAATCTTCTTGTCAGGTTTATGTGTGTGCAAGTGTATGTGAATGTAAGGAGGAGAAAAGACAGCGTAATTGCATGTCTGGTGCACAGGGCTAAAAGCAGGCAGTAGAGTAGAACCCAAAGGTTAGCCCACCACTACCATTACCATCCTCTCTCTCTCTCTCTCTCTCTCACACACACACACACACACACACACACACACACACACACACACACACAAATACACATTGTTTTGTGAGTTCTTATAATGAAACTTTAATGGAGACAGATGATTTTTCCTTGCTTTTCTGAAAGAAAAGTGTAAGAAGTATTGACGTACTCTTAACATTCACAACATAAAGCTCCCTCTCCAAAGATCCTTTAAATATTAAAGTCTAAAAGGTATAGTAACACAAAAGGATCTGATGGAAATTTGTACTGTTTTTGGTGGTAAACCCCTTTACTAAAAATGAAATACATTTATATATATATATAAAAGTCTTAAGGGTACAGTAGCACAAGCAACCTGTTTAAGATTAAGAAACCTAAATAAAATGGTCACAAAGATAAATTTGGAATTTCTTGGTGCAAGAAACTAAGACTAAAAATTAAATAATACTAATTGCAAAATATAGCCATTTTTAATCAATTATCTATTGTTAGTGAGTAGCTAATAATGATTGTGAAGTCACACATGTGAACAAGGGCATGCAGGCATTTTCTTTGTTGTTAATGTGTGTACAGTGTGTCTTATTGAGGCCCTGTAAGAATTCCATTAAATTCTTCAGAGGACCAGAGCTGCCGAGAATAAGCCATCGCAGACGAAACGATGAGAATGGGACACACAATTAATTTAATGAAAGGGAGAGAAGAGGTTGGCCTCCAAGTACACACACTTACACGGACACATATATGTAATAGCCAACTCCTGGTGCCATGGCAACGCAACATCCCAAGTGCTCCAACCTCCTCCTCCAAATTCAAAACCAATGTCTGGATTTGGCAGCTTAGAGGACGCATCCACTCGCACAGACAAACACACACCCACATTTTCAGACATTGAAGTATGCAGAAGCCATCCTGGACATGTGAAAGCACATTAAGTGTCATTTTCCCCTAAGCATTAGGCATGTTAAAAAGACACGGAAAATTGCAAGCCTACACACTCTTTGTCGAAGAGAGAGCGGGAGGATGAGTCAAAAGCAATTGACAGGCTGAAGACGAATGTTGTGTGAAAAGTAAAAATAACAACACTCAGATTTCTAGAAGTAAAGTCATATATGCAGTATATACTGTATATACATACATATACATATATATATATATATATATATATATATATATATATATATATATATATATACAGCTCTGGAAAAAAACTTGGAGACCACTCCAAATCTTTCGTAAATCAGCATCTCAGCAGATAATTGTTGAATTCCAACACAAGCACAACTCATTCTACTTAATGAGGTGCTGATTAGGTCATCACCTGAACCAAATCGTATTTAATGAGGAAAAGTATAAAAACCACTGCTGTGGTCATCAATATCCTCTTGCAAAAGGACCAGCTGGATGGAAAAAACAGTGCTAGTAGTACCTCAAAAGTAATTGGAATAAAAAAATATATATATTGACCATGCCGAAACACATGAAAAGAAAAGATTTCAGTGAGGAAAAGAAGGGTTCAATACTGGCTTTACTGAAGAGGGATACCATGAGCATCAGGTTGTTTCCATCCTTTAAATCTCAAAGATGGTGGTTCATAAGAACAAGTTCAAGCAGCAGACATTGGGGACAACAAATCTACAGACCGGCATAGGGCAAAAACAACTTTTTACTGACCAGGATGACCACCAACTCATTCGACTGTCACTCAACAACTGTAGGATGACATGAAGTAACCTACAAAAAGAATGGCAAACAGCAGCTGGGGTGAAGCGCATGGCGAGGATGGTTCAAAACAGGCTCCTAAACACAGGACTTGTGCCGTGCAAAGCTATAAAAAAAGCCCTTTATCAGTTAGAAGTAAAGAAGAGTCAGGCTGAGGTTTGCAAAAGACCATAACGATTGGACAGTAGAGGACTGAAGTAAGGTCATCTTCTCTACTGAGTCCAATTTTCAGCTTTGCCCAACACCTGATTGTCTGATGGATACCTGGAGAGGCGTACAAGCAACAGTGTCTCACACCCACTGTGAAATTTGGTGGAGGATCGGTGATGATCTGGGAGTGCTTCAGCAAGGCTAGAATTGGGCAGATTCGACTTTGTGAAGGACACATGAGTCAAGTCACGTACAAGGTTATCTTGGGAGAAAACTTGCTTCCTTCTGATCTGACAATGTTCCCCAACTCTTTTGGTTTTTCCAGCAGAACTATGCTCCATGCCAAACGGCCGGGTAAATCAAGGTGTTGACGGAAGCGCACCAGATTAAGACCCTGTCATGGTCAGCCCAATCTCCAGACCTAAACCCCATTGAAAACCTCTGGAATGTGATCAAGAGGAAGTTGGATGGTTACAAGCCATCAAAAAAAAAAAGCCGAGCTGCTTGAACTTTTGTGCCAGGAGGTGCATAAACAGTCACCCAACAGCAAAGTGAATGACTGGTAGAGAGCGTGCCAAGATGCATTAAAGCTGTGATTGAAAATCAGGGTTGTTCCACCAAATATTGATTTCTGAACACTTCCTAAGTTAAAACATTAGTATTGTGTTGTTTAAAAATGTATATGAACTTGTTTTCTTTGCATTATTCAAGGACTGAAAACACGGCACATTTTTTTAATTTTGACCAGTTGTCATTTTCTGCAAATAAATGCTCTAAATTACAATATTTTATTTGGAATTTGGGAGCAATTTTTGACAGTAGTTTATAGAATAAAAATAAAAAATGGAATTTTACTCAAACACATACATATAAATTGTAAATCCTGAGTAACTGATAATTTTTCAGATTACTTCCAGAGCTATATATCTATATATCTATATTGCTGCAATGTACTGAAGTGAGCTAGTCTATCAATCATTTTTAATGAAACTCTGTTAAAGCACCAAATAAACTGTCACCCAAAAACATTACCCAATGCATTGAAATCTATAGAGCGAAGCATCATCTGACAGTATGATCCATCACATGGGCAGTATTGACATAAAAATCTAAACAAAATAGAAGCGAGATTAATCCTGTGTATATGTAGCATCGTTCAATTTGTACGAAGCAATGTTGAATGCATATCATGGCATTTCAGAAAAACACAATGCATGGAATAAGTTCATAAATGTTAAGTCTTCTGTTTGCTATTTTCACCATTTAATCTATACATTTCCCACGTTTTTGCTACCTGGCAATTTTGTAAAATTACTCTTCCATGACACCATCTGCGACGCTTTTAATGTTGAGGTCAAAGTGGCACATTACACTTGTGTTTTAGTGGTGCATTGAAACCTTGACCCATGAAAATGGCAAATAAAGTCAAAATTGTTTAAGATTTGATTAACTTGTTAAGTGCCATGCATAGGGTTATATTCCTGTAGTTCAACTGGTAGAATATTGCCCTATCAATGGGTTTGATTCTCAGGGATCTTGCATACTTTATATCTGTATATTTGTATCTAGAATGGCCTGAAAGTTGCTTTGGATTAAAGAATAGATGATCAAAATGCAGAGATGTACATTTCAGTGGTTGTCAAATTCATTCAAATACTTTCCCAACTAACTACTTTGCTCTCTATTTTATAGGTGTTCACAGAGGGACCGTTGCGAGAAAGCAAATGAGCCATATCGCTTTGCCGCCACAATAAGGCAGTGTGTAAAAGCTACAGTGTACCCGGACAGCATCGCAGTGTCTGAACCCAGCGTACCGGTGAGACTTGCAAAATTCGTATTTTATATTTTATTTTATTTTTAAATGTTATTTTTTGCCTTTACTTTAAAGGAAAGCGTTGGCAAGTAGGGGTGAGCGAGGCGTAATGGGATTGGAAAATTACCTAGGTCGTACTTGAACCTGGGTCTTAGTGAGTCAACAACTCTTAAGGGCTGTACAGACCGAACATTTCTTGCACTCAAAAAAAGCGAGCCAAAGGAACGCAGGCATCACGAGGCTGATCGAAGTCAAGGATGTCCATCTAGTGCATATTTACTTAGAAAACAAATTGAAAAACGGCACAGATGGGTGCAAACGTTATTATGCCCTTATGAACCAGAGCGTGTGCACAGCCACACTAAAAGACGTAAACGAGTCAGAGCTAGTGCACTCACAAGTGAAAAATTTGAATTTTCGTTATTAAAATTAGCAAATTAGCAAAAAAAACATGTCAGTGTGATGTCTAGAAAGACGGATTTGGGTCTTTAGAGTTGCACCGTGTAGGTGGCCTGGAAGAGTGAGGTTTTTGGTTAAAGAGGCTTTTTGGTAAGATACATGTGTGGGTGAGATGCCAAAAAGTGAGTGGGCCAATGTAGGAGTTGAGTTCAAGGAGTCTGAGGAAGATTGTATTCAGTGGAAAGGAGTTATGGACACTAAGAGCATTGCTAAGACTAATGTTTGGCATTATTTTTGTTTTTAACCTCCTACATAGTTTGTCCATATGCGAGCCAACCTTCATTATAAGGTCAAAAGTATGTGGACACCCAAACACTAGATCCACCAAGTGCTTGTACATTTGGGTGAACTACCCTCACGATTTGTCTTCATCAAAATGAATGGGCTTAGCCACACCTTTAATTTGAAGGGGATGGCCACATTTTATTTGCTATGTTGTATATTTTAGACCTACCAGGTAGTGTGAAGGTATTCACCTTGGTTAAACATCAGTAGGATCCATGATCTCCGCACAAATCCTGCTTGGTCCCTGTATCACGCTACCTGATTAAGATTAGATGGCCCGCTCTAAATTAGATGCTTATATCGTGATGTAGTGTCCAACAACATGACAACAGGGTCACCGTTACTCGTTGCACTGCACAACAGTGGGAATCTATCACCATGACAACAAAATCCTTTCACACAGGCACCGGGGGAAGCATGAAAAGAAGCAAAAACAATCAAATTACCTTTTATTAGAAATGCTAGCAACAATTAGCCCTCTCTGCACAGCCCCAGACGGCAAAGAATAACACTCTCCGCATCACGGGCAAAGCGCTAATGCGCACTGAAAGGAGCATTACATAGCGACAGCAATCATGCCTCAACAATGTTGTTATTGCCAGACAGCACTCAATGGATGGAGCTAACTGCAAACAATGCCTTTTCCCAGAGTTTGAGTGCAGTCTGTGTAGCTACAATGAATAACAGCATCGCTAATTAGCGATTCGCTAGCTGTGCTTCATAGCTCACAAGTTTGCCAGCCTTAAGGGTGCAAACAAGAGCATTTGTGTGATTTTGAGGTAATAAGACGCTTTAAAGACATTCCTAAGAGTGGGACATTTCAATGAAAAGGGCAAAGCAAGTTAATAAGATGGGTACAATTGCGATTCTATGCCTCATTTATAAGGTGTGAACTTCAAAATCAGACCCTCAGGATTAACACTATATGGAGTATGATGTCACAATGGAACCTACAGTTCCACAGCATAGTATAGGTTTCTCAGCAAAATGTAAAAAGTAAAAAAAACAAATGTAAAAATGTAACATGCCAAAATACCAAACCATTGTTTTGGCCCAGAAATATTGCAATTGATAGATTGTATACATTTCGAAAATTTATAACACAAATAACAACTTGCCCCAACAATAATAATAATAATAATAAAGAAATACAGTATTTATGACAATCTGCCCCAATCTGACATTTATATGCAAAAATCCTAATCCTAAAAACATATTTTATGTAATTGGATTTTTTTACTCAAAATCTTACTCATAGTTACTAAGATAAAGCCCCTGTGACAACTAACCCCAGTATGTTTATGTATGTACAAGAGCATTTTTTATTAATAACTTGTGAATTAATAATAGTTAGTGTGTATGTACATGAAGAAAATCTCTGAGTCTTTATGTATGGTTTGTGTGGCTACAACAATTGAAAGCATAGCAATAATTATCCACTCCTTCAGTGGCCAGGGAACCAGACTGCTCTTCCCTCATGGCATGTAGAGTATATATTTATATCCTGTAAGCTCGGTTCTATGTGTCACCAGCCTCCAGAGAATGACTTCACAAGACCATGTGTGCTTTGAGATGATGTGCAGGGGCATTTGTGTGGAATACAGGAGATGTAGTTCAAAGACAAAGAAGATGGATGGATTGCTAAATGTCCAGTTTGAGCAGGAGCCTTTATAAGGTTATAACTGTAATGATGGTGAGAGTTTAGACCATGGTGAGACCATCTGCTGCCGTTCTGCGTGCAATGAACTTTAACCATATGCAAAGACTGAGGTTATCTGATATAATAGCAGAAATAGTCCAGACATGTGGGCCTTAAGTATTTGCTGTCTTCTATACTGTCTATATTGTTAAAAAGGCATAAAAGGCAAAACGTGTAATTAAATAAATGCATAGCTTCATAAAAGAAGTCCTCACACGTATAATAATCAACTATTTTAGTCATGTAATTTGTACTCTGGGTTATAAAGCATAATCTAAGTAAGATTGTGGATGCAAACAAACTTCTCTGGTCTCACAGTGCTTTGTCTGATCTAAATTCTCCACTGCCTTTTTCCAGCTGCTAGTGAAAGTGTCAGATGTTCCGGATCTTTCCGCTGGAATCACCTGCTCTTTTGGGAACCTGACAGAAGTTGAAGGAAGAGTGAATGGAAATCAGATTCTTTGCACCTCTCCTGCCGCTAAAGATGTTCCCATCATCCCCACCGATCAAGGTATTTATTCATTTTAATATTTTGTGCCTTAACCTCAATAAGCAAAGAGCAAAGAATAAGCCCCGCCCACTCTTTAATCTCATTGGTCCAAAATCCAGCTCCACATAACTGAACTTGAGGAGTCAATTATACACTTTTCTGTTAAAAGGAATAGTTTACCAAAAAATGAAAGTTATATCATCATATGCAACCCCCTCATGACGGACTTTCCTCTGTCAACACAAAGGGAGATGTTAAGCAGAATGTTAGCCACAATCACCATTCACTTTTTGTAAAAGGCAAGGTTGTTAGCGACACTATTGTATTCCCTCAAGCTTTCTCTCTTACTAGTGGCTCCATTTACACAACTTTTCCAATCAGTTCTATGTGCTCTATCAATTTGCCCTCTCTTTCCCTATTTCTTTCTTTACCTATCTATCTACCTGTTCACACCCTCACTTGCTCCCCTAAGGGAGTTGATCTCTGTTCTCTAGTATAGATGCTCTATTAACAGACCTTCCCTAGCATATCCAGTTGGCTTGCTTCCTAATGAAGGCTTCATTCAGTGGGGCCACTCACTTTCTCACTACAGCCACACCATCGATTCCACCGGCCTTGTGAAACCGCAGCTCTAATGAGCCTACACTGACCCAGGGTCAGCTCCAGGGC
This sequence comes from Moxostoma hubbsi, assembly GCA_032164185.1. Classification (NCBI taxonomy): domain Eukaryota; kingdom Metazoa; phylum Chordata; class Actinopteri; order Cypriniformes; family Catostomidae; genus Moxostoma; species Moxostoma hubbsi. The sequence goes on from JAVLUX010000001.1 coordinate 55,046,861, forward strand.
TGCAAGCGTGCTCTCAGACACACTTACTCCCATTATAGGTGATGGAACCTCTGCCTTCTCCCTAACCATGATTGCTCCAGGGAGAGTGTTCTTCCACGACGCTGATAAACAATTTGGTTCGGAGTCATCTGTGGTGATGAATATGATAGGGACAGGAGAATACACCTGGGATCAGTGTACAGGATTGGACTGTGTAATGTACAGAGTTTACCTTATAGGGATGAAAAATTGGATTTTAGAAAAGAATCTAGAATTTTGACTGTGCCATTTTGCTTCCTAGTTCCCACTTTTTTTTAATAAGCACAGTATATCATGAGAACAAATTATGGCACTAGCAAGGGCGTTGATCCACTATACCTTGAGACACTGATGCTTCATTTACTTGTGATATGATTATGAGGTTGTGCGTTAAAACGCAGCTGGTATTTATCAACAGCACTGCTATATAATGTGCCAATGTGTATCTCTGTTGTACAATAGCTGTCAAAAAGTACAGTCTCATTATGAAATATGAACTTGTCTTGCATTTTTTATTAAGTAAACACATAATGCACTGCACGTGCATAATGACATCAGACTAAGACTAAAAAAGACCCCCTTTCAATTCTTTTGTTCATTATGTACCTCAGTTTTATTTTTTTATAGATTTGTTTAACGTTCTAAAAACATTCATTCCGGTGTAGTCCTTAAAAGTTTGCAGGATTGTTCCCTTTACATGCACATTTGGGATGAAAGTCAGACTGCATCTCTTTAAAAGACATGTCTTAATAAATTTGCACCCGTCCTCTGATGACTTGAGACTTGAAAATGCTTTCATAATATATTCACCCTCATGCCATCCCAGAGGTGTATGACTTTCCTTCTTTCCCAGAACACAAATGAGGATTTTTAGAAGAATATCTCAGCTCTGTAGGTCCATACAGTGCAAGTGAATGGTGGCCAGAACTTTGAAGCTCCAAAAAGCACATAAAGGCAGCATATAAACAATCCATAAGACACCAGTGGTTAAATCCATATTTTCTGAAACAATATGATAGGTGTGGGTTCGAAGCAAATTAATGTTTAGGTCCTTTTTTACTCTAAGAGAGAATTCCTAATGAAAGTGAGCATTCCTATGCCCTACTCCCTCTGAAGGGCTGAGCCCTTGAAGTGGGAACTCTGAAAGGAGCTGGACACTCATTTGGAACACACTTGATGAAGGGAATAATGAAATATATACGTCAATTCTACTTTATCTTCACCTGAAACGTTACCATGACGATGAAGTGCAACTGTTCTAACAACAGGAATCTCTTATTTATTGCTGTTAAATTGTTGTTGTAAATTGTTGTTTTGTAATGTTTTTTTTTTTTTCAAACATTGCCTTTTGGGTCTTTTTTAAAATTGCTTACTGTTGCATTTTGAATATTAATATACTGTACATGTACATAAATGTATGTAAAATACATGAACAAAAGTTTCCTGACTTAAGTTTTTTTGGTGCCAGAGAGGTCTTAATAATATATAAATGTAATAAACCACAGGGTTTAGGCTAGCCTACAGGAATAAATGGACCCTGTTTTTGGAGTATCTCTCTGCTTATGGCTGTCTACTAGCTTATGTATCTTAAAGCAACACTATGGAAGATTTTTTTGTTAGAAATTAACAACATTTAATTAATGAGCAAGTACACTAACACTCCGTCTCCCAAACCATGTATTTGCCCTACCCCGATTCACTACGATAAGCCTATAATAATTTCGATTATAATTATATTTTAGAGCTGACAGGATGGATTTGGCGGGAAATGGCATACTTCCGTCAGTCATCCGTGCGTGTTTACGTCAAGACCGTAAACAAAGAAAAGAAGGTCCAGCTATTTTGCCTGGGGTTATAGGCGTGGTGGTAGTTTGAAGCTGACAGCTTGTAGTTACAACACATGAGCAACACATCGACCATGGATCATTCCAAAAAGGCAACCCTCTAGGGAATCATCTGTTTTCAAAATAAAGAAATCTCGAACCGAGATCTTAGCATGGACGTTTGTTAAATAGCCACTCAAATAGAGCATGTTATTATGGATTGTGGTACTGAAGTGCTTATGAATATGAACTATCATATTCATCCACGCAGAAGAGCAGAACCAAAGCCCCACTAACGTAATTACCAAAACAGTGTGCCTCTATGCTTCAACTACTAGAGGGTCAAAAGTTGCGTAGTGTAGCTTTAAATATTGATCTGTTTCTCACCCACCTATCATATTGCTTCAGAAGATTTAACCACAAGGATTACTTTTATGTTGGCTTTCAGGGGTGAAATAACAGGCTTACACAGGCTAAAGCCCAGAGGCACAAAACTCCCAGGTGTGCCCCCCTCACAGAGGCCACCACCCCATTCTCTATCATCGACGTTCGCGTGAGGAGCGCATCTAAATGCTTTCAGTGGGAGACGCTGTTGTAAAGACAGAGATGGTTTGCAACTGCGAAAGCAGTCTGTGTTGCGCATGGTCATAGAACAACAGTAACTGGGATGGCATAAATGAGTAAATGATGAGAGAATTTTTCTTTTTGGGTGAACTATCTCTTTAAGACGGAATGACTTATGACATAATTGAACATATTGAACGATACTCGCAGGATTGTATGTTGAATTAAGGGAATTTGAGGTGGCGAAAGATTTTGACAAATGGGACAGCCGTAGAAATGGCTGACTCCGTGGGCAGTGCACTAGGGTGCTAAATGAGAAGTATCTTTAGTCTTTAGTACAGAAACCACAAGAAGAGGATCTCATTCCATGGAAAACCACAAGCTATAACTGTGGATGTAAGAAAATCTGAATACAGAAGCACTTTTTAAAGGAATAGTTCACCCAAAAATGAAATCTGGTCATTATTTACTCACATTCAAGACATTTAAGACCTGTATGACTTCTTTTTATGACGTCTATGTAACAAAAAGGAGATGTTTTGCAGAATGGTAGCCTCAGTCACAATTAACTTTCATTGTGTGTCCCATGGATGTGGGTGAACATGAGGGTGAGAAATTATAAAATAATTTTTATTTTGGTTAAACTATCCATTGAAGCATTCAGTTTGATTGGCAATGCTCATGCAGCAAGTATAGAGCAACTTCTTTCTCACGCTTAAAATCTTTGTAGTTTTCAAGCTTACATACTCTCCGTGAACAAATTCCTACATGTGCTTTCTTTCTAACCTCTATTTCGGAAGCAGATGGCTGTGAATGCGGCAGAAGTTGGTTGTGATTATCGGAATCACAACAATCCCCTCCCAACCCTTGGTAAATGACAGCTCTGTTTACCCACAACCCCCATGTTCTTGTCAGGGAGCACTATCCAATCAGGGGGCTCCCTCAGGTAAATGTCATCTAATCCCCTGAAGCCTCATATTTGCTGCCTCTCTCTTGACTGAATCGGGCTCGATTGACGATGGAGCATATGAGCATCGATCATGTGTGGGAATACTCACGTGCATTGATTGAACTCATTGCCTTGGTAGGCGTGACCAATCCAGTTTATTTTCAATAGCTGCGAGGTACAAGGCATTGGGGAGTAAAGAACAACAGAGTTAATTATAGTTATAGAAATTGTATTGAAAAATCTTAATATATATGCAAATAAGAAGTTTGAGAGTGTAGGAATTCGCTTGTGTCATTCGCACTGCGTCATCGGGAGTGGGCAGTCGCTGCCATGATTTTGGACCTTTACTCTTCAGAGTTCATGGGTAATGTAGTTCTTCTCTAGAAATCAGTTTTTTAACATTAGTTTTAAAAAATTAGTTTTAAAAAAAATCTTGTACCACCGATTAAAGACCTCTGAGTTTTAAAGATTTTTAAGTTAAGTTAAAAATCAATTTGCCTCTTGAAAAATGTAATGGGATTTCTACTTGTGGGACCCAACTGTTGTCAGTTATTGTCCTTGGCATATATGCTAAAAAAACCATGCTAAAATTGTATATATATATATATATATATATATATATATATATATATATATATATATAAAATTATCCCTTCAGTCCATTTTATCCATGTTATAAGACAAAAAACAAGGCATGGAAACAGGTGTTTAAGGATGGAGAAGAGAGAAAGTGGTGCATCTAGGGTCATAGCTGACTCCTACACACTGTATGCTATCTGAATCTGCCTGTTTGGGACGGAGCTTGTGCTTTTTCTAGTGTGAAGTGTTGGCTGCTTATCGAGCATGAGCGTTTGGTCCTCATGCCGATCAGAATTCTCCATGCTGCCACCCTGCCAAACGGGATTGGTCTGGCTGGTGTTCCAGCAGCTCTATCCACTAATACAACAGCACTGCCACCCATGAGCTTGTTTCACATTAACAGCAGGGCTCAGCTGTGTTCTATGCAACAATAGTGTTTCTTATTAAAAAAAATAAAATATAAAACTAAATATGCTCATATTGGTTTGGATGCCATGCTTGACTGTGAAAATATGGCACGAGTGATGCCAAGTATTAATCAGGAGACCGCTTGAGCATGAAGCAAACTGAAAAATGGGTGGCAAACAACACTGTGCTGCAACACAACAGAATTTAATGTGATTTAAATGTGCTCATCTCTTGATCTTACTCTCTCTTGCTCTTTTCAGATTGGTCTGGTGTGGAGCTCAGACTGAACTCAAAGGAAACGGGTCAGATGCTGATTAGCACTGAAGTGAAGTTTTACAACTGCAGCGTGCACCAGCTGTAAGTATATGCACATTTCAAGCCAACATCAAAGTTTGTCTTGACAAACTTTTACCAGAGACTATTTAGCAAAGACGGGTCACTTCTTTTAAAATGAATGGGAGAAATTGGACCAGCCAATGGTCAAGGAGGTAGAAAGGAAGTCCCACCTTACAGGTTTAAGAGCCTTTTAGATACAGACATCGCCTGTCAATCAACTCGAGAGTGTGCTGGGGTAAAGAAGCACAATTTATGATACCAGTGAATTCAGATTTTACTGCTGATTTAAAATGTTTTTATTTTATCTTTCCCCATTCAAGTAGATAGGATCTGCACTGGCATACCACTTGTTAACATAGCTCCCCATGAGTATTCCAAAGATGGCCGCCGAGTGAACTGACTTGCTTAAAAGACTTTGCTTTTTCCTATCTAGCTTTAAAGATGATGTATTTAACTTATTATGTGTTAAAATATTTTCTCCTATCCAAGTTTAATATGCAGAGACAACTTTTAGTAAGCCATTTATAGGTACATTTTTACTGTCTTTCTGTGGCACTTGGAAAACACATGGACCTGCTTAGACCAACACCAACAACGTTACTCAACCAATGGCGTGATTTGGGCTTGGGACTATCTCTTTGTTTGATCAAAGGCAGATGGGGGTGTATTCAGAAAGCTGTTTTGATAACAACGTTTATTTCCGTTTGGTGGCGCTAGTGTCACAGAAATTACATACTTAAGGTTTAAATAAAATCAAGACAAGCACACTTTTCAATAAGAACATTTCACACAAAAGAATGTTATTATGCACTATATTACTGTAAAACTGTTCAAAGTTAAGAAAAAGTCGCAAGTCATATCCAAAGTTGAATAGAAAAAAAAATGTCTGTACCTTACAATTGTCGCCTTTTAGATTGTATGATAAGATTCCAGTGAGATGTTTGGCAAAATTCAACAGAGACTTCACAACATCAACATGTTATATTAGACTGTACGATATACATTTTAGCTAAGGGGGTATTTACACGAGCTATGTATCAAAGACACACTATACACTATGCACTCAGCCATGTAGTATATGAATTTTCTAAATGTAATTTCATCCCAAATGGTACACTTTCCATTTTTTACTACACGGAAGCGTTCGGCGTTGAACAGTTATGTTATGTTTAAGTGTTGTGCTGCCGCTAGCTTTAGCGCATTATCCACCCTCAGTTCAACAATTATATCTCGATAATATACAGCATCTCACAAAAGTGAGTACACCCCTCACATTTGTGTAAATATTTGATTATATCTTAGAAATGACACTTTGCTACAATGTCTAGTAGTGAGTGTACAGATTGTATAACAGTGTAAATTTGCTGTCCCCTCAAAATAACTCAACACACAGCCATTAATGTCTAAACCGCTGGCAACAAAAGTGAGTACACCCCTAAGTGAAAATATCCAAATTGGGCCCAATTAGCCATTTTCCCTCACCATTATCATGTGACTCAATAGTGTTACAAGGTCTCAGGTGTGAATGGGGAGCAGGTGTGTTAAATATGGTGTCATCGCTCTCACACTCCCTCAAACTGGTCACTGGAATTTCAACATGGCACCTCATGGCAAAGAACTCTCTAAGGATCTGAAAAAAGAATTGTTGCTCTACATAAAGATGGCCTAGGCTATATGAAGATTGCCAAGACCCTGACACTGAGCTGCAGCACGGTGGCCAAGACCATACAGCGGTTTGACAGGTTCCACTCTGAACAGGCCTCGCCATGGTTGACCAAAGAAGTTGATTGCACATGCTCAACGTCATATCCAGAGGTTGTCTTTGGGAAATAGATGTATGAGTGCTGCCACCATTGCTGCAGAGGTTGAAGGGGTGGGTGGTCAGCCTGTCAGTGCTCAGACCATACGCCGCACACTGCATCAAATTGTTCTGTATGGTCGTCCCAGAAGGAAGCCTCTTCTATAGATTATGCACAAGAAAGCCCGCAAACAGTTTGCTGAAGACAAGCAGACTAAGGACATGGATTACTGGAACCATGTCCTGTGGTCTGATGAGACCAAGATAAACTTATTTGGTTCAGATGGTGTCAAGCGTGTATGGCAGCAACCAGGTGAGGACTACAAAGACAAGTGTGTCTTGCCTACAGTCAAGCATGATGAGGGAGTGTCATGGTCTGAGGCTGCATGAGTGCTGCAGCACTGGGGAGCTACAGTTCATTGAGGGAACGATGAATGCCAACATTTACCGTGACATACTGAAGCAGATCATGATCCCCTCCCTTCAGAGACTGGGCCGCAGGGCAGTATTCCAGCATGATAACGACCCCAAACACACCTCCAAGATGACCACTGCCTTGCTAAAGAATCGAGGGTGAAGGTGATGGACTGGCCAAGCATGTCTCCAGACCTAAACACTATTGAGCATCTGTGGGGCATCCTCAAACGGAAGGTGGAGGAGCACAAGATCTCTAACATCCACCAGCTCCGTGATGTCGGAGTGGAGGAGTTGAAGAGGACTCCAGTGGCAACCTGTGAAGCTCTGGTTAACTCCATGCCCAAGAGGGTTAAAGCAGTGCTGGAAAATAATGGAGGCCACACAAAATATTGACACTTTGTGTCCAATTTGGACATTTTCACTTAGGGCTGTACTCACTTTTGTTGCCAGTGGTTTAGACATTAATGGCTGTGTGTTGAGTTATTTTGAGGGGACAGCAAATTTACACTGTTATACAAGCTGTACACTCACTACTTTACATTGCAGCAAAGTGTAATTTCTTCAGTGTTGTCACATGAAAAGATATAATCAAATATTTACAAAAATGTGAGGGGGTGTAGTCACTTTTGTGAGATACTGTAGATATTCACACAGCATGGTATGATGGTAAAGCATTTAACTCACGTTTGTAAAGTCTTCACAAAAGTTTCGCAGCAAGTTTTCACAGATTGTTTTGTCAGGCTACCATTGCTGCCGGTAACTCCGCCCCTTCCGCTATGTACGCAAGCCACATGTGTAGAGTGCACAAAGTGTCCAATGTTCCATGGGGTTTTTTTGTTGCATTTTCAGTGTAAACATACTACACGTACTACTTACACTTCAAAATGACATATAAAAACAGTTTGGAATGCGCCTTTGTTCACTTCATGCGTTTAATGCCCTCCAAGATGGATTCAAGATGGATATAAATCCAATCACTCAAACCACCTCCGGAAGTGGTTTGAGAGACAATCCTTTCGAAACCCTGTCAAGTGAACAGTAAATGGATATGGCTGTTCAAGACACATATTTAGACTTTACTCCACCCAAACAGAGCTACGGTAGCCTTTGGACCTGCTTGAGTGAACATTTTAAGGCACCAATCCTCGTGCGTTCTGATGTCCCAATTTACATACTGTACAAACACAAGCAAGCTTGTGCTCAAGTGTGGCTAATGTTTTGATGCATCATATCTTCTTACCCAGGGCCATGTTACTGTATGATATTTGTTAAGTATTCTGACCACACACATAATCCTGCTGATAACTCTCTCACTTCCTGTTTCGGAGAGCATCGGCATTTTGTCACACTTCTCAGCCAGCTCTCCCAACACACTGTGAATATTTCAAGTGTTATGAAACATGAAAACTGTGAATGTTTGAGGCCATATGGGCATTTTGGTATAATGCAAAGAGTTTGTATCAAGGCTCGCTTTTGGCTCCACACCAGAGTCTGAACTCTGCGATTCGTTTTGCAGCCTGTTATCTCTGCATCCTTCCCAGCCTGCACTTTGCCACGACTGGTCCTCGCCTCACAGCTATAAAAAGCATCCATTATGGCTAATACTGGCTGATTGCTTGACATTTCTCAAGTGTAGAGACAGACATCTGAATTGCTGAATATAAGTGTGCTGTGGGTTTGTTCGCTCTGGCTGGGGACATCGCTGTCTGTCACAGTTCAATTCCACTTCATATGCTGTGATGGGTGATCAGAGAAGGGAGATTTACTCTGAATCACAGTGCTCCTCAGGAGGCCCACAGATAAACTGTGTGTTTGTTCATACTGAAAATCCCAAACTCCCATTGCGCATGTTTGTGTTTGTTTTGTGGCTCTTTTTCAAAAACTGGGAGGAAACATTAAAGACCAAATGTCCTTGGGTTTTTATAGCGATAGTTCACCCAAAAATGAAAATTCTGTCATCGTTTGCTCACCTTCATGTTGTTCGAAAACCATATGATGTTCTTCCTCACATCTTTTTTTGTTCCACAGAAAAAAGAAAGTTGTTTGGGTTTGTATTTTTGGGTGAACTATCGTTTTAATGCCCTTTTGAAACAGGAAATCTGGAAAGGATATATCAAATAGCTCTTTAACCTTAAATAGCCAATAGGATTTGATTGTGGTAGGCATAAACCATGATTTGCTACTGGCTATTTGGCTGAAAGGGAGGGACATTTTCACACTAGAGAGCAATTCATTAGATGGAAATCTGTGTATTTTCGTAGTGAGAAAGACTGTAAATTGTAAATGTGAATTTTAAATGTCTTTAAGTTAAACTCTCATAAAAGGACATGTTGTCAACATTTAGGAGTACACAAGCATATAAATGGCTTCAAAGCAAACACACATGGACTAAAGCAAATTCTTTCTAGCAAGTCAGTCGGCCATTTTTGGAACACTCCCGGGAGGCTATTTTCAGTCATGACAGTGCATCTCCTATCTACTTGAATGGGGGAACACCGAAATCTTAAAAACAGTTGGTTAATATTACTATAAAAGAACATATTTCAAATCAGCAGTAAAATCTGACAATTCTGGTATCATAAATTGTGCTTCTTTACCTCAGATTACGCTATAAAATGTAATTTTCCCAGCTTTATAGCTAAAGTGTATGCGCATTCTCAAGATGATTGACAGGGGATGTCAATATCTAAAAAGATTGGCTCTTAAATCTGTAAGGCGGGACATGCATCCTACATCCTTTGACCATTGGGTGCTAGAGCTTCTTGGTTGGGCATTCTAATTTCTCCCATTCATTTAAATAGAAGTGGCCTGATTCTGCTAAATGGTCTCTGACTAAAGGCCACAAAAAAAATGTATTTAGAAAGAAGCAAGCATAATTAAAGCATTAATTATGCTACGTTCTAAGATACCTAATTTTGGTGAAATTCAAAGGCAGCATGTATTTTTGGTAGAGAAGAGAATCCAAGAATGGACTGTGTCAAATCAAAAACTGTTTTAGCCTGAGACGGAGCACTTGCTTTGAAAGTAATGGGAGAAATTAGAACATCCAAGATGGCGGATGTAGAATAGAAAGTCCTGTCTTACAGGTATAAGAGCCAATCACTTTCTAGAAACAGACATCGCCTGTCAGTCAACTCAAGAATGCGCATGCGCATTAGACCAAATTGCATTCTTAGCTAAAGAAGCACAATTTACGATACCATCATTGTCAGATCTCACTGCTGATTTGAAATGTGTAGATTAATCATAATCTTGACTAACTCTTTTGATGATGTCAGTCTTTCTTCATTAGTAGATTGGAGAAGTATTTTAATGTCACTCATATCCATAAAAAATAGCTGCCCTTAGTGTTCCAAAGATGGCTGCTGGGTGGACTGAGTTGCCTTGGAAGGGACTATCTAGGAAGATATCTGATGAAGCAAGATTTTTTTAATAAAAATATTGCATTCAATGCTAAAACGTATCAGTAAATATAGTTCGTTCTAATGTAAATTTGTATTTTTGTGCTGTTATCATCATGCTAACTGCATAATAGCAGCAAATCTTATTTTAACTTGCTAAAACTCAGTTAGAATCAATTCTGGTTCAAGTCTCCCATGCAGAGCGCTGTTTGTATGCTGCCTATTTAGATTGTTACAAATCAGTAACTTACAGAATGAGTTTCCATCTCAGTTTGGATGTTGCCTTAGAGGACTGCTGGCTATTTAGGCAGTAGACTGTGAGGCAACTCACTTGGTTTTGGAACAGAACCTGTGCATCTCCTAAGTGCGAGTTGTCTCGGATGCCTTGCGGAGAGCAGATGCTTCTCGATGCTGGAGATCACAGAGCCCCCAGTAGCCGGATGCTTTCTAAAAGGCTCAGGAAGAGGTATCTTCCATGGGTGTTGATTGGCTGGCAATGATAGATATGCCTTCCCCTCCTACAGCCCATTTCCTCCACTTCCGCACACTCTCACGCCCTTGTTGTTCCGAGCATCTGACGGATCTGGAACTAATCAAACAAACACCCTGTATCCAATCCCTCTAAACATGCCCCCCCTTTCTCCTTCGTGTGGCAGACCTCACACGGAGCTCACTTGGCCCCTCTGTGCCAATGCCACAGGGAGATTATGAGTAAACGGGTAGTCTGATGCGGGATGACCCCTCCCCTGTGTGGTTTGGTGTCTGATTCACTTTACTTCAACCTGGCTTTGATTTTGGCAAGCTTGGCATTCCCAGACTTCCTCCCACTTTCACTTTAAATGTTTTAAAATGCTCGAATTTATCTAGAATCCCCATGTGAAGCAACAGAGACTCGTTTGATTAAGCACACCATGGTATATTACAGGAATCATGGTGTATAGCTCAGTTAGTGCAGATGGATCTCACCGCCCAATCGGCTTTCCCCATCTAAGCCCAATGGCCCAATAGAATCCCTGCACTGATGAATATTTTAGCATAAATACTTATGCATAATTTAAGCACCATGCAAAAACACAAACTCTTGGATGCCAAAGTGTCTCCAAGATTCCTGAACATCAAACACGTGACGTAGAACAAGGCCTGCTCATCCTAGCTGGGATTCGGTCCTGCAATAGGGGAACTGATGTACATGTTTAATTGGATCTTGTTGGTGTTATGGATTCTGGATGCCCTCCTTAGTGTAATAGTGCTCATCTGCATGTATGCATGAATTCATTTGCATGAATAATGCTTACTGCTGCAGTATCACCACACAGAGACATACATAAATACATGCATACACTTGCAATTTATGACTATATTCTCTTTTGGTTACCTGCTGCATATTGGAATACAGATTATACAACCACCCAAGCACTGGAGTGATACTAAGATCATAACCCGGGTTGAGCTCAATTTTGTGCTAAAATAAAACACTTAACATCCTGGTTGCTCAGGTGGGACCATATCTCAAATGAATGTACTATGAATCTGCTGAATAAAACAATTATAAATGAAATAAAATAAAAACCTCTACTTCTAAAGATTAATATAGTAATTAAATTACTGTCAGTTTCCCATAAAATTATAAAAAAAATTGTTGACTAGAGTTAAAGGGTTATTTCACCCAAATGTCTCTCATCATTTACTCACCCTTATGCCATCCCAGATGTGTGTGTGTGTGTAGGTCCATACAATGCAAGTGAATGGGTGTCAAAAAATGTGAAGCTCCAAAATCCACATAAGGGCAACATAAAAATACTCCAGATGATTCTGGTGGTTAAATCCATGTCTTCTGAAGCAATATGATAGGTGTGGGGGAGAAACAGATAAATATTTAAGTCATTATTTAAGTCATTTTTCTTCACTTACACTTTCTCCTTTTGGTGATTCACAGACTTCATGCAGGGAGGAGAATTTATGAAAAAAAATGACTTAAACATTGATCTGTTTCTCACCCACACCTGTCGGTCAGAACACATGAAATTAACCACTGGAGTCATATGAACTACTTTTATGCTCCCTTTTTGTGGATTTTGGAGCTTAAATATTTTGACATCCATTCACTTCCATTGTAGAGACCTACATAGCTTAAATATTCTTCTAAAAATCAGTATTTGTGTTCTTTAGAAGAAAGAGAGTCATACACATCTGGGATGCCAGGAGGGTGAGTAAATCATAAATAATTTTTGGGTGAACTAAAATCTTTATGAACTCCTCCACACAAGATCTGCCTTTTTATTTAGAATTAATGTATTTTTTTATTGAACTAATTTCGAACCCTTCACTCAGGTATTTCAACTTATTTCAGGGAGTGATGAAAATTTGCCTTAAATACAAATAGCTGTGAAAAGTTTTAAATATGTTTTCAGTATATTTCATATTTTATAGGCTTGGTAAAACAAATTTAATGTTGAACAATGTTGAATGTAGGACTTATTACCTTATTCAAAAAGAATGCCAAAAATGTTATATTAAACTGTTTTTGTGCAAATGTTTTGTGTGAAAAACTTCATTTCCTAATATTGTATACATTCCCGTTGTATAGTCGTCTTGGTCTTTGTGTGAATATGCCTTTAATCATATTGCTAGGACTAATTGTGTGCTAAATATCAATTTACATATAGACTAGGAGTCCCCCCCCCCCCCCCCCCCCCACACTCACAGAAAGTGCTGTGCTCATGCAAATCATTTGCCATGTTATGACTATATGTAGAGCTAATTGTACATCTAAGATCTAACCTTTGAAGAACTGCCGTAGATCTCTGTGTGGGATTCAGTGCCTGACTGTTGTTCAGTGTCACATGTTCATTTTCACAGTACACTTTTAATTTATTCAGAATTAAGCCGCAAATGTCAAAGACACAACTGTGTCTGAAAGGCACAACCTGATCCCCATTGCTCATATCTATCTATCTATCTGTCCTTCCGTCCATCCATCCGTCTGTCCATCCATCAATCCATCCATCCATCCATATCTAACACACTTTCTAACATTCTCTCTTGCTCTCTCCTCCATCTGTATTTGTGTTTAGGTGTCTTTCCTGTGTGACTAGTTCATTCCGCTGTCACTGGTGTAAGTACAGAAACCTCTGTACCCACGACCCCTCCAGCTGCTCCTTTCAGGAGGGACGCGTCAACGCTTCTGAGGTACACACACACACACACACACACACACACACACACACACACACACACCACATGTTGGTCTACCTATCATTATGAGGACTCTCCATAGACATAATGATTTTTATACTGTACAAACTATAGATTCTATCCCCTAAACCTAACCCTCACAGAAAACTTTCTGCATTTTTACATTTTCAATAAAACATAATTTAATATGTTTTTAAGATATTTAAGTTATGGGAACACTAGAAATGTCCTCATAAACCACATTTATAGCATAATACCCTTGTAATTACCAGTTTGTAACCTAAAAAAATTGTCCTTTTAAACCACATAAACATGCCCACACACACAGACACACACACACACACATTGAGTCCAAAAAGCTGTGTGGATGGTAGAGTCTCTCGTTAGCAAATCTACAGGATCACAAACCTCTCGGGAGCTGCTTCCAATAATAGATGCACAGAAAGTGTGTGTGAAGCCAAGGGCCATCTCGCTAGAGAGTTTGTGTGTTTGTGAGTGCATGTTTGCAGGTGTTCAGCTGATCAGTGTGCTATATTACAGCCTGTCAGGTGGTAAACACCCTTGCTCACCCTCTCATAGTGAGCAATTATCAGTCAATATCCGGAATATTCTGTCTCAAAATACACATAGACTTCCCACTTACTCACACTCAATCATATGCATGAAATAAACACACACACACACACACACACAAACACCCAGTGTGTATGTGCATTTACATATTTGTGTGTTGTATATGTTGAAATGTATGCTTGTGTGTACTTTACGTGTGTGTGTGTGTGTGTGTGTGTGTGTGTGTGTGTGTGTGTGTGTGTGTGTGTGTGTGATGCTCACCTACCCATACTTTAACAAGGAAATTGCTGAAAAATGTAACTAGAAGTTAGCTAAATCAAATAATACGTTTGAGGACATCTTCAAATGGAAAAGTGACTTAAATAAAGTAAATTAATAAATAAAATGTACTCAAAAATTACTAAACATTTTTTCAAAAGTTATGTTATGCTGTTACGTTATGATCCAGCACTCTTGTATTATTTTTACACTCTGATTTTTTTTTAAATTAATTTTATTTTAAATTTGCCTTTTGTTGTTGTGATAGTGTCTTACAAAAATCCTTCTTAGGATTAGGCCCGATAAATAGTCTTTGCATGTACATTAATGCAAATGCTTGCTAGTGTGTTGCAGGCCTTGTATTTAATTATAATTTAATTATTAATTCTATTATAATAATTATATTAGGCCTTATTCTATGTCTCCATATAGCCCGGTAAATTTCTGTAGGGTACATTTGTGTGTATGTGTGCAAATGGGGTATTTCAGAGACACTTGGGACCCCTCACTGGATGACCTACCAGCACACAACATCAAGCTTTTAGAGAGTAACAGGTCGACATGCTTTTAAAAATCACCTGGAGTTTCAGTGTGTGTGCTTATGGGTTGTGAATTGTGTGTATTTGTATGTATACTGACTTTTTTGTAATAACTCATGAATTCACTTGTCAAGTACTCTACTGAGTATACTTGGAAGGCATTTTGGTTTACATGCCCATGTTATGGGTGGGTTAATATCTAAATTTAATTTGTGAGTAGTTTTGTTTGTGTCTGAAGTGACAACCCGCTCACCTCTCGCTCCCTTCAGGACTGTCCTCAGCTTGTCCGCTCTGAAGAGATTCTGATCCCGGCAGGGGAGGTGAAGCCAATCACCTTGAAAGCCCGGAACCTTCCGCAGCCTCAATCGGGTCAGCGCGGGTACGAGTGTGTGTTACACATACAAGGGGTCAGTCACAGGGTCACCGCGCTCAGGTTCAACAGTTCCAGCGTTCAGTGCCAGAACAGCTCGGTAGGTCACACACGCATATACACATGCACACATTAATTATAATACAGGTGAATGTGTTTAGGTTTGCATATGTACACTTTGGAAAGAAATATCGCACTCGAACCAAAAACTAAAAAGTTAGTGAAGATAAAGTCGGTAGGAGCTCAGTGTCCAAGCTGTAGAAAATGTTCCCCATTCCTCAGAATGATGATGCAAGTGTGGAGCAACTCGATAAGATCCTCTCTCTCTATGTCTCTGTAGCTCTCACTCATGTTTCCTGCTTCGCTCCCTTGTTCACTCTGTCATTCCTGCATTCGCTCCTTGCTGCATGTTTCAATCAATAATAGACACCAAATACACAATCCAATAAAAAATATAATAAACTTTAGATTATGACAGCATTTGCTAATGTTGTAATTTCTCTCTCTGCAGTATCTGTACGAAGGGATGAGAATTAGTGAGCTGCCGGTGGATTTTTCGGTGGTCTGGAATGGAAACTTCATTATAGATAATCCTGAGAACATCAAAGGTATCCCACAAACACTGCCTCCTGTCAAATGGTGTGTTTTTTTAAGCAGAACCTCCATGTAAACACACAGAATGAGTCACTGTGCTTTTCATCTTAACTGGTTGCTATTGACTTTAGCCAGCATAGATGGCATAATTAATTAGAAGGGAACGTAAACAAGGAAGTGTGGTACTGTTATTTACCTGAAAATTAGTTCCTCGATCACGTCTAAGTTTCACAATCCATGTTTTTTCAGATTTTTTTGGTCAACTGGAAATTTGTGGAACGAGTATTTTCAGTGTTTTATCGCCTCGCTTGAATGAGTGACACCAAAATACAACTCAACATAATGAACAAACAATACTTGCCTCAAAGCCTTGTATTCGTTAAATGAATTTGTCATGTGTGATGTGTCTAATACCGCCTGCGTCTGAGGATCTGACCCAAGAAAATGCAACTTCCATGTTTTTAGAAAAAATAACAAACAGTGTGACAAAGAGTATGTAGCCACCGTTAGTCTGAAGGCCTGTGTATACTTACTTTTTCCGTGTTCCGGATTATATCGTGCCAAGTAGTCCGTGTTGACTTTCAAAGTATACACTTTTGACTGTGAGTGAATACGAATGTGTTCAATACATGAGCAGTACGACTGCTTCACAATAGTCTTTTAGCACAGTTAGCTGCTGTTGTGCTAGCGATGCGCACTGCAGACGAGGATTCTCTGTGTGTTGAGAAAATCTTGGCCACATTGCTTGGACAGTCCGTGTAGGCTAATGACAAAATGTGCGTCACGCAATACTGTACGCTTTGCAATTAGCAACATGGACAACTGAAGTACACTTTGACCTCAAGGTAAAATTTGCTAATCTTAGCAAAGTTTTTATGCTAATCTTAGCAAAGTTTTTATGCTAATCTGCACAGTTAAAACTGCACAGTTTTTTATGCTAATCATGGTTTCATCAGCCTATTACCTTGAAATGTTTATAGTCAATAGTTTAACTAAAGCATCAGCTAGGTCAGCCCAAATGTTTATTCAAAATAAAAACTAGCAACAGCAGGCTTTACACCAAAAATATAATCCTGGATGTCGTATTGTTGCCTTTTTAAAATTGAATGAGGGAAAACATTTTTACCAACCTGGCTAATTTTCATTAATTAACTCTAGAATCATTAGTCTCTGCACTCTAAAGAACAAATAATGAATCTCAGTGTCAATCAGCCATTAGTTCACTTTTATTGACAACTTTTTGTGTCAGTTGACATCATGATTGACTGTGTCCACCTGTATCCCACAGTGCACCTGTATAAGTGTGGCGCTCAGAGGGACAGCTGTGGTGTGTGTTTGAAGGCCGAGAGGAAGTTCCAGTGCGGCTGGTGCAGTATGGAGGGCCGCTGTACCCTACGCCAGCACTGCCCCATGTCCAACCCATACACCAGCCGCTGGCTACACCTCGCCAGCACCAACGTGAAGTGCACCAACCCCCGTATCACAGAGGTGGGTCACACAGACACATACTGTGCACACACACACAGTCAAGAAAAAGCACATCAAACTAGCGCTCAACAGGAATGACTCAGTCTATAAGAATGAAACAGTATCAATATATGTGCCTGTCTGGCCATCTGTGTAACTGACTGTCTGGCTTTGTTTCTTTGTTACAATTGATTTAATTTGGGTCCTAACCCATATGGATAAAATTCTGAAAATTAAATTAGCTTATTATATAATCTACCTGCAATGTGTAAGAAATGTTGGTAACACTTTACAATAATGAATGTGTATATGCTTTTGATAATCTTGCAAGGCAAGCATAATTATCTTTTACATTTTAGTAATAGATATGTTTATATTTTATGAGTTTCATAATATGCATACTATGAAATGGGCCACTTTTATATTGTAGTATGAAGCCTATGGTAAGTATTAGAGAGAGTGTGTGGCAGAACATAGAAATCTACTATTGGCAAAGAGGGCAGATGTATATGACTAATATAATATCCATCTCATAATATTCTTCTATTACTTTTTTCAGATTTAAATGCTTTTCTACTTAAACTATAAAAATAAGCATTCATAAACAAAGTGATTTATCACTCAGAAACATCAACACACATTCATACAGATCTGTCTGCGCTCTTTATTGATGTTGCTATTCATTGACTCTGAGGGAAACGTGAGCTGTGCGTATATCGTGAAGAACACCTCTCTATCTCAGCTTCCCTGTCACTCTCTTGTCGTCAGTCATATTCACTCTAGCTGCCAACATTTAGTTGTAATTAACACAATGTTGGAGCATTGATGGCATACTGTGAGGTGTGTGTGTGTGTGTATGTGGGTCTGCTGGGAGACTGTGAAAGACACAGTGTTTAATTAGTTTAGGTAATGCACCGGTGCCCTGTGTTTAAAGAGCCTGCCCATTGATTTGCATAGCTGTTTGCAGCCTGCATATCACAAGCTACGGCCCTACGTGCACACAAACATATTACAAGGTAAGGGTTATGGCTTCCTGTTGTCTGTTTTCATTTAGATTGAATGGGCTGATGAGATTAAGGACTTCATTAAGAGGTGTTAGGCCTCTGTTTTTGAGTTTGTGATCAATAATGTGTCTGTTCAGAGCAGCTGTAGTGTATTTAAAGGGATAGTTCACCCAAAAAGGAAAATTTGCTCATCATTTACTCAACCTCATGATATTTCAGCTGTGTATGACTTTCTTTCTTCAGCATCTGAAGAAAAATTGAAAATATCTTAGCTCAGTAGGTCCTTAAAATTCAAGTGAACGGAGATTTCTCTTTTGACGCTCCAAAAATCACAACATTTAGCATAATCTTCATCCATATGACTCTAGCGGTTAATGTCTTATAAAGCGAAACGATTGCTTCTGGTGCAAAAAAAAAAAGATCAATATTTAAGTTGTTTTTAACTCTAAATCATTGCTTTAGTGTTATCTTGATCTATCTTGAATTATCTTGATCCAGACTCTCAGGACTTTCTTTCTTCCATGAATGGAATAAAGGTGCAATGAAAGTGAATGATGACTGAGTTTAATCTACCTAATTGAATATCTCCTTTTGTACTCCATGGAATTATTAACTGTAAAAGTTGTAGTTAGAGGTTTCTAAACGTGTACATGCCATTCGTTTTTCATAACAAATACTATATATTAGAAAGATTATCTACATTAGCCTAATCGCAGTAATGTGGAGCCATCCATGGTCTGACCTGTGGTTATGTCCTTATCATTACAAATGCCACAGTCAAAAAATGGAAGAGCAATGGTAAACTTGAATGAATGACAAGTACAATTTAGAGTAGTTAAGGGGTTTGAAATCTGGACTTCCATGGACAAATTGACAAATTATTGACAAAGTTTTCCTTGTGCTATGTCCTGCTCCTTTTCTAACTGGTCATGTTTTCCTTCAGATATTCTAAAGGTGACTTAAATAATTTGGCCTATGTCCTACTGAACTCATATCATTCTTGTTCAAATAAAATGCCCAAACAAATGCTTGCAGTTACAGTCTCGGGTTACTTTTATCACTTTTGTGGAGTGGGGGGGGGGGGGGGGGGGGGGGGTGGTCTGGGTAAATTTGGCTAGTAACAATGCTGAGTGGCTTGTGACATTGGAGTCAAAAAGTTCATGTCAAGCCCTGGTTGGAACACACTCGTACGTTTGCTAAGACTACATTACAACAAACTGGAACAGTCCCTTCAAAGCAAATTAGAACGAATATTTTCAATTCATCCATTTTTTATGTATTACCTTTTATGTTGTTCATTTAAAAAAAATTTCTCTCGTTCTCACACATGCACATACACTTAAGAATTTCCTCTAGCGCTAGCGTTTCCATGAAACCTGAGTGCCTTTAATTTTTATTTCGTTATGTTGTTACTTTTCATCTTTGGCCTAAAACCTAAAGCTGATTTGTGCAAATACATAGACATTAACAAGATCTGCCTACAAGAAAATGGCAGTCATGAATGATTAAGGCTTCTAGTAAGCAGCACTCTATCCCTCCTCTAAATGCTTATTAATATTAATGTGGCTTAAGCCCTCAGTGAAAACCGAGGATGAGGCATCAAATGAATCTGGGATAAAGTCAGGCTCTTGAAGATGGTCTAGACATTGCTCTTTTCTTCAGATGGTCTTTGAGTTGCTCTTTAGTGGAAAGGTTGGTGTCGGTTCGTGCTCCAATCGACAGATCATGGATCATCCTTAAAACTATAAAAATAAAGACTTTTTATGCAATTTTATATAAATGTAGCATTTTTGTAGTTGTGATTGAGTGCCTGTGATTGAGTGAATATATAACTTATAGACTCATCCTCATGCCATCAAGATTGGTATGAATTTATTTCTTCTACTGAACACAAACAAAGATTTTTAGCAGAATATCTCAGCTCTGTATGTCTTCACATTGCAAGTCAATGGGGACCAAAATTTAGAATTTCCCAAAGCACCTAAAAAAAATAATAGTAAGGTCTTTAGAAGTGATATGATGCATGGGTGAGAAACAGATAAACATAAGTCCTTTTTTACTATCAATATCTACTTTCACTTTCACATTTTTCTTCTTTTGTTTGCCGATTCACATTCCACATATATATTGCCACCTACTGGGCAGGGACGAGAACTTATTGGAAAAAAGGACTTACATGTTAATCTGTTTCTCGGACGGATGGACAGACAGACAGATGAATAGATAGATTATAATAGACTACAATAAAGTTTGATATTATGTATATATATATATATATATATATATATATATATATATATATATATATATATATATATAGTTTGTCACTTTTTAGATATTTATTTTATATATGTATTTCCATATTGATTCATATTCTTTGGACACGTTAAGAAAGTAAATAAAGCCTGTAAACACACCCGTTGTTCCCGTGAGTCTCCCATATTTCACACCCATCTCCCGACCCCATCCCGTTTTCTTATTTCTCCTGGGAAACTCCCATAATTTGTATGGCTCAAACCTCGTTATATGAATAATCACATCGATATATTATTCCAAGGTTGTCCAGTTGCCAGATCTTGTATAAAACACGTCCTACTCACACAATTGACACATCATACACATTTCAAGCCATTTGTGACCTCAACCATGCAACCCAGTTGAGCTGTTGATATCTGCGCAGGTAGAAGGTGTGGGAAGTTGAATTAAGCATCTTTGGTAGATGCTATCTCGAAGCCATATCGATAATACCTACGCCTTTTGCAATGTGTGTCACACTGATTTTAATAACGGTGGGAAAAATGACTGAGCACATTAAATCACAATGGCACGCTTTGTATGTATTTGGTACCCAAATGTTGACAGGTATCGTCTTCATTGTAGTGGACAAAAAGGGCATACAACTTTATTCAATCCTTCTGTGCCTTATAGGCGGTTTGAAAAATCCATTGTAGAGAGTCGATCTCTCTTGCAAAGTACGGCGGAAACGTTATTCCTTAACACCAGCATATTCTAAGTCCAAATGGGGATGTATTTTCTGTCCTTGGAGAGTTTTCACGCGCTCCTTTGCTGTGTATAATTAGGAAGCTGTAATGAAAGTGTTCAGAAGCAAGAGGAAAAGGTGTGATTGTAGTCTTCTCAGCTGATTTAAGCACGTCCCAAATTCACACTGAGATGCAATTTATGGACTTTATAAAGCCCAGCTTATGACTTGTTTCTTGCTGCATAAACTGCATACTAAATGCTTTATTTGGTATTAAATGTCCCCGTGGTTGGCTGCGATAAAGACGGAAAAGAAAACGGAGGAGAGAAGGGGCTGTTTTTGAACTTCGGCCAAGTGAGAGAGAATTTAAGCGAATAAAGAAAGAAACGAGGGACTTGAAAGAGGTGCATACGATTTAAAATTGAGGTTTATGGTTGAGCGGGTTTTGCTGAATGCCCTTCTGTAAATAGACATGTGACTTTGTTAGGAATGTATGTGTTGCGCTACACTACTGTAGCTCTGAGGGTCTATCAGGCCGGTATCATTTATTCATGAAGGTTTTCACTGTGGAAATTCTCTCTCTCACTGCCAGTGTTGGTAAGTGTGTGTGCGCCCGTGTTTGTGTATTTAAGCCATTATTTTGTAGCTTTTGCTCCATCTAATCACCATCCATTAAGTTTTGACATACACAAACAGAAAATGTATGTATGGAAGGTTTTGTTTGTACCGTATATTGTACAGAAAAATTACAGTATGCATCAAATCAAGTCCCTATCTCTAATGTTGTTTCTTCTTCTCTAACTTAATGTCCATTTTAAAAATAAATGTCACATTGCTAAAGTAAAAATGTTTGTGAATTTCAGACTTTTGACTGTCTGAGTTTGACTGTCAGAGTGGCAACAGGAAAGATATGCATGAAGAATTGACAAGACTTCCTGTCTGTCCCCGAGACACTCTCAAGACATTACACTGGCCCTTGGCTGTGTGTGTTTCTGTCTGAGTGTATCTGTTTGTGTCAGTATAACTCAAAGCAAAGCCAAACAATCTGAACCATGAGAAGCATGAAGGTCTGCATTATTATGTCGAGGCTGGAATCAGACACTTTCCAAATGAAGGTGAAATTGCAGTAGTGCTGAATTGTAGGTCTGGAACCAGCAGCTCCATACTGTGTGACTCTGTACGGTGGAGTAGGCCATTGGCTGGGTCAAACAAGGCAGCACCTTGCCCTCCGAGTGGGCGGAAGAGACTTTGAAGTATTGAGTCAATCATTTGATGTCTGAAATGGCCAGTCAAAATAGCAAAATTCTTGGAATGAGGAAGGAATGTAGCACTTGGACTGTTATAAGACAAGTTAATGAAGTTCAATCTACATATGAATGCATATGAAATTAACATTTATTTGTTTTATTAAACTTTATTTAACTATTTGTTTAATTATAATCTGCTAATTAGTCATATTGTTGGCAGTTTGGGATGAAATACTGGCATAATGCTTAGAGCTAGTGTTGGGTAGTAATGGACTACATGTAATCTGGATTATGTTATCAGAGTAGGATTAAGTACTTGATCAAAAATGATGTGCTTGCAATTAGATTACAGTATTTTAGATTCCATGTTTAATAATGTTTAAAGAAAGGCGTGTAAATTGGAACTTCATACACTTAAAAAAGTTAGATTTTCATTTAAACGTTAAAATCCAAAAGTAATCAGATTAGATTACATAAAACGTAATCTAAAATGTTACGTTCCTGAATGAGATTTTAGTTTAATTTTAGTGTAATTTGTAATCAGTACCTGGTTACTTTTCAGAAGTAATGCCCAACACTTGTTACTGTAGATTGTGCACTATAGTCTGTATAATGCATACTACTTTGTGAAAATAGTATGTTAAACAGGATGCAGTACGCATTCATTCTTCAAACATATGTCCTCACAATGTTGCATATTTGATTCATTTAAAGGAATATTCCAGGTTCAATACAAGTTAAAATCAAATGAAAGCTGTTGATTGAGCTTAACTTGTATTGAAGCCGGAACATTCCTTTGATTCTTCTTAATTTGTTTAATTTAACATATTACAATTTGACAATTGTAGTTGGTCACCGATTATTCCATGCACACAGAAAAGTTGCATATTGTGCACAAACTCCATGCTGCAGGAATAGTAATCATGAAGTAAATAGAATGACAGTATTGTATGCTATTCCGAACACAGACATAGTGTTAGTACTAATGATAAACACGGGGGGGGGGGGGGGGGGGGGGGTAAAAAGGCTTGCAGAAATGTAGTTTTAATTAGTCAGTTTTAGTAAGTCTGTTGCTGATGTGGACTAATGTGGATATATTTCGTTTTGCAATCTTGTTTTCTCTGTCTTTTCCATCTTTGTTTAAGCGTGTTTCCTGCTCCTGTCTTTCATGCACGATACGCAATAAAAGATTCATTTATTTCCTGTCTCAGGTTCTACAAGTGGGACACTTACTTTACATCCCAACCAATTAATGTCCACTGAACTGGGCTGAGGTACACTGCTCCCAATGGGCAACCACTGGATCCAGTCCACTCCACTAAACTGGTCTCAGCTTAGTAAGCAGGCACAATCAGAAGATGCACTACTTTGGTCATGTTGGTTTTAATCCCACATGACTGCACACAAATGGTGTATTGATTGTATATAAACTGGCTACGCTGTGTTTGTAGCCTCCTTGTCTCTCCAATACTCTATTCATCGCCCTCACTCTGTGATATTTAGACCTGGAGAAGGTCTATGACTGAGCTTCTCATGGGCTTTACCAGCGCAGAAGGCATTGTGGCACAGAGTGCCAAGGTCACGCTGAGCGGCCATATTGTATTTTATGAGAGGGTGGGCTGTACTGTGGACTAAAATGGCCTAGTGTTAGTGTTGACTTGACTGTAGAATTTTTATGTGCAATTTTAAGAGGATAGGAAGTTGCCACAATGAGCATTACTGATATCGATGCACAGCTGTTAAACAATGTAAGTGTGCGCTAGTAAAATTATTGACTTAAATAAAAGTATTTTAAAAGGATCTTTTGGAAACCTTAAACTATTACTTTCAGCTTAAACCATCTGGTCATTATTAACTGTATCTGTGTATTATGTTATTTTACCAAACTAAATATGTAAAACAAATTAAGTTTTAAAGGTGCACTCAGTAACTTTTCGATCGTATCATCTTGGACTTACAGTGACACCTAGTGGTGTGGATGCAGCATCATTCAAAAACAATAGTTTTCAGTTACAGATGCCATTGTAGACATTCACTTTTCACAATCAGCCACAATTAATTTAATACAAGAGTGAAAGTGTCCAATAACAATATGGTTACTGAGATTAATCGAGTAATATTCAGCCGGTCATGTGATTCTAAAATGGCAGCCCCAATGAGGGCTTCCCTCCCCCATGTGGAATAAAACAGCTTTTATAAGGTTACTGACATGAGTCCTCATCTCATGAGTGCTCATGAATTTATACATCTGTTTCAAAGTTACAATTAATTTCTTTAGTAGTAAAAAAAATTTTAATGGGTAAAAATGACTGAATGCACCTTTAACAGAAAAACAAATTTTTATTAAAACATTTTTTAGCAGTATTTATATTGAGCTTTTCCAACTATTTATTTTTATGACAAATAAATTCTCACTTTTGGCTTCATGAGATGCAACCATTTTAGTTTGGGTATGTCATTACTTGGACTTGTGTTCAAAAGTGGGGTTTAAATCAGGTTAAAAAATCGAAGAAAATATCTTTAATGAGCATGTTCCTCTCTCGTTTCAGGTGACCCCAATGGCCGGACCCCCAGAAGGAGGCACCAGAGTAACCATCCGTGGTGTGAACCTGGGTCTGTCCTTCTCCGACATGGTCAACAATGTGCAGGTGGCAGGCATCCAGTGCACCCCACAGGAGAACGGCTACATCATTGCTGAACAGTAAGTGACTATGCAGCTCTAAAACTCAAACAAATTTAGGCTATGAAGGTGTGCCTGAGAATAGATTGGGGAAAAAAACTAGTTTGTCTGATCTGTAATCGTTCTCAGAATAGCAAGGGCTGGAAATGATAATGTCCTACATTACTCATACTGGGAATTCATTTCATGGTGGTAAAAAACACAAAATATTTTCACCTTGTGTTTTATCTAGTTCACTTTAAAGCACAGCAGGAAGTCCATTAAACGCACACACACAAGATCCCAAATGCAAGCCTTTGATGTCACAAGCATTAACCAACCAATCAGGGCTGAATATGAAAAGAAATGGGATGGGAGATATTTTTTTTTTGTCCACCAGACTGATTGGCTGGATTATTTTTTTACCAATCTTTTCTTATTATTTTTTTATTGAAATCTATAAAATAACTTGCTAAACTCTATATATAAAATTTTACAAACACGCATTAAATCTCAACAGCTGTAATCTCAGTGTGTTTTCACATCTGAGTCCTCTTTATAGACTCAATTGCAGACCTTTAAAAAGCAGACTACAAAAATTTACCAAATATTACAATGTCTATTGCCTTTAACCCTTTCACACCTACCATCACACATAACCAAATATTGCATTGTATCTAGCCTTCAACCCTTTCATACGTACCATCACACCTAACCAAATATTGCATTGTATCTAGCCTTAAACCATTTCATATGTACCATCACACATATGTGACGGTTAATAACTGGGCCCCGTAGAGTAGTGTCACACTTTTGTTTTTCTGCAACAGCCAATTACGTTACAAGCTGCCAGATTCAAACACAGGCTGCGCTGGTCAAGCGTCTGTTATTAATTTTCACTCAAACAGTTACTCATACAGTGTTATAAACCACAGAATAAGTATATTTTAAATCCATACATCCAACTCGTCAACAAAGTACCACGATAAAAAAAGTTTTCAGCTCTTATACGCAGTGTCAAATATCAATGCGATCTTCCTCTGATGCATGCTGGCATGTTTACATTATCATTTGTCAAACAGACAGCTACTCAAAGATTCTTATCAAGTGCATAATATGTTTATTTTATGTAACAAACGATCTGCTTGTCACCAAAGTACCACAATAACTGTTCACAGCTTGTATATGCACAGTTATCATATTTAAATGCAATCTTCCCATGTACGTAGCCATGTCTGCTTAGAGGCAGATGCGGTTTTCATTCACACAAACAGTAACTCAAACAGTTTTTTCAGGCATATAATAAGTTTGTTTTCTGTAAAAGACAGCCAAACTATCAAAAAGCACCACGAAAACAGTTTAAAACTTAAACGAGCGCGATTATCCGATGCATGCAGCCAAGTCTGTTTACATTAGCACTTGTCACACACACACACACACACACATACACACACACACACACACACACACACACATTGGTATGGCTATCCTTATGAAGACTCTCAATAGACATAATGATTTTTATACTGTACGAACTATAGATTCTATCCATTAACCCTAACCCTACCCCTAAACCTAACCCCTCACAAAAAATATTCAGCATTTTTACATTTTCAAAAAAACATTGATTTTTAAGTGATTAGAATTATGGGGACACTAGAAATGTCCTCCTAATCTACATTCATAGCATAATACCCTTGTAATTATCAGTTTGTAACCTAAAAAAAAAGTCCTTGTAAACCACACACGCACGCACGCACGCACACACACACACACACACACTCTCATACAATGTCTGAGATGTCAAACAGTGCATAGGCAAACCTGTCTGCTCATATTATTTGTTCATTTTGTTTCTTACAGATATAACACATATGAAATAAATAAAACAAAAACAGTACAGCAGACATAACCCATTTGTTCACGTTAACTATATTATATATAGAGATGCACCGATCGACCGGCCAGGGACCGGAATCACGTCTCACGTCTTTCCGATTCCGTTTTGTTGCCAGCAGAGCAGGCAATAACATCACAGCCGCATGGAAACATGACATTGGCGTGGAAGATCTTCACTCACTGTGAGTGAAAAATACAGAAAGTTCACAGTTTGTAATATTTGTAAGGCTAAAGTAAACCGTGGGATGGAAGAGGCAGGCTAAATACATATAAATTGTCCGATATTAAAATCAGTGCGACACACTTTGCAAAAGGCGTGGGTATTGTTGATATGGCTTCGGGATATGAAATTAAATGCTTTCATCCAGCTGTTGTTAAATTTCCATGTGTATATATATATATATATATATATATATATATATACACTCACCTAAAGGATTATTAGGAACACCATACTAATACTGTGTTTGACCCCCTTTCGCCTTCAGAACTGCCTTAATTCTACGTGGCATTGATTCAACAAGGTGCTGAAAGCATTCTTTAGAAATGTTGGCCCATATTGATAGGATAGCATCTTGCAGTTGATGGAGATTTGTGGGATGCACATCCAGGGCACGAAGCTCCCGTTCCACCACATCTTGGGTTGAGATCTGGTGACTGTGGGGGCCATTTTAGTACAGTGAACTCATTGTCATGTTCAAGAAACCAATTTGAAATGATTCGAGCTTTGTGACATGGTGCATTATCCTGCTGGAAGTAGCCATCAGAGGATGGGTACATGGTGGCCATAAAGGGATGGACATGGTCAGAAACAATGCTCAGGTAGGCCGTGGCATTTAAACGATGCCCAATTGGCACTAAGGGGCCTAAAGTGTGCCAAGAAAACATCCCCCACACCATTACACCACCACCACCACCAGCCTGCACAGTGGTAACAAGGCATGATGGATCCATGTTCTCATTCTGTTTATGCCAAATTCTGACTCTACCATCTGAATGTCTCAACAGAAATCGAGACTCATCAGACCAGGCAACATTTTTCCAGTCTTCAACTGTCCAATTTTGGTGAGCTCTTGCAAATTGTAGCCTCTTTTTCCTATTTGTAGTGGAGATGAGTGGTACCCGGTGGGGTCTTCTGCTGTTGTAGCCCATCCGCCTCAAGGTTGTGCGTGTTGTGGCTTCACAAATGCTTTGCTGCATACCTCGGTTGTAACGAGTGGTTATTTCAGTCAAAGTTGCTCTTCTATCAGCTTGAATCAGTCGGCCCATTCTCCTCTGACCTCTAGCATCAACAAGGCATTTTCGCCCACAGGACTGCCGCATACTGGATGTTTTTCCCTTTTCACACCATTCTTTGTAAACCCTAGAAATGGTTGTGCGTGAATATCCCAGTAACTGAGCAGATTGTGAAATACTCAGACCGGCCCGTCTGGCACCAACAACCATGCCATGCTCAAAATTGCTTAAATCACCTTTCTTTCCCATTCTGAAATTCAGTTTGGAGTTCAGGAGATTGTCTTGACCAGGACCACACCCCTAAATGCATTGAAGCAACTGCCATGGGATTGGTTGATTAGATATTTGCATTAATGAGAAATTGAACAGGTGTTCCTAATAATCCTTTAGGTGAGTGTATTTTTTATTTTTTTCCGCCGGAGCACCAGCTGAGTCTCCTCCCATCTACCGGTGACGCTTGATTCAACTTCTCGCGTCTACTGCCTGCGCAGATTTCAACAGAGCGGCTGGATTTTGGTTGCCAGGTTGAGGTCACAAATTATTAGAAATGTGTATGGTGCATCGACTGTGTGAGTTGGATGTGTTTCATACAAGATCTGGCAATTGGACAACGTTGGAATAATATATCGATGTGGTTATTCATATAACGTGGTTTGGGCCATACAAATTATGGGAGTTTCCCGAGGAAAAACGGGAGGAGGGCGACTCCTGGGAAAAACAGGGGTGAGTGACGACAAGCCGATCCCGAAGCAGCAATCAGTTTTACCTCTGATATTTGGACATCTAACTTAAGCTTAATGTCAATGTTGAGCGTATTGGACACTTCAGTTTTGTTCATAGGCTTGTAATCTTTGAAATTGTTTTGTTAGACGAGTAAAAAAGAGAAAAAGGTCCATTTATAAAGATAGTGGAAAATGACATCTGTTTTGTTATATAAAGCAACTCACTTGCAGTTAATTGTTATTTCTACCTCTTTCCAGTCACAGAGCACTTTATATATCATTAGTCAGAGAAGATCCTGTAACTTTGTTTGGGGGAAATTGTAATGTTTAATAATTAATTTTATTATGAAAATGTAATTTTGCATTGAAGAAAGGTAGATTTTGTTTGTGTATGCGGTCAATAATAGTTCTTAGAAAGAAAATCGGAAATGGAAAAAATCGGTATCGGCAGGTCACACTTGGAGAAAAATCGGAAATCGGAATCGGCCAAGAAAATTGCAATCAGTGCATCTCTATTTTTCTTAATTTTATGACAAGAAATAAAAAAATAAATAAATACACGCTCGTCTACACGTTGCCCCCCCCTCTGCCCCCGGATTACTGACCGGGCCCTTGAACCTTTCTTTCTCTTTTGTTCAATATGCCATATAGTCTCATCTGACAGAAACAGCGTTGGTCCCATTCTTCAACATATGTCTTTGATTACTCCATTAATTGTGTTGTTAACCCTGCATTAAATTTTAGCAAATATCCTTAAGACTGATTTTCACCACCCTTTCATCAAATCAGACTTAATGAGAAAAAAGTGAAAACTTGATGATTCGTAATCGCAGGTGACCTTTTGTTTACACAGAAGGCTTTACTTTCCTATGTAAAGCATTTTCTTGCTTGGACATGCAGAAAAATCGTGCACTCATCCAGAGACAGGTTTGTCTGCAGTGTTGCACATATTGCTGAACTTTATCTCACCTGTCGAACCCTTTTTTTTGTCGAAAGAGAAAGGAGTGGGAGCAACATCTGTTTGATGAAAAAGACACAGGATTTAAGTTAGAAGGGATGTAACATATTTTATTCTTTACACAATATTATAGCGAAACTCCTGCTTAGCTGTGTCTCGCTCTGCTCTCACCTTTTCTTCTTTCTCTTGATAGAAAAATCGTCTCAGAAGCACTTATGCAAAGTTGCACTGGGAGCTAAATTTGTATCTAAAGGTGGAAAGTTTTGCCCAGCTGGACTAAAGACAGGGTTGGGGATGGAGCGGGAACATTGTCGTGGGGGAGTGAGGAATGTTGTCCATATTAACCAAGCACAGCACTGATGGGTTAAGACGTTGCACACCATCTCCAGTATGTGAGTAGGGTCCGAGTTGGGGTGACGTGGGGTGGAAAATCTCATTTTTATGGTGGCACCCCATGTGGCCACACCCCTGCTTACCCTCATGTCTTTTAAATACTGTATGACTTTATTTATTTTGGTTTTACCACAGAAGAATGTATTTACAGCAGAATGTCCAAGCTGCTTTTTTCCATATAATGAAAGTTATGGTGACCATGGCTAAGTTTCTGCTAAAAACAAAGATTAGGATTTAGATTATAGTGCATGGTCATATGGACCACATTTTATGGTGCTTTTATGGAGTTTTTTGCCCCTTTTGGAGCAAGACATCCCCCATCCACTTTAATTTTATGAGCGTAGTGTGAATATTATTTAAAACTTCTCCGTTTGTATTCCACTAATGAAAACAAAGGTGTTAAAACCGGTTTGAAATAACATGAGGATGAGTAAATTATTACACGAGTGAACTTTCCCAATATTGCAAGATACGAGTCATCTTGACCTTGTTTTAGAGAGGAATTCTGAATGTTAGGACTTCAAACATTTATGACTCTGTGTCTTTAAGGGGGTATAAATAGCCCATAGTGTCTGTGTTCTCCACAGTCCTTCTTTCTTTGCCGCTGAGGCAGGGATATAGAGAGTGAGAGGGAAAACGTGCGGTAATTGAAATGCACTGCGTGCTGCCGGCTGTAGGAGGGAGATTTGTCAGCCCCTCTCTCTTCTGACAGCAGTTTAATCCGAGCGGGACGAAGCTGAGCCGAGTGGGAGTGGATTCATTTGTATGGCATCATGGAGGGGTGTCAGTAAGAAATGGAGAATGTGCCACTGGATCCCTTCAAACCCGCAGATGGGGGACGGAAGCAGCAAAGAAGTTCTGTGTTTTGTCTGTCCATTTTGTACCAAAGTTGTAAACATTCTATACACAAGCTTCCTTTGATTTTTGAAGACCCCTTGAAATCGCTTGACAAGTGCAGTTTTTTTTCCTGTGTTGACGTTTTACATTTTGAAACATTATCATTCTAAATAGCGTTTGATTGACAAATATATGTGGAATGCAGGAGTGCATCAATATTTTTGGTCTGTATTCCTAGAAGAGAAAAAATGCAAATTTTTAATGTGTATATCTGCTAAATGCTTATCTTTGTCAACTTTTAGGAGTATGCAAGCTTATACACTAGCAATTTCTGCAAATGGCTTCAAACGTAATATAAGGACACATTTTCGTTTGCAAACTCCATTTTCAGTTGCCTAACGTCATAGTTTTCCAAAGTATGCAGTTATGTTTTCGTAAAGCTTTGTTTTCAGAGGAGGAAATGTTCTAGTGTGGATGAGAGACATAAACAGAGAAATCAATGCAATTTCAAATGAAAATGTATTAATGTAGATTGTGGCCTTAAATCATTCTTATAGGACTGACAAAGACAATGAAAATTATTTCTATCAGGAAGACTTGCAGACTTAATTTTAAAAGAAATTTAAGATGACATTTATTTGATGAATATAAAACAGAAAAGTAATGTCTCTCTTTGGCGTAGGCCCCGTCTGGCGGTCCGAAGAAGTTGTACTCATAACCGTCATATCCTGCCGGAAATAGGAGGCAGGGGCGAGGAGCCTACCCCCGTGCAGGACGGGACTAAACTGGTGGTGGTGGGGTGGTGGAGGTTGCCGTGTTAGCACACTGAAACAGCAATGTGATAGATTGTGAGCAGACTTATAAAGCAATGGCTTACATGTGATTGGCTGGGAATTACCCAGCTAATGCTGCGATGATGTACAGCTGCTAGTCTTCCCGCTAGAACTACACTATGCTTACATAGGTTGAAGGGATCACATTGCCCTATGTCAGAACACATGCACTAACAACTAGGCCAAGGCTACTACCTTCCTGTAAATTTTTGACTTTGTTGAGTTCTCCATGCAGCACACAGCAATAATGAATGAGCATCCAAACTTCCAGCCCAACTATAATTGCTAGAGAAATCTAAGTTCCACATTCAGTATGATTTAGAGGGCACTATGTACATAGCATACAGTCTGCCGAAGCTGTCAGACTCACTGCAGGAAGCCACATCACGCCCACTATCACATGGTCGACACTGCATGCATTCTGACAGTCATCCTTGATACGAAGACTCAATATCAACCAGACATCGATTTTAGCATACCCGCCTCCACGCACACTTTTTCAACTCAGATTTGAACTCTCATGTCGGTTTCATATTTACTCTGTGTTTTTATTATGTCTTTTGATCTGGCCACCCTTCTTCAAAGCCGATACCTGATCAGCCCATATGATGTTGCAACATCGGCCCGCTCCCTGATCAGAGTGTTATATTGATTTGTGCTGGGTGTCTTTGCCTGATTTTCAGACTGCGTTCTCACAGCCTGCAGTGTTTTTTTGAGCCATTATTTACGGCATCAAACCTAAGAGAACATATGGTTTTGATGCTCCAAAAGTGTGCCTTGACAATGCATCGTCTTGTCAGTTCGGCTAATGGAATGTGTGCACTAAAGCAATCAATGAACCAAAGCAAAAATTGCATTGAGATCAAGGGGAAATGGATGGAGAGACAGAAAGTCACATACTGATCACTGAGCAGGAGTGGAGAAGACTTTCAATGCTTTTGTTTTTTTTCATCTGGATTAACTCCAGAAGTGTAACTCTCTTTAAAAATCCAGATCATGGGATAGGATAGACCTCTGTTCATACAACAGCTGTAAGTGAGTGTCACATATTCTCATACACTCTGTGGTTGGGGTGCAATAAAGAGATGCTTCGTGACTTTGTTGTGAGAAATACTCAAGTTTCTGGCATACAAAGATCCCTCAGGGACAGAACACCATTTTTTTGATGGCAATAATCAATGAAGGGTACCCCTGCTGTAAAGGTGATGATGGTCACCACCAGAATATGTTGTGTTTTGAATGCTGGTCCCCAGCATGGTATGTTTGTGAGCAGACTTCTTAACTAGATTAGCCAGCAAGACTTCTTTGATGATCAACATGAAGGCAACCAGAAAGACCAAGTTGATCAGACTCAATGGCTTTGCTGGTGAACAGGATGGCCATGCTGGTCCACAAGAACTAATCATTCAAGGATGTAACCAAATGTACAAGATTTGACAAAATATACATTTAGGAATATACGTTTAGAAAAACCCATATTGATTGACCACTAATCTGAATAATGGAGCAACTGGACATAGTCTCATAGCAACTAGTAATAATTTGTAAGAGATCGTTCCAAGAGTCGTTCCAAATCCTGCTGTTTTCTTTCTTCCGTGGTGCACAAAAGTTATTTTATGGCTAGGTTATTTTATTTTAGGGCTTAGTTTTATGATTAGGTTTGGGTTCTGGGTTAATCTTAGAAACAAATTGTAAGAATGCTCATACCACACCCAGTTGTTTCTCTTTCTTCCATGGCACACAACATAGGTTTCCCTATAAAAATGGTTAGGTTTAGGAATTGGGTAAGGGGTTACATATTATAGTTAGGTTTATGTTTGGGTTAAGAGTTAAACTTTGGAAAAGTCATTATAGTTTGTTTATTTTTCTCAATGGGAGTAAAATGTGTATGTTTTTGTACAAGCCAACTTTTCTGTACTCAGTTCTTTCTGTTTTTTAGGTTGCTTTCACACAAAAGTTATTATTTTTTTGGCTTTTTAGCCTTTATTTTAGAAAACATGTCATGAGCAAATGAGCTGGGTTCTGCACCAAGGTTCTGACACACATACAGATTCATGAAATGTAACAGATTCTAAATGTAACTGAATAAATTTTATAGTATATTTATTCTTTATCAGGATTGTGTGTGAGATGGATGCTACTCCTGCGGACAGCAAACCCGGTCCAGTTCATTTGTGCATTGGAGAGTGTAAGCCAGAGCTCCAGACCCGTTCTTCCCAGCTCTATTCCTTTGTGGTAAGATATTCATCTTTTTTTTCTGATTAATACAGTGAGGTAGTGGTGAAACTGGCCTTTGTGTTGGCTTTATTAAACTGGGCTTTAGCTGGCCCATTGAAGAGAACTCCTGGGTCACTGTGATGTTGTGCCTTTGGACAGGTGAACTTTGCTGAGGTTGTTTTGTTCTCAGAACCTCAAATCAGAGGAAATGACTCAGAGCTCAACATACTTCAGATGTCCAAATAGCTTCACTTTAGGAACAAAGGCTTTCTTTAGCACCTCCTCAAGTGTCTATATCTCTCAATGGTTCATAGTCTTCCATTTGACATACACTCAAGGATCTGATCTGTAAATGTCATAGTTTCCCTCTTTGTGGCTGCATATAATGGAGCATAAGAACCTATTTTGCTTTGATTCGGTTGAAACAAACCTTTTAAAATTGATGGTATCAGATCATAATACCATGTTACTTTGAAGAATTTGATGGTACTGAATAGGGATGGGATGATATATTGTATTTCAGTATATCGTGATCCAAAAAGATTACAAACCGTATTGTGACATAATTCGATATTTCGAAATTTGCAACATTATATTCTGTCCATGTGATCATAAATGACCCATCAAACATCATAATCTCTCAATCACTTGATTTTACCACTACAGTGCTTTTTCTACACTGTTTGCAGGGTTCACACAAGGACCTTGGATTGCTTAAAGTGCTTGAATATCTTTTTAGCTTTTAGATATTTAAGTATTGAAATACCTGGAAAATCACCTTGTTTTGATGAAAAGATTCAAATGGATTGTTTCCTCCGTGTAATGTGTGTCCATCAAAGATGAGTGGACTCCACTTTAATTGAATAATGTTTCTTAAAATCCTTTCTGTTCTTTACAGTCAGATAAAATCATATTATTATGATTTGTATTAGAAATGTATGCGATAAAGAAACCGAGATATGCTTGTTGATGTTCGCTGAACCGGAACACTGAAATGCATATTGATACTCTTAAAGTGACAGTGTCTTTTTAGCATGTCTTATACAAATTAACGTAAACTCAATGTTTGTACTTGTAAATTGTACACATTATTTCAAATAGCTTATGTCAATATTATATATACCATTTTATTATATAATATTAATTTATAGAATGTAGAGTTTTTGTATTTGTACAAAGTTCAAATATGATTATAATAATGATGACAAACAAATGTTTAAAAATTTTAAATGTTCACTTTCACATACTTTTTTCGGGACAGGTTTTGTTCAGTTCAATTGCTTGTTCTGCACCTGATCAGCCTGAATGTACCTAACAATTTTTGAAAGCTTATTTGTTTATGATCTTTTCTTACAGAGAAAAGTATATGACATGATTTATTTACATTATGAGCATTTGTATTGTTTATTAAAGAACTTTATTTTGATGAGAAATGATAATGTGTATTTTGCTCAAACATTTTTTCAGAATTAAAAAAAGAAAATCTGTAATATTTTGTAATTTAAGTGCCATTATATAGAATCGAGATTATATTGAATCATGAACCTCATATTGTATATCAAACCGAATCGTGAGATAACCATTTCATCCCATCCCTAGTCGTGAATGATTACCATATGTTAGTACCATTGGATTTACATTGTACTCCAAGGTACATCAAAGAATACCATGGTAGTATCATGGTAAATGTCCAAAACGCATGGCACAAGCCAAAAAAAACTAAAAAACATATTGTACTGCAGCACCATGTAACTTTTTTTATACTTTTTTGTTAGTTTAACAAATAACAGCATAAATTATCAACAATATGTGCTATTTAGTAGCAGGATTGTACTTAATCCAGGCAGTTATGTAGAAAATGTCTCACTCAATTATTCACAATATTTGGAGATCACTCCATTATTGTTTTAGAAGTATATCTCCATGCAGATTTGGAGTCATTAATAGCCACAAGGTCAATAAATAAGCCTTTTAATGGCTAGCATTGCTTTTTGTGGTATTTAGCCATTTTAACATAAAATTTGTATGCATTTTCAGTAGATTCTTTTAATGAGGTTGAGGATTAATTAGTACTAAATAGCATTATTCAGACATTTATTTTCCTAGAGATGAAAAGAAAAGTGTGTTTACTGAACTGATGGACTCATCGTGTAAAAATGACTTGAGATATGCCATAAAAGCTAGCTAATTTAAAGATTGCAGCTGTTTTTCATTATTATTGGTATAACACTATCCCTGCTTCCTCCATTTATAACCGAAGCCCACTTCTGCATAATAGAACTTGTTCTGGGTTATTAAAATAATGAGTGATTACAAAAATGAAGCACCACGGGGAGTGTTGAACATAGAGACAATAAAAGCCATTAACCAAATCAAAGGCAGGATGGTTGCCATGTTGTTTTGTTGCACCTGGGGGAACTCTCGCACACCTGTCTCACACACGCCAGCCTAGGGTTAATAGATAATCAATGTCAGCATTCACACACAAACGCTATGGCAAACAATTATCCATATCAAAACAAGCCTTTCATATCGCAGTCAAATATAATAACAGCATGTTATCTTGAACGCTCCGCCAAATGTTGTCGGACAACACAGAAGCCACGAGTGGCCCGTCAGTTGAAGAACTGAGGCAAGATGGAAATAGGTGTTAAAGCATTTTTAGTCAGTGCACGTGTGAAGTCAGCCACCAGCCATTTCATGTGCTTTCTTAAGACTCAGAGCTGTCTGTTTCGATGTTTCACCTTCTGCTGTTTCCAGTCTCTGTATGCAATAAATAAAGTAAAGTAAAAAGGGAGAGGGGAACTGGGAACTAGAGAGATATTTTAGACATTTCTAGATACAACATTTTAAAAGCCATGTATGTATCCACAGACATGCTGTTCATGAGTTCACATCACTCAATCAAGACTGGAAATTTATTTTTTGTAGCATTCACACTTTATTGCAAAAAGACAAAAACCAAGGACCGATTCAGAATCTATTTACCTTCTACTGATATTGATGCATGCATTCACACTTGAAGTTATGCCTACTTTGTCTCTTGTCTCACACTTGGTTTCTACCTCTCACTTTTTGTCTCTCTGTCTGTCTTTATCATGCAGATGCCGTCTGTCACTGGGTTGTCCCCCGGTCGGGGTCCAGAGTCAGGAGGAACTAAGGTGACCATCATGGGAGTAAACCTTGGAGCAGGCAGCAGCGTCACTGTGCTCTTTGGAAACCAGACTTGCGAGTTTTACAAGTAGGAGTCTCTACCATCACTTAATCTTGGCTTCAACGGAGAAAAATGGAGAAAGTAATAATTTTATAACATGGATAGATGAATATTTATCTATGTCTTTCTATCCATGTTATAAAAATATATATATATATATATATATATATATATATATATATATATATATATATATAAAAAAAAAATATAGTAGCTTGTCGAATATTAAACATCCAATAATGGTAGTCTTAGTTTTATATATATATATATATATATATATATATATATATATATATATTTATTATTAAACATCAGCATATATGCAATGAAGTGACGTTGCAAAAACTTTGCAAATTTATTAAAAACCAAAACTGAAATATCACATTGACATCAGTATTTAGATCCTTAACTTAGTACTTAGTTGAAGCACCTTTGGCATCATTTATAGCCTCAAGTCTTTTTGGGTATGATGCGACACGTTTCGATCACCTGGATTTGGGGACGTTCTGCCATTCTTCTCTGCAGGTCCTCTCAAGCTCTGTCTTGTTGGATGGGGACTGCTGGTGCACAGGTTCTGGTCTGGTTCTGGCTGGGCCACTCAAAAACATTCACAGAGTTGTCCCAAATCCACTCTTGCATTGTCTTGGCTGTGTGCTTAGGGTCATTGTCCTGTTGAACCTTCGGCCCAGTCTGAGGTCCTGAGCACTCTGGACCTGGTTTTTATTAAGGACATCTCTGTATTTTCTGCGTTCAGCTTTCTTTCAACCCTGACCAGTCCCCAAGTCCCTGCTGTTGATAAACACCCCCGCATCATATGCTACCACCACCATGCTTCACCGTTGGGATGGTATTGCGCATTTGATGAGTAGTGCCTGGTTTCCTCCAGACATGACACTTAAAATTAGACCAGAAAATCTTGTTTCTCACAGTCTGAGAGTCCTTTAGGTGCTTTTTTGCTAATTCCAAGCTGGCATTCGCGTGTCTTGCACTGAGGAAATACTTCCGTCTGAACACTCTGCCATAAAGCCCAGATTGGTGGAGTGTTGCAGTGATGGTTGTCCTTCTGCAAGTTTCTCCCATCTCCACACATGGTCTTGGTCACCTCTCTTAACAAGGCCCTTCTCCCCTGATTGCTCAGTTTGGATGGGCAGCCAGCTCTAGGAAGAGTCCTGGTTGTTTCAAACTTCTTCCATTTAAGTATTATGGAGGCCACTTTGCTCTTAGGAACATTCAATGCCTAATTTTTGTAGACTTCCCCATATCTGTGCCCAGCTTTGCTGGCTGTTCCTTTGGCCTCATGGCTTGGTTTTTGCTCTGAAATGCATTTTCAGCCGTGAGACCTTATATATACATGTGTCTGTGCCTTTCCAAATCATGCCAAACCAATTCAATTTGAAACATCTCAAAGATGATCCCGAGATATGGGATGCACCTGAGCTAAATGTGAAGTGTCATTGCAAATGGGCTAAAAACTTATGTCAGTGTGATATTTCAGGGGTTTATATATATTTATATATATATAAATTTGCAAAGTTCAAAAATCGTATTTTTGCTTTGTCGCTATGGAGTGTAGATTGATGTGATTTTTATTTTAAAGCATTTTAGCATAAGACTGCAACATATCAAAATGTGAAAAAATTAAGGGTCTGAATACTTTCTGAAAACTGTACATAAGTTAATTGGCAATTAATTTATTAACCATAGTTAATATTGATTTCAACATATACTAAAAAAGTTTTTTATTTAAAAGTTGTATTTGTTAACATTAGTTAATGCACATGAACTAACATGAACTGGCAACGAACAATTGTATTTTTATTTACATGTTAAAAATTAACAAAGATTTATAAATGCTTTAAAATTATTTTGTTATACAGATAACTAGTGTTAACAAGTGGAACCTTATGTTAAGTGTTACCATAAAAATGTTTTGCAGCAAATGTTTTTCATTTTTTACAGTGACTACATCAGAACTTAATGACATCCTGTATACTTTCTTTCTAAAACAATGTGTGTTTCTCTAGATTTTAGTTTTTTTCTAGTTTTTTCCACGTCTTTTTATCTACTTCCTCTCCACTCCCCCCTCCCCCCCTCCCCAGTTGTTTTCCTATAGCTCTTTTTCTTTCCCATTCAATCTCTCTCTCTCTCTCTCTCTCTCTCTCTCTCTCT
Source organism: Moxostoma hubbsi (assembly GCA_032164185.1). Classification (NCBI taxonomy): domain Eukaryota; kingdom Metazoa; phylum Chordata; class Actinopteri; order Cypriniformes; family Catostomidae; genus Moxostoma; species Moxostoma hubbsi. The sequence continues at coordinate 55,086,518 of JAVLUX010000001.1, forward strand.
CTCTCTCTCTCTCTCTCTCTCTCTCTCTCTTCAGGATCTCTAATAAATCTAAGGCTGATTGTAATGCTTTAAGGTGCAAGAGCCAACAGCTTTAATGAAATATCAGCTAATTGCAGATTTCTAATTTAATCTGTTTCTGTGAAAGGATGATATGTTCCTGTGTGTGTGTGTGTGTGTGTGTGTGTGTGTGTGTGTGTGTGTGTGTGTAATAATATATAATAATCTATAATACGCTGCAGAGAATGACTAATTCTCGCTTTGCACAGGTAGCTCTTTCAGAGAGAACCATGAGAAAAAGACTGCAATTGAAAAAGAGCCGAGAGACACACGCCCACAAGCATCATTCAAATATACTCTGTCTGATGAATTTCAATATGTGTAGCCATCTGGTATTAAGTAAATACTGAGTAAATACTTTGTGCTCTGCTTTGCCCACAGACGAACTATGACGGAGATCTTGTGTTATTCAGCCCCTTCACTAACGGGGGTTGGTCCCGTTCAGATCAGCGTGAGCGTGGATCGCGCTCAGGTCAGGGAAAGCCTGACATTTGAGTATATTGATGACCCAACTGTTCAACGCATCGAACCAGAGTGGAGCATCGCTAGGTAACGTTTGCCCGTTTGAATTAACTCAATGCAAGAATGAACTTTCAGGAGGAGAAAATAATACTTACACAGTATGTTCTAATATGTGACACTGTAATCAAGCACAATGTGGCAAACATTTTAGCATCAAATAAGTTGTCTGTCTGCACTGAATGTGAAACTGCAGTGGTTATTTGACTCTAAAGGCTATGACCATTTTAACAGATACAAGGCAAGACATTACATGCTACGAGAAATTCATGCATCTTTTTTCAAGGCTGTGTGTGTGTGTGTTTGTGCTTTTCATAAAAATGAATGAACAGCTGACCTTTGGTCAAATAGGCCTTCTTTATCTTTTGAATAAAAGATGAACTCTGTGTCAGTGTGCATTTTATCAAGGTAATCGTATGGTTTACTGAAAATGGAAGTTAGCTCAAACCATGAGTTTGGCATGGAAATATGGCTCAGACAATATTCTGTCACTGTATACCCTTGCGATATACCTTCATAGTATAAAGCACACTTACGCATAATATATCTTCCATACCATTCAGAGACATGAAAAAAGAGTGAATGAATGTTAATGTTGTTCCTCAGGCAGGTTGTACAGTTTCTGTTCTGCTAAAGTGATTTTGAAGTGTTTCACCATACAGAATTGGACTGATTATGCAGAGCTTCAAGATATTGACAACAAAATGCTGCATAGGATTATATACAGTAGCAGAGACAAAACATGAACATGATGAGAACGATTATAAAAGAGAGAGAGGGAGATGTGATGATGAGATAAAGACTCAACTCGAGGCAGAAAATGAGGGATAAATACAAAAGAAGAAATCTATCCGTCACCTGATATCCAAGACACAAAAAAGGGACAATAATCCTCCAAGGGGTGCATAAAAAGGCTTGTCACATTTGTTTAAAAAAAACAGAAATGCCTTAATAAATGATAATACTTTCCCAAAACGAACAGTCGGGCATTGGTCCATTCGGTGTAATGACCATAACAGCTGATATTATGACTATCTTCAATCCTTTCTACTACAATGCCATTCAAAAACCAGAGATTATATCAGTAGATTAGCTCTGTTTATTATTTGTCTGTAAAACTGCATTAGATTTATAATAGACTTGTTATTCTAGGAGGGGTGTAACAGCTATTATAACTGGGGGTTATATCTCATTACTTTTAAGTAATAATATAGTATATATTATTATAGTATATTAGTATAGTGCCGTGTTGTTAGGCATGACACTCGGCGATCAATAGATGGAAAATAGATGAGAAACAAAAACTGTATTGGATGAGATGGGTCATTGGCATACTTAAAGGAATATTCCAGGTCCATTACAAGTTAAGGTCAATCAACAGCATTTGTGGCATAATATTGAAAACCACAAAAATGTAAACCAGAAATAATCGGACCAGCCCCTCTGGCACCAACAATCATGCCACGCTCCAAATCTGCCAATCCCCAATCTGATGGTCGATGTGAACATTAACTGAAGCTCCTGACTCGTATATGCCTGATTTTATGCACTGCATTGCTGCCACATGATTAGTGAATGAAAGGTACATTAATGACTCTTATACACTTATACACTTATATACACTTATAGGGCAGTGGTGGCTCAGTGGTTAAGGCTCTGGATTACTGATCAGAAGGTTGGGGGTTCAAGCCCCAGCACCGCCAAGACACCACTGTGTGGCCCTTGAGCAAGGCCCTTGATCCTATCTGCTCCAGGGGCGCCGAATCATGGCTGACCCTGCACTCTGACCCCAGCATAGCTGGGATATGTGAAAAATAAATAATTTCACTGTATATATGCAGAAATGTATGTATAATGTGTGACAATTGGGCAATTAAATAAATACATACTGTATTTAACATCAATTTACCATACCATGATTCTTAGTAGTGTACTGTACACCATGCCAGTAAGCAACTAACCCTGATATACATTTTGTAAGTTCATGGGGAGCTTATTTATGGGAAAAATATGTTTCTTACACATTTACATACAGTATGTACTTTAATATAACATACTGCAACACTGTTGCATAACATACTGCAATACTGTAGCATAACATACTGCAACACTGTAGCATAACATACTGCAACACTGTTACATTACATACTGCAACACTGTTACATTACATACTGCAACTCTGTAACATAACATACTGCAACACTGTTACATAACATACTGTAATACTGTAGCATAACATACTGCAACACTGTAACATAACATAATAAAACAGTCACATAACATACTGCAACACTGTAACATAACATACTGCAACACTGTTACATAACATTCTGCAACACTGTAACATAACATACTGTAACGTAACATACTGCAACACTGTAACATTACATACGGGAACATTGTTACATTACATACTGCAACACTGTAACATTACATACAGCAACACTGTAACATTACAGTGTTGCATTATGTTACAGTGTTGCAGTATGTAACATTACATACTGCAACACTGTAACATTACATACGGGAACATTGTTACATTACATACTGCAACACTGTAACATTACATACGGCAACACTGTAACATTACAGTGTTGCATTATGTTACAGTGTTGCAGTATGTAACGTTACATACTGCAACACTGTAACATTACATACGGCAACACTGTAACATTACAGTGTTGCATTATGTTACAGTGTTGCAGTATGTAATGTTACATACTGCAACACTGTAACATAATGCAACACTGTAACATTACATACTGCAACACTGTAACATAATGCAACACTGTAACATTACATACTGCAACATTACATACTGCAACACAGTAACATAATGCAACACTGTAACATTACATATGGCAACACTGTAACATTACATACTGTAATACTGTAACATTGCATACTGTAACACTGTAACATAATGCAACACTGTAACATAATGCAACACTGTAACATTACATACGGCAACACTGTAACATTACATACTGTAACATTGCATACTGTAACACTGTAACATTGCATAATGCAACACTGTAACATAATGCAACACTGTAACATTACATACTGCAACATTGTAACATAATGCAACACTGTAACATTACATACGGCAACACTGTAACATTGCATACTGCAACACTGTAACATAATGCAACACTGTAACATTACATACTGCAACACTGTAACATAATGCAACACTGTAACATTACATACTGCAACATTACATACTGCAACACAGTAACATAATTCAACACTGTAACATTACATACGGCAACACTGTAACATTACATACTGTAACACTGTAACATTGCATACTGTAACACTGTAACATTGCATACTGCAACACTGTACCATAACATACTGCAACACTGTAACATTACATACGGAAACAGTGTTACATACTGTAACACTGTTACATTACATACTGCAACACTGTAACATTACATACTGCAACATTACATACTGCAACACTGTAACATTACATACTGTAGTACTGTAAAATTCAGAAATTCACAGTATGCCCACCTCTTCAGACACTATTACACCACTGATGCCAGGGAATCAATGAAGGCAGAAATGGTGCTGTTGCAGATGTACCAGTTCCCCAGACTGAACAGAACACTCTTACAAGCTGCACCAGACTAATTAAGTGCTCAAGAGTAAACAAGTGAAACACCTAGAGGGAGAGTTCCTCACCCGTTCCACTCCCCGACGCTCAGTGCTTTTGTTGTGCACTATCAAGCCGTGGACATTTCCAGAATGCTAAGCAGGATCACCGCTGATTCTGTTCCTTTAATATGTTCAAAGACGAGTCTAGTATGTTTGATTACATCTACTGAAGCTAGTTAAAAGCATCTTTAATCACTACCTTCTCAAAAGCGCATTATCTTCTAAGCGCTGTTTGCTCAAAGGAGCAAGTTTTGAGGGTAGTTTTGGTTTGAGTGGAGATGAGTTTCTTTTGCATAAAAGTTTTTAAGTTTTTTTACATTTGACTTGTAAACATTCTGTGGCAAATTCACTAAACAGTTATGCCACTTTTGCGTGTAGAAAGCAGGCAGTAAACGGCCCATTTGTGTACATTTCCTAGCAGTCATAGTAGCAGTAATTATGTGTACAAATCATTCATAGTATATCCAGATGTGTGGTGTTGTTGAGCACAATTTCTGCATTTATAAAAATGTCTGCAAAGGCAAAATGCAGTAACTATGCATTTTATTCAAATAGAGATAAGACTCTGATTTGACCTGTGACAGATATATTTGCCACAACTATGCTCAGTGGAGTGTGAAAAGTGCAGTAACTTCAAAATGAATTGTTTGAAGCCATTTTTTAGTGTTGCTTGTTACTGCATTTTGCCTTTGTAGGGCAGAACAAGCATTTCAGTCTCATAGAGGCCAACTCTTTCATGTTTTTCAGTGGACACACACCTTTGGTGGTGACCGGGACGAACTTGGATGTCATACAGGAGCCGAGGATTCGGATCAAGTATGGTGGGCGAGAATCCGTAAACGTGAGTAGCTGAAAACACTATTTATTTATTTATCTTTGTTATCGGTGATTCCTTAATTATCTTCACTCTCTTTTTGAAATGACCTCAGTTACCTGAGCTAAGGGCTTTTGGGAGAACGGCTCTCTCTTGTGTGAGCTGATATCTCATGAGAGTGAACGCGATGAAACCAAATCGTATCAGTTCGACCTCAGAGATGCACAACCTTGGGAAGTGGCATGCTTTGTCTGCAGGTTTCAGTTGATTATCAGTGACTTTCAAAAGAGAAAGGATTGCACATTCTCCTGCCTTTTTTTGGGATGCATTAGGCTAATTTCTCTCCTTTCTGTTGACCCATGGAGGCGAGATCAGCCGTGACTCACTGTCTCGGCTCCAGAAATCTCAAATATCTCCTACCCACAAGCCCAAAGAGTGACCTCTTTCAAGCTGTGTATCTGTAATTTCGACAAAGTACCCCACTGAATAATTCAGACTGTATAAATTGGTGTGGATGAAGCATTTAATTTGAGCATTTTACTTAGCTGCTGCCGAACTGGAAGTTTTGGTAATATTCAGAGCGTTCTGTGAATGCACAGACTTCATTTCTGAACAGGTATTGGGAAAGTAGTTAAACTACATCTAAACTGCATTTTAGGAAAAGTAGTTAGCTACACTACATTGTATACTAATAAAAACTTCCTCAAAGCTATTTAATATGGAAGAACGAACCAACTGGCTAAATTAAATCTGACTCCCCAAATTAAAGAGAGTGGATGTTTAAGGCAGGTTTCTTTGATCATTGCATCAGTTCGCTAGGTCGTAAAGCATACAGTTTAACAAGCCTTTTGTTACACTACACCACTATTCATTGGAAACTGTAGCTTGTTACTGTAAAAGCTGCTATGATCTGAAAAAAAAACTGAGCTACAGTCACACAACTGATAAATGTGTATAAGTTAGTAGCCTTACTACTTTTAGTTAGTTTCTCGCCAACACTGTTCTTGAATATATTTGTGGATTCTGGCCAGTTAATGTGGCTGGTTAATGGGTTTTAAAGAAAGATGAATTGCTGACAGAAAGTCTTGGTCAGCATTGATCCCGAAATGAGAAGGCCGAGGGCTAAAGAATCGGTTCAAATTCAATTTGCTCGTCACTGCAGGAATTTCAAGTTTAATTAATGGAAGAGGATTTTCTTTTGCTAGGCCAGACAAGAGGACAGGATTCCTAGTGACGTCCTACTGTAACAGAAGATAGACTATACTGTGTTATAATGCTTTGAAAGAGATCTAAATGCTGAAAAATATTATAAATGGATTTCAGGGGGATAAAATAGAATGCTAAAAGTGTACAGTATGCTCCCTTTAAAGCACAAATACACTTTGTACTAGCTTATTTCATAGCAGTCCTAATCACACATTATCACTGAGTGAGAATTGACTTTCGTGAGGTGAAACAAAACATCCTGTCTCTGTTCCTAATAACATAACTGCACCTCAGTCGCCATCTCTACAGATGTACCTATGTGTGGGTAGTTCTCCTGAAAGTCACTTTTAATCAAAATGACATGACTGCTCAATGAGGAGTGACAGAAGCCCTGTGTTTTTCCATGCTTCACGGAGCCCAGAGCTCTCGGAATTCTTTAGTGGGACTCCTGAAATATGTTATGTGGGCGCTCTGTCTGATGTGTCAGGTACTAGTGTTCGCTCACTTTCTCCTTCTTTTTCGTTCTTACTCTTTACATCATAGAAAGAATACACACAGAGAAAGGTTTAATTCCTTCTTTTAGCTGTAGTCTCTTTTCTCTTCATAAGTGTGATCACCAAAGACTCGACTCAGCTTTGATTTCTTGCACGAACATGAATGAGCTACATTTTTATTAAAAGAAATGTTCACCCAAAAATAAACATTCTGTCATGATTTACTCACCCTTGTGACTTTCTGAACACAAGAAGTATGGAAGCCCAGGAGTGCAATTTCCAAAAGAATGAAGGAATAAATTATCAATCTATTAATTTGAAAATAAAAACTTGAATAAATAAATCAGTTTATAAAGGGACAAATAAAAGACACATTTAAATGTCTTTATTTAATTCATGTTTAAAAATATCTTATTATTTAACAATAAAACTGTGCATTACTAAATCGGATTTATTTAATGTTTAAAATGTCATTAAATATAGCAATAAATATTACATTAATACTCTAGTACATTAATGAGGCTTTTAAATGCACTTTTTAATGCACTCTAAAAGCACCTTTTAAATTGCATTTTAAAAAGGTATTTGGCCATTGGTTTTCTTAATTAATTTGCCAATTGCAATTTCTCATCCATTTGCCAATGGCTTTCTTTTCCGTTTTTCTTTTCCTTTTCTTTCTCCAATTGAGAATCGAGTTAAAAAAAATGCCATTGGACTGTTGACTCATGAGAGCAACCAATGAACTTTTGATTCAGTTATAAGACACACCCCCTCTCCCACGTGCCACTCGAAGAGGATGTAGGACGGCCTGTCATTGGATGACGTACAAGCAGTTTACGTGATATTACTGGATCTGCGAATCATGTGCATAAGAAACGTATGCGAAGCCTATCAGAAGTTAATGGTGGCTCATTCACAGTTGCTGTGAAATGCTGAATGTGACCCTACCTGAGCATGCACAGTGATGTGTGTCCAGGATGGGAACTGGTAATCGTGATGCTGTCAACAGAACCAGCCTCCCAACCCACGACCCCAACTGAAACATGCACAGCAACCGCAATTTGCCTCACCCAACTTCACCGCCTGAGGTACCGAGCCGATGAAGAATACTGCCAGATCCTGTACTGAAGCACCTCCGTGAAATTGGCACCCCATATAATTAAATCTTTTCCAAATATATACCATTAAAAAAAACGAATGTTTGTGCTGGTTTGGTGTTTGAGATATTAGACATAATTTTTTTTCTATCGGGAAGACACGCAGGCTTGAGTGAGGTTTAAGATGCCATTTATTTGATGAATGTAGAACAGAAAAGTAATGTCTCTCTTTGGCGTAGGCCCCGTCTGGCGGTCCGAGGGAGTTGTACTCGGAATCATCATATCCTGCCGGAGATAGGAGGCAGGGGCGAGGAGCCTACCCCCCTGCGGGACGGGACTCAACTGGTGGTGGTGGGGTGGTGGAGGTTGCCGTGTTAGTGCACTGAAACAGCAATGTGATAGATTGTGAGCAGACTTATAAAGCAATGGCTTACCTGCGATTGGCTAGGAATTACCCAGCTAATAGTGTGATGATGTACAGCTGCTAGTCTTCCCGCTAGAACTACGCTGCGCTCACATGGCTGTGTGATGTCACTTTCCACCCCATGAGGTCGTTTGTGCTTGGTTTGTGCTGCTTTGTTAAGTTAAAAGAAACACTGTAACTATTTCCCTTCCTTAGATATAGCAAGAAACTTTTCGGGAGCAGTGACGTCACTCCAGATCGTTCCAAAATGGTGTTGTCCGTTTGTGCTCGATTAGTGCTCTCAAAAGAAACATCATAATGTGTTCCTTTCATTGTATTAAACAAGATTTTGAGAGCCGTGAAAGCACGCAGGCTAAACTAATGTTTAAACTAATGTGATTGGGGTCCAGAGTGATTTTTCCAGCCTTTTTCCTCACTCTGGAAGTGTACATTTCTTAAAGGGAGGGCAGGGGGCAAACAGTAATCCTCTCAGCAGTCCGAACTGTCCTCTGTAGTCTTCTGATATCCAATTCCGTAGCTGCACCAAACCAGACAGTTATAGAAGTGCAGTGGACTGACTCAATGACTGCTGAGTAGAACTGTATCAGCAGCACATGTGGCAGGTTGAACTTCCCCAACTGATGAAGGAAGTACAACATCTGCTGGGCCTTTTCACAAGAGTCAATGTGGGTCTCCCACTTCAGGTCCTGTGAGATGGTAGTGCCCAGGAACCTGAATGACTCCACTGCTGCCACAGTGCTGTTTAAAATGGTGAGGGGGGACAATGTTGGGATGTTCCTGATAAAGTCCACATTTATCTCCACCTCCCATTCAACCTCCCTTCTATATAAAGACTCATCATCATCTTGTATGTACAGATGTGCAGCTTTGCTCAGCACTCTCGCATTGTAACGTTTGCAGGAAGGAGTCGAGAGAAAAGGGATGTAAATGTAGGCTTATTTAATAAAAACTCAGGAAAATAAACTATTTATTCACATTTAAATGTGTCTATTTATTTGTCCATTAATAAATTGGTTTATTCACATTATATAGATTGATAATTGATTCCTTCATTCTTTTGTAAATGGCACTCCTGGGCTTCCACAATAGTGAGTTTTTAAAGAAAATCTTGGCTTCTCATTTCTATACAATGAAGGGGCAGTTAAGGTCCAAAATGACAATTAAACACCATAAAAGAATCATAAAAGTAGTCCATATGACATTTACTATATATTCCAAGTCTTCTGAAGACCTACTATAGCACTGAAGCCATTGGATTTGTGAACAGATCGTTCATTTGAGTTGGTCTTTTTAATTATTTTTAAATCAAGCTCACAAAATTGGTATGAATGATTTGCTGATGAATTGTATTGGACGCAATGATAAATGCAGTGATTAACAGCTCACTGGAGGTTTATGGCTTACATTTAGGTAGGCATGGCGTGGCATCAGATAACTTTGAATATATTGAACAAGTCAATATGGACTACTTTTATGATACTTTTATGGTGCTTTTTGAAGCTTGACAGCCCCAGTCCTCTTTCTTTATATGTGAAAGATTTACCAGGGTATTCTTCAGTAATGTATCTTTGTATCATAATGGTTCAGAACGAAACAAAACAGTGTCAGAGTCTGGCAATCAGAAGTGAGCGCCCATCATGGCAGCCTTTAAACTGTCATCTGCCTCCTCCTCAAATTGCTTTTTTCCCTCCTCTCCTCCCTTTACCTGTTGGGGTTCTCAGAATCTGAGCACATGGCAGACAATTGTCTTTGTGCATCTTGCTGTACCTGTCACCAGCCTGCAGTTGTGACATTAATCATTTTCAAGATTATAGCTAAAAGATTAGTTTTTCTGCCTTTGTCTTCTCTTGAGGAGAGGGGAAAAAAATGTCTTGACACGTGCAACGGCAGAGAGATTCCGTAATGAAGTCTGGAGACAGATTCCTGAAGCGCTCTGCACTGTATCTGAACCATTCAAATAGGCACTTCAGTTTCTTCTAAAACAAAGCGATCAGATGCTCCCACCAATCAGTGTCATACCAAAATCAACATGAAGAACATGAACTATAGATGTTAAAAGTATTCTAGCATTTGAATTTAACAAAGTGCCACAGGCATTTTTCTACAATTATGTAGATACTTATAGTTGTTCTACATTCATTCTAAACTACATCCATCTAATTTTCTGCCTTATATTTTCCTGATGTCCAGTTTAATGTACATGTATGTAAAACAACAATGAGCATAATTCAGAGTTGTCAATGAAAGCAGTGTGCCCTTAAAGGGATAGTTCACCTAAAAATGACAATTCTTTCATTATTTACTAACATTTATGTTGCTCTAAATCCATTCATTTATTTTTTTCATAAAGTCCTTCTTCATTACTATACTGTCCTCCCTCCGAGATTGTGTTTTTTTGTATTGACAGCAAGCTAAATTGCATTTAATGAAAGAGTTGAGAACTGAGCATCCTAGCTCCAGTATTTATTTAAGTACAGTAGGTAGAGTTGCACTTCCTGTCAACTCAGTCATGAATCAGAGTGAAACTAAAACAAAATAAAGAAGATACAATTAATTCCTGCTATATTTGCAGGGTTGGGAGGGTTACTTTGAAATGTATGCCACTACAGATTACAGAATACATGATATAAAATGTAATTTGTAACGTGTTTCATTACATTACTCATGGTCAGTAAAGAATTCTAAATACTTGGGATTACTTCTTCAGCTCTGGTAGATTTTTTCACTTGTTTTAACTATAAAAGCTCTGCTATTACAGTAAAACAAAATACACATGTTAAAAATACATTCCCTGAAAAACTTAAATATCTTATGCAGTGTTGTTTCTAAAACAAGATCAATTAAATTAAGGATTTTCATATATTTTTACAGGAAAACAATACAAAAATTATTATCAAAAATATGACTTTTGCCCAAATATCAAAGGTCTTACTAGAAAAAAGGATTTATGATCCAACTTGAATTTTCTTGATAAAAAGATAAGATCATGTCTGGTAACATGTGCATGTAAAATGGCTAGAAATCACATTTTAGCTTAGCATAAAGCTGACAATTTACACAAGGTTTATTTCCATTTCTTCTACTCCAAACTTACTTCAAACTTCTCTGTCTGCTCGTATGAATGTAACACATCATAAGAAAGTGTTTCACCACTGTTCAAATGCACTTTGGATCGCATCATTTCTAAATGTTTTCCATCTGAAAGGACGAAATATTAAATGAAACAAATGACAAAGTAATCTCTTAAGTAATCAAAATACTTTTTAAATGTAACTTTTAAATGTAACTAATTACCAATTATTTCAATTGTAACTGTAGCGGAATACAGTTACTTATATTTTATATTTTAAATACATAATCCCGTTACATGTATTCTTTTACTTCCCAACCCTGTATATATGTAATACATTTTCAATATAAATCTTAAACTGTGTCTTGAGTAAATTCTATCTTAAAGACTAAGTATGTTTCACAAACATGATGCTACTTATCATAGGACATCTAAATCAGACTAATTCTTTATATTGCAAATTCAATAATTAACTAAATACAGCACCGATCAAATGTAAGCAATAAGATTAGTTTAACGGTTACTTCGCATTAAGGAACATTACAATTCTTGAGTAACCATGCTTATGGACTTGCATCATGCTAGCTTAATCAAAATAACTCTGGTAAGCATTAAATAACCAAAGATGTCTTAATACTTAAGATGTATAATATGTAAAGAATAAAACTACTTACAGCCATTGCTATCTTAAACTTCATAAGCAAAGCATAAATGAGGATTGATAGCCCTGTATGTTTCTGATGCAACATGTGACTGAACAAATTAACTTCCTATTTCCCTTGTTTGAACCTCTCTGCAATAAGTGTCCATAAGGTGGCGCTCAGGTTAAATGGTAATGAATTCTGTGAAATAAAAGGCAGAACGATTACTGTAGAAAGTTTTCGAGCACTTACACATGCTAGAGTTTATGCTACATCATAAAACACTGTAAAGCCATCGATTTCTAAGAGAACGGTGCATCAAGAATGTTGGAAAAATTCAAAAGTTATGCTTGAAATTTTTATTTTATTTTTATTTTTTTTTGCAGCGCATTGAGGCAGGCATCCATTGACCAATGAGAATTTTTAAATTTCAGGTGGGTCCTGACAGTGGATTTCCAAAACGTAGGATGGCAGTGAAAAATGTATATTTATGAGGAAAGCGCTATCTGGTTGGTTAGTTTATGGTTAGGGTTGGGTTATGGTTTCAATCAGGCACCGCTTTCCTGCTGAAAGTTACAAATTCGTCCAATCAGGAATGGCATTCTTTATGAATATAAAAGAGTCTTCCCTGCCATTTTGTTTTGGAAAATTATGTCCATGTCCAGGTAAATCGAATTTGCTATATTCCCGTTAAATTTCATACTGGCCTCGCTTTTTCCACAACCTCAAAACTAATCCAAAAACATCCATCATTAAACATTTTATCAAAAGAGCTTTCTCGACTTTGTAAGCAACCTTAGTTTTCCAGTGGACCCTTTTCATATTTCTTGATTTGGAATCCAGAAGTAAACTACAGTAGGATAAACTTCTTTAGCAGTGAAAAGGAGACAACAACAAATATGTTTTCGTTCCCATTTACTCCAACAGCTAAATAAAAAAAATCAAAATGTGGAAAGAAAGAGAGAATGGTGGACAACAATCAGAAGAGGGGAAGATGCTAATGTAACTCCAGATACAATTATCTATGCCATCTCTTTGATTCTATGCAACTTGTTGCCCCAGAGCTAAATATGTGAGTAGAGTGAGCAAGAGATGGTTTGATTCATTAGCTTAGTCAGGGAGGACTGTGCTTTGTGTTGAGTCATGTGTCAGTTGTTGGAAAAACCTGAATCCAATTATTTCAGAGAGACAGGAAATCAGAAAGGATTGCAGTTATTTTCACAGCCAAATACCTGCAGCTACTGCAACCTAGTCATGGAAGGACAGTAGTCATACTCAAAAGCTATTAGTCTGGTGTAGGCCCTGAAGTTCTGCTGTGCAAAAATAAAAAAATAAAAAATCTAACTAAGTATCTTCACGCTTACACCGGGTGTTCTTTGAAACGTAAAATACTTTGCTAATTAAATTCCAGCCATGTGGAAAGCTACATTATTTTTGTGCCCAAACGTTCGCTTAGTAGCTTGTTGTGGGCGGAAGTGAGGAAATAAACTGGTAGAGCAAGACAAAATGTGTCAACAGCCAGTGTGCGTCCAGCCAGTTTAAAACAGATGGTGAGTAGATCCAACGCGAGGCTGTTGTAGGCCGTGCCAGGCTGGTGGTGTTCACAGCATCTGTCTCTGATATGGCACTGCCACAAAAAGGACAGAGAAACACGAAAGCAGTTCAAACACATTAGACCTTTATCATGTCCTGCTTAGATAGGTATCTACATATGTAATTTTGAGGTGTTGGTAGCCAAATAGTTCAAAATTGAGCTGTTAACTCAAAGATTGCATGTTCCTAGTAGAGGTGACTCTGGAATGCAATAGGGAGAAAACAGTCCTCCATTGTCATAATAGTAAGAGGTCACTTAGCAGGCACGTTTATCCTAAGTGGACCATACTAAGAGGTACAATACCCCTGGAGCAAGCTGGTTTAAAATGACCAAATACTGGCTGATTAATCAGCCTGTCCAATACACTGATCTATAATACATGTGTTTACTCTAAATGACACCAAAAATAATACTTGCAAGTCCTTTGCTGTTCAGCTTTGCATTAAGAGACTGTTTTCAACAATGCCCCGTTTGACAAGATGTGCATTTGTTTAGTTACCTCACTTGTGGTGCTGTGTAGTATGTAATGGGATGGGATGACTGTGTGACTTTAGAGTTATTGAATCTCATTCATTTTCAACCACTCAGAGCTGCCTGGGTGCTCCTGTTATCATGAAAACATGGGGCATAATGTAAAGTGCCCTAAAACTACAGAGGAGATTGTGGCACGGTGGAGGGCGGGACCGGCGCATGATTACGCACGCCCGGTCACGTATTAGGCTAATTAAGCCGTCAAGAGGGATAAAGGCCACTCGCAGACGGCGATCGAGAGAGAGAGCTCAATTACGGATGTCCGTTATCTTATGTGTTTGTCTTTTGAGTTTACCATTAAAACTATCATTTATATGTTAAGCCGGTTTCTCGCCTCTTCCTTGCCCGTAACCTTGAACTTCTTTACACTGGTGCCGAAACCCGGGAAAAGAAAATTGGATCTTCTACATCCAACCATGGAGAAAGCTCGCCCCGTAGAGTCCTCTCAGCTGGCCGAAGTCCTCCAGTCCCTCGCTGCTCTACATCAAAGCCACCAACAGTCCCTGCTTGAGCTCAGACAGGAGCAAGGAAGAGGCGAGAAACCGGCTTAACATATAAATGATAGTTTTAATGGTAAACTCAAAAGACAAACACATAAGATAACGGACGTCCGTAATTGAGCTCTCTCTCTCGATCGCCGTCTGCGAGTGGCCTTTATCCCTCTTGACGGCTTAATTAGCCTAATACGGGACCGGGCGTGCGTAATCACGCGCCGGTCCCGCCCTCCACCGTACCACAGAGATCTAAACCTGAATGCTACAAACTTTCAGTTCAGTCAGCTGCCATAAGTTGTTACATCGGGAGTGTTTTATATATATATATATATATATATATATATATATATATATATATATATATTCTTGAGAGTTTCAAAAGTGTGTAGACACACACACACACAAAATTCTCAAGTTCAAGTGTAGTAGGTTAGTGCTAATAAGGTAAATAATTTTGGTTTAGTGGCTGCGACGAAGGCCTTGTAACCAGAAGTTTGCTGGTTTGAGTCCAAGCAAGACACTTAACCTTAGGTTAATCCACAGGAACTGTTCCTTTAATAAGTGTCCTGTAAGAGGTCATTCAGGTCAAACAAATACAACAGAATGCAGGTGTCTTGAGATGTTTTTTAGAGTTCTTTTCAGCCTGACAGTTAGGAAGGCAACACACGCAGATGGAAGGTGAACCCAGATAATGGAACTTTATTTAAAACACAGGTGAGTATAATAGTGGACAAGTGCAGGTGATTAGAAGCTCCAAGGAAAGTGAACAGGGCATGGGAGAGGAGTGACACTGACACAACATCTAAAAAAGTGGTGCTCCTGCACAAGATGCAGAAAATAAAAACAAGACAGTACAATGATCAAAAATGTCCATCTAGTACATGTTCGAAAAAGAAAAAATATTAATTGGTCCCCTTAGTTGGCTTAGCTCTACTAAATAACTGCTTACTGCCTAAAATTTCCTTAATTGTTTCTGGAAAATCAATCTTAAAATGAAAGCTTTGTTTAGGAACATGGTTGAAGGTCTAAGTCGGTCGACCATCTTGGACCAGCAACAAACAAGCTACAGTCACTGATCTGACCAGCTTCATGTGGTCAAACTGGTTTTTGGAACATGATGGCCAATCCACTAGCCTATAAACAACTTGGACCAGATAATGACCATCTTAGGCCGGCTAGAAGCCAGCTACCATGTTGTTTCAAAACAACTAGGTTCGTTATTACTTTTTTAATCATATTCCATGCAAACGATACTCTCAAGAGGAACTAAACTCCCCCTGAATCATCAGAACTGAAAAAAGAGGCTGTGTTTTGCTTGTTTTTGTGCCTTAATGAGTTTTTGTTTTTCTGAATCTCAGTTAATTCTGTGAATTTAGCCTTGAGGACAAAAACATTGTCTTTGGAATACCCCCATTCTGTTCACTAGCAATGACTCCAACCAAACAAGCAAGTAAAAGCCATTACTAGTTAATCACTAACAAGAAAACCATTGTAGTCTCAGGATGCCGGGGAAGAATATCACTTGATATACACTCACCTAAAGGATTATTAGGAACACCTGTTCAATTTGGCTGGTGGTGGTGATGTAATGGTGTGGGGGATGTTTTCTTGGCACACTTTAGGCCCCTTAGTGCCAATTGGGCATCATTTAAATGCCACGGCCTACCTGAGCATTGTTTCTGACCATGTCCATCCCTTTATGGCCACCATGTACCCATCCTCTGATGGCTACTTCCAGCAGGATAATGCACCATGTCACAAAGCTCGAATCATTTCAAATTGGTTACTTGAACATGACAATGAGTTCACTGTACTAAAATGGCCCCCACAGTCACCAGATCTCAACCCAATAGAGCATCTTTGGGATGTGGTGGAACGGGAGCTTCGTGCCCTGGATGTGCATCCCACAAATCTCCATCAACTGCAAGATGCTATCCTATCAATATGGGCCAACATTTCTAAAGAATGCTTTCAGCACCTTGTTGAATCAATGCCACGTAGAATTAAGGCAGTTCTGAAGGCGAAAGGGGGTCAAACACAGTATTAGTATGGTGCTCCTAATAATCCTTTAGGTGAGTGTACATTCCTCAAGGGCCCAGCAAAGAGGAACATCAGAGGAATGAGGAACCAAAAGCTGTGGAATGGGGATGCAACCTCAATCTCATCAAAATCAAGTTTGTGTGGTCAAAATTATTTAGTATCGATTTAAGCTCTGAATGCGAGGAGACTAGTAGGGGGTGTAGTGCTTGCCGGACCTGCCATGCTTTGAAGATATTTAGCTCTAGTTAAGTTTCTCCCCTGAGAGTGGCAGAGAAGATAGAATTGAGATGAAAACCTCAAGGTGCAGTCAGAGTTTTGCAGCCATCAATTTTGTTGTTCAAGTGTCAGCGCTGCTCTGCCGTGTTTGGAGGGAACAGCTCTATGCTTGTACATGTAGAAGGGAATGTGTCCATCAAGTGTGACTGCTGATATTTATGCTGTGCAGATGTATGTCACAGTTGTTGTGCACTTGAAGAATGAGAGTTTTGTTTGCTAATTGTTTTGCTAGAGTTAATCCCAGCTGTTTGCCATCATTCAGGCTCTGTATAGTCATGTTGGAGTCACGTGGCTTAGCAGTTAGTGCATGTTCTTCAGTATATTGTGCTGTAGTGTTCGTGTTGGAAACATCTCACAAAGACATGTCCAGGCCACATTTCACCGACCAAATCCCAAAAAAATAAGATCAAGGCTCAGCGGTTAAGGCTCTGTGTTACTGACCGAAAGATCGGGGGTTCAAGCCCCAGCACCGCCAAGATACCACTGTTGGGCTCTTCAGCAAGGCCCTTAACCCTATCTGCTCCAGGGGCTGACCCAGCGCTCTGACCCCAGCTTAGTTGGGATATGCGAAAACAACTGCTTTTCATTGGCTCTGTACTGGTACTCTACACAATGACAATAAAGTTGAATCTTATCTTTATCTTACTGACAATTAAGCTAAATTAAAAACTTTTTTTTAAATTTTTTTAATTATTTTATTTTGTAATTTCCATTATTATTCTTAATGGTGGCTTTCATTACTGTAATGTAGTATTTGTTTTTTATTGTACTGTATTAAAGTAAAAATAAGATTATTTTATTTAAATCAGCATAAATACTGTACAGCTAATATCATAATGATGTATAATTTAAATACAGTGTAAATAATGTATAATTATTTGTGTCGCATTACAGTTAGTTTTGCATAATTGTAATCTGGGGGTAAAGTGTGCTTAATTGTCATTAAATAGTGTCACAAAATAATGTGATGCAAAAAAAATTATTTTGCGAAATAGAATTTGTTATTATTATTATTTTGGGGTGAATTATGACCCGGACATGTTCTTGACAGGTTTCATGAGTGCTGGATGAGTGCCTCATTTCTGTCGTGAGTTATAGAAAAGAGATGAGTGTCACAGTAATCTATAAGGAGAGATTTGATCAGAAGAGTGTAATTTACACTTTTAATGTTTTCTGTCTGAGTTCGTTTCTCACTTTTGAGCATAAAGGGTTTTCATGCCTTTGTTCTCCAACTCTGTTGTTGTCTAACAAAAGTATATGCATCTGTGGTCTTTTCAGCTCAGTAAAACATACTTGAAAACAGATGGTATCAAAGGATTCTTAATGGGAAAGAACTGAAGTGAGATAAAACAATGAATAACAATTACTTGCGGAAAATTGTTGACGAAAATAAGTGATATTTCTCTCTCTGCTCTTTTTTCCAGGTGTGTAAAGTTCTGAACACCACTTCTATGAGCTGCTTCGCTCCTTCTTTGATGGCCGAGTACAGGCCTGGTCTGGACTCAGTCAAGCACGCAGATGAGTTTGGCTTTATCTTCAATAACGTACAGGCTCTTCTAGTGTACAACAACACTAACTTCCTGTACTACCCTAACCCTTACTTCGAACCACTCAGCACCAATGGCATACTGGAACAGAAACCTGGCTCCCCTATTATTTTAAAGGTATGCCCATCTTCAGGCTTGACTCTTGCCCTGACATCGCATATTGTTGCAATCCAAGCATATACAATATATCCTGGTTTGCAACCATAAATATGCATTTACTGTACATATAACTAGTGTTGGGTATCATTACTTTTAAAAGTAACTCGTTTGAATATTGCGTTACTCCTTAAAAAAGTAATTTAATTCAGTAAAATGTAAATTTCTATGGAAAGTAAAGCGTTACGTTACTTTTACGTTATTTTTTCTCACAGCCACTTTCTCTTCTGCTATGCTATCCATTCCATACAAATAAGTCATGCATTGCATACTAGAGACATTACAGGTCATGCTAGCTACTGTACAACACTCATATCAAAGTAACATAGTAAACAATCAGATATTTAGAAAGAAGGTCTTCACGTCATATTTATAATAAAAAATCGATAACATGAATATGCATGATTTTGTATTTTTTTGCACAGTGTGAAATACTCACTCAATTTACTGACTTATGCAGCTGAACTGCTCTGTTACAGCTCCCCGTAACTGGGAGAATGGGATGAGAAAAGCTGGATCAGTGGCTCAGAGTAATGTTCTACATCGATTGTGTATGCAGAGAAAATGTCTTAGTTTCTATAAAGATTCTACATTTTTGTTTTATAATAAACAAACCGTTTTTATGACATTTTTGGTTGCATTAAAAATTATTCCATTCAAGTTGTATCAACCTATGCCTGCATGCGATCAACCAGTTGCATCTGTTCGCACTGTGGATCAACTCTATTGCATGCACATTAGCGAGTTGATTGACAGGCGATGTCTATATCTAAAAGGTGATTCGCTAATTTACCTGCAAGGCAGGACTTCCATTCTACATCCATTGACTGTTGGGTGCTAGAGCTTTTAGGCTGAACATTCCAATATATTCCATTCATTTAAATAGAAGTGACTCGTCTCTGCTAAATAGTCTATGGCCTCACACTCTATAGAACTACAATGCCCATCATGCACTATGTCTCCTCCCCGAAGTTTGCACACTTTTACTCCAGATTTCTTGCAATACAGGGAAAGTAGGGGTGTACAAAAGCAACACGTTACTTTATTTAAAAAGTAACTCCGATATTATGGTCTAAAACCAAATAAAAATATTGTGTTACTTTACTCACTACTCAAAAAAGCAATTTGATTACATTACATGCATTACTTGTAACGCGTTACCCCCAACACTGCTTATAACATTCTTTCCAATGTGCTGTTTGTATAACAGGGTAAGAACCTGGTTCCTGCTGCCTCTGGAGGTGTGAAGCTTAACTACACTGTTCTCATAGGAGAGACTCCCTGTTCTGTCACCATATCTGAATCTCAGCTGCTGTGCGAGCCGCCTAACCTCACCGGCCAATACAAAATCATGGTAAGACATCTACAGTGTGTTTACATGCCCTGTAGAACAATTTAGTTTATGTGTTCTCAGTTCTTGGTCCACTCAAATTACTTTCCTGCACTCAGACTTTAAGTTTTCGGTTTACATACTTGAAAGACCCTTAATACTTGTTAACCAGGCGTGAGACCTGTGGTGTTTGAGGTGGGTTTTAAATTTCCTGCTTAAACACTCATTATTTAGTTAGTATTGTTATACCACTGGTGAAGACACAGGCCAGACCTTCAGCAGTGGAACATGTTGTTACTGTCACCAGGTTCCCTAGGAACAGGAAAGCAATTACTGTTAGTGCAGCCCAAATGTTACCAAACACATTATATAGCATACTCAATGTGTGTAGGTGTTTTTCTGTATTTTTGTTGTTTCAAAGCATAAGATCAAATGTTATACTCTTTACTGTATTTCTGTATTTATGTAGAATGCTATTACCATGTTTTTCCCCAACATGGTACTATGGTAATACGATGCTTTTATTTTTGTCCATTTGTATTGTAATACCATTATTCTGGGAAATGTTCCCATGTTAATACAAAGGTGATTTTATTTTTTATTTGGAGATATGCCAAGATAATACCAGTGTTTTGTGGAAATGATTCTATGGTAAAACCATTGTGGGTTTTTGGACATACACTTGTGGTCAAAAGTTTTGAAACACTTGACTTTGATGAGTGAAACTTTGAAAGCACTTTCATGATCATAAAAATCTTTTGATCTGAAGGAGTATGCTTTATTGCTTGAAATTAGTTATTTAGACAAAATATAATCGTGCCACCATATTAATTTATTTCATTATAAAACTAAATAATAATAATAATAATAACAAATAAGTGTTTCAAAAACTTTGATCGGTAGTGTTTACCATGATAATACCGTGGTATTTTTGCTAGTACCATGGTGGGTTTTTTGGACATATACTATGGTAATACCATGGTATTTTGTGGACATATGTCATGGTATTACCATGGTGATTTTTTGTTTGATTTTATTTGGACATTGATACCATGGTGAGGTTTTTTTTTTAGACATAAAACCATGGTAAAGCAATGGTTCCCTATCTGTCACTCAGACAGACGTTTTGTCGATGTAGTGACACTAGGGGTCACTCTTGGGAGCCACAAAAACCTCTGATGTTTTAAGAAAAGGCCAATGGCCAATTCGCGAGTGGAATTTGCATGGTACTTCCCCGGACATACAGGTATAAATGGAGCTGGTGTGCAACCAGATTTTTTTCTTCAGAGCCGAGCGATGTTGATGCATTCCACTGGCCATCCATACACCCTCTACAAGAAAGCAAAGAGCAATCTCCGCGGCTGCAGGATTTTACAGCGCATCACAGCGGTTTCTCCCCTCTCGCACAGATAAGTGCAGAGAATGCCCCTGGGCACTTTGGCAGTGCGTGTTGAGTGCTAAAAGAGTATATTTCTCCTTAAAAAGAGTGTATATTCCCAAAAGAGTGGGCACTGACAGAAAGAGTCTTTTTAAAGATGCCTTTCCAGTTATGTGCAGTTCTTGGTTGCGGTCGTTATCTCTTCGCTTCTGATGGTCACGATCGCTACCTTACGTCTCTGGGCTCCAGACACGCTGAGACAGCATTCGTGGATGGTTCATGTCCGCACTGCGAGAACATGACTATGTCCACGTTGTGATCGCGGCTTTCCTTCCTCAGAGAGAAAGTCACTCTAGCCGCTCCCCTCTCTCTCATTTCTTCTGCTGCGGGCACAAGACTGCAACGGTTAGTGCTGGAGGCGATTTGGGGACTTCAATGGAAGTATCTCCGCCGGGTAAATCCACGGACCTCCCATTACCCAGCATACTCTTGTGCCCCTGTTGAGTTCTGTGTTGAACCAGATGGCCCGCCTCAGAGCGGGTTTGACCTCTCATTCGGCGCTCAGTAAGAGGATGAGATATCGATAGCAGTGTCGGCGAGCAGGTTGCTTCAGTCTGACGCGGAGGACTTGGCTGGGTTGCTGCCTTCAAGTGGGGCCTGCTCAGTCTGAGGCTGAGATGACGCCCATGCTTGCCCAGGCTGCCGTGAGTGCCAATCTGCCCTGAACCATCACAGCTTGATGATAGGTTCCTGGGATTGGTGCCTTTCTTCCCGGAGGTGAATGAAGTACTACCAAAATCGTGGCAGGCACCTTTCACTGCCAGGCCTCACGACCAGGCTTTTGAGTTCAGTTGCACTCTCCACCCTCAATGATCAGGGGCTACACAGAGGTGGAGGAGGTGGAGCAGGCGATTGTGGTGCACTTGTGCCCACAGAGCACCGCTACCTGGCGGAACCATCCTAGGCTCCTATCCAAGGCCTGTAAGACTACACGGAGTAAGGAGTTACACAGTACATGGAGGGAGGTAAGTGCTCTCTCTATATACAGTGAGATCGGGACACAAGGCCTCCCTGACGCAGCACTTCCCGCCCGCTCCACTGCGAGAACCGGTCGACGGGTACATCAGCAGCAGTGGTCCCCTTGGTGCCCCTCAGCCGTAGTTTGGAGGCATGGTTAACACTCTCCAACCCGTCGCGAAGGCTGGCCAGATTGATCCAACTCGGCTACGCGATTCATTTCGCCAGGCGCCCCCCGAGGTTCAGCGAGGTTCTTCTCTGGGAGAAGAAAGAGATGAAAAAGCCAAACAAGTGGGTGTAACCTGTTCCCATTATGAGCATGTCAGACCCTCCCCCCTTTTATGCTTTCGGGGGTGAGGGTCCATACGAAGTGCATGGGGCATTGGGAAGGTTTACGATGGTGTTGGTGCACCTGTTACGTGGCATGCAGTGGCCTGACTGCACCAGCACCGCCGGTACACGTAATACAGTTCAGGGACTCCTAGTGTCACTACATCGACACAACGTTGAGTAAGTGACAGATAGGGAACGTCTAGATTACTGCTGTAACCCCTGTTCCCTGATGGAACGAGACGTTGTATCCCTCCTGCCACAAAACTGAACTACCTGCTGTTATGGCCGGTACTCTGTCTCGGCTCCTCAGCACAAATTTGATTGAGTAGTTGCACACCAGCTCCTTTTATACCCGTGGCATGCAAATTCCACTTGCCAATTTTCATTGGCCTTTTCTTAAAACATCAGAGGTGTTTTGGGCTCCCAAGGGTGACCCATAGTGTCACTACATTGACACATCTTGTTCCCTCCATCAGGGAACGGGGGTTATGACAGTAACCTAGACGTTTTATGGACATTTTACAGTCCAATGGTATCACCATTGTGCTTTTTGGGACTATACTATGCTATTAAAATGGTGTTTTGTTTTGGACATAACACCATAGTAATTAGGGTTTGAAATTAACACCCGCCAACTCACCAAATGTGGGTAAAAATTGACCGTGGCGACCCATGGTCTTACATAATGCCCATGTCATTACAAATGTTACCGTTACACACTTGGTATACAATGGTAAACTTTGGCAAGTACAATTTGAAGGGGTTTAAACTTCCATGAACTATGGAAAAAAATTTCCTTCTGTTCTAATTGCATTTGCCTTTGGATATTTTAATGGTTACTTAAACCATTACGCCTGTGTCCTTCTGAACTCATTCTTGTTTAAATAAAATGTCTAAACAAATGCAAGAAGTTACAGCCTCCAATTACATTCATCACTTTTTGGAAGGCAGGGAATTTTGGCTAGTGAAAATACTGAATGGCTAGTGACCTAGGAAAACTACTAGCCACAGCAGCCAGTGAGCCAAAAAGTTTATTTCAAACCCTGATGGTAATGAAATGGTGTTTGAACACGGTTTGATGGTAATACCATGGTGCTTTTTGAACATGGTATCATAGTAGAGCCATGTTTTTTGGTCATGGTCCTATGGTAATACCATGATGTTCTATGAAGTACCTTGGAGTACCATGTAAATACAAAAGTTGGTACTTTTGGTACTATGATTGTATATTTATCACTTTATCATGGTACTGCCCCAGTACGTTTTTGTAAGGAGTGTTTCTGTGTGTTTGTGAGTTTATGTGTGGGTTTTTTGTCTCTCAGGTGCAGGTTGGTGGTCTTCACGTGTCCCCGGGCTCAATAAACATCCTCTC
The DNA here is from genome assembly GCA_032164185.1 of Moxostoma hubbsi. NCBI lineage: Eukaryota > Metazoa > Chordata > Actinopteri > Cypriniformes > Catostomidae > Moxostoma > Moxostoma hubbsi. The sequence goes on from JAVLUX010000001.1 coordinate 55,110,577, forward strand.
TGACAGTCTCCTGACTCTCCCTGCCATTGTCAGCATCGCTGCCGGTGGGGGTCTTCTGCTCATCATCGTCATCCTTGTGCTGATCGCCTACAAGCGTAAATCCCGTGAGAATGACCTCACTCTCAAGAGACTCCAGATGCAAATGGACAACCTGGAGTCCAGAGTCGCGTTAGAGTGCAAGGAAGGTGAGAAAGATGTACATTTAAAAAAGTCACACACATACATCGCTAATGTTGTGTCACTCATTATTCTTGAAATTAATTTTGTGTTTCACTACTACCATATTGAAGAACTGTCATGACCAGGCAGTTGCATGGTTGAGTGATGCTGGCTATGTTCGTAATAGCATACTACAGTTCCATGCTACATAACATGATTTAAGTTATGACATAGAGTAAACCTCTTGTGATGCATGTTCACGTCGGACATTGTTGGTAGGCAAAGTAATTAACTAAGTGTGAAATGTTTTTTAACAAGTCCACAGTGCTAAAGTTTCTGACCTTGAAGAAACATCCATAAACTGCTTAGTATTTAGTATGTAGTAAGCTAATTTTCCATTCTAAACACCGAATGGTCTGTAGTCAATCACTGGAGCTTTTTAAATTAATACTTACTTTTTATATATTTTTTGGGGTGCCTCTTTTTAGGGTTCTACATTGGGTGTTTGCTGCTTTTGGATGACTAATAAAATCAAAAGCAGCACACACCATTCTGATAAAGAGAGTGTCCCTGACCCGGTGCTGAAAGAATGATTTTTGTGTTGACTAACTCTACAGCCGTGAGGAATTTAAGATGCAGAGGTATTAGAGGGGCAGATTGCTGCTGTCAGATCGAGAGCCCTGCACACCTGCCAGAGAGTGTGTTTAAGATGAGAGGAAGCCATACTGATAGACAGCAAGAGAAAAAGAGGAGGAGGACAGGTGAGGGGAGGGGAGGCGATTGAGTTGAGGCAGAATGGGAAAAATGAGAAATAAGGATGGTAGAGTGCTGCTCCAGGCTCTGTCAGAATGGACCCAATTAAAGACATCTCACTTTCAGTATCCAACAGCAGGGAACAAGCACTTCAGCAGTCTTCAATTTACTGTGTGTGTGTGTGTGTGTGTGCGTGTGTGTGTGTGCGTGTGTGCGCGTGTGTGCGTGTGTGTGCGTGTGTGCGTGTGAGCCATAAATAGAGGCAAAGATTTATTATTATTATTATTATTATTATTATTATTATTATTGGTTCGCTCTATTCTTCAGCTTTTAAGACACTTCAGGAACATCTGACAAAACTGGACGAAAGCAAAAAAATCTCTGATCTTGATTAGAACAGCACTGGATATTCTGTCATGTGTTTGTTGCTTTTATATAGTAACAAACCCCAAATCTCACAAAACATGTCACATTTTACCCCAATATCAACAAACAACACATAAGAAAATATATTTTGTATTAAGAAAATAAAGCCTGTATTTAGGTTGGTTTTTTTATTTTTATTTTTTTATTGGGATATTATGTCCTTTTATTATTTTTTGTAATTCCCATGATCATTTATTGAGAGGCAGAGGCTAGTTGCACTAAGTGCAAATAGTGTTAGACAGTAATAGATACTATACTAATAGTAATAGATAGGTAATTGATAGTTAGATTCATTAAATACTAGCATACAGTATAGGGGCATCACTACTGCATATTTATTTTATTGATTTATTTTTAGAGTCCTACAGACACCCAACACTAACCCCTGCATTTAAACCTAACCCTAACCTTCTCTTACCAAAATTACCCAAAAGTACCCAGTAGTACTGTAGTTTTATTACAGTAACCATATTATCACAATTATTTTGTAGTAAAATCATCATAACCTCAAAATTACTATATTACTCCATTGACATATTACTGTAGAAACACCATTGTTAATTACATTAAAAATATGAATTCAGCTAAAAATGTGGTTACTACAATATTACTATTGTAAAACCATGGTTAATGCAACCCAGATCAAACCTTTCCCTAAACTCCCCGACCTTCACAGTGACCAAATCACTGCGAGGAAATTAACCTTTATGTTATTTCTTAATTTATTATTATAAGTAGGATTAAAGGAAATATGAAGAGTGGAAACAGGATGGGAAAAACTGGGGCAAAAGGGGGAATCAAACTTGGGTCGTCCATATGAGAAAAAGACATCCACATCTTTTTTGCACATCACACCATTGAAGCGACATCTGGGGGTGCAGTTTGTCTTTAATTTCAGAGTTTTTATCAGACTATTTGAGTGTAAATAGCAGCGCTGTGTGGCAGGTGCTATTCAGTCACTCCGTTACTGAAATCAGTAGCAATCAAAGAAGTACAACAAATAGTGTTAGGATTTATAAATACTTAACTTCAATACAAGCTCAATCAACAGCATTTGTTGCATAATGTTGATTAACACAACAAATCATTTTAGCTCAGCACTTGATTTCGTAAAAATAAAGCAAAAACATGGTTACAATAAAGCACTTAAAATGGAAGTTAATGGGGCCAGTCCATTCGCACAAAAATACACAAAGTTTGAAAAGTATTATAGCCACACGACATAAACAGTAAGTGATTTTAGCACATTAAAACCATGTTAGCATCTTTAAAGTTTGTCTTGTGGCTATATTTGAAACAGTGTTTATATTAATTTTATGGATTGCCCCCATTTACTTCCTTTGTAAGTGTAAGCTGGAACAGCGATTTTGATTTGTACTTTTTTAATAAAAGAGGGATGAGTCCTAATTATGTTTGTGGTAATCAACATTTAGCCACAAATGCTGTCCTATTGAGCTTAATGTGTGATGAACCCGGAACGTTTATTGCATTAAGGAGAATTTGTATTTTATATATATATTGGGAGGGATGTTGGATGGAAGTGGACATGTTCTTGACAAGTTTCGTGAGATTCATTAAATTATGTAATACATATTGACTCTAAAAAAAATCTAATTCTCTTCCTCTTTGTGTGCCCTTTACACATGTTCAGCTTTTGCAGAACTGCAGACAGATATCAATGAGTTAACCAGTGATCTGGACCGAGCTGGTATCCCTTATCTGGATTACCGCACCTATGCCATGAGAGTCCTGTTTCCCGGAATCGAGGACCATCCTGTGCTCAGAGAACTGGAGGTGAGCTTTGGTCTTCTTTAATAGCGTAATTATCTTAACCACAATAAACAGTTTATACAGAATGTACTCTTTTATTTAATGCAAATAAAATATTTAGTATTCTATTTCATTGACGGTCTTTGGAAAGAAGGCTTGTTCGAATTTTTTGAATGGAAAAGATGTTGTTGTGTGTTGCAGGTGTCTGGTAATGGGCAGTTGAGTGTGGAGAAAGCTCTTAAGCTTTTTGCCCAGCTGGTAAACAACAAAGTATTTTTGTTAACATTCATCCGCACGCTGGAAATGCAGCGCTCCTTCTCCATGCGTGACCGTGGCAACGTGGCGTCTCTCATTATGACGGCTCTCCAGGGTCGACTCGAGTACGCCACGGATGTGCTGAAACACCTGCTGTCCGACCTCATCGACAAAAACCTGGAGAGCAAGAACCACCCCAAGCTACTGCTTAGAAGGTGAGAGAGAGCTCGCACACACAATCACAGGCACACATCCTCTTGTTCACTCTCTCTATCTCCCTCTCTCTGGCTGACTGCTGTTGTTATACAAAAACACATTTTGTGAGTCAAGTGTTTTGTGTTTTTATTTATTTATGTATTATTTTTAAATGAAGTAAAAATGCTAACTTTTCTGTTTCATTTTTAGATGTTTTAATTTCGGTCTTAGTAATTGGAGTTTAGGGATCACTTTAGAAATCACAAGAACATTACCAGAGTTGTTTATATCTACTGTAAAATAAGCGAGACCTTTGAAATGAACATGGCAAAACCTGCAAAAGTAACTTTTAAATATACTTTACAAAGCTGAAACAGGAAGTCAGACATGTTTACCTTATCCATAAAAAACAAAGAGTCACTCTGCGTACCTTTCTTACCATTTTATCCACGTGTTTTGCTGCTGTTCGCATTTTTAGCACTTTAAATGAGGAGCTTTCATCTTAAGTTTTACTTGTAGTTTGCAGTTGAGGTCTGTACGGGCATTAAGTTCAAGCTCAGCCTGTTCCCAAGACCGTGTGACCCGACCTGACCATTACTGTCATATTTTAGGCCTGAACTCGAAATTGCTTCCCATTTAATTTCTTCACAAACAAGTACATTTGTTGCAAAAGGCTATTTTTTATTTAAGCAGTGTTGGGAAATTCTTAACAGTAAACATACACATTTTTAACCAGGCATGGCGACCCCTCAGTCACATGAAGTCGTCTTTGCAACCTGAATGTAGATGACTTCCTTTCTTCTGCAGAACACAAATTATGATTTTTAAAAGAATATTTCAGCTGTGTAGGTCCATACATTGCAAGTGAATGGGTGCCAAAATTGTGATGCTCAAAAAAAGCACATAAATGCATCATAAATATAATCCATACGAATCCAGTGGTTTAATCCATATCTTCAGAAGTGATATGATAGGTGTGGGTGAGAAACAGATACATTTTCAAGAAATGAAAATTTAGAATTTTTGAAATTCTTCAGTAGGAGGAGTAGGAGTAATTCTTCATGAAGAATGTGATCACCAAAAACACAAGAAGAGTGTGAGAGTGATCTGATCTTAACTTTTTCATTAGTTATAATCCTGAACCAAACCTAAAGTTATACTTGAAAAAAAGCTGACCAAAACGGCCCGAAACTTGTTGGTTTGAGTCTCTATTGGCACTTTTCCACTGCACGTTTCGGTTCTCAACTCTACTCGCTTTACTTTTCTGAGCTTGCATTTCCACTGCAGTTTAGTGTCGCATCAGCGTGGGTGGGATTATAGGATGAACGTCATAGTTGCGCCGCCTCTACTACCGTGACATCATCTTAAACACGACACAAACTGACCAAAACAATAACACAACCACTAGCTGTTAGCTACTAGCTTATTGTGCTGCATAAAGCAGTTGTCGCATGGTGATTTTACGCAAGTGTAACAGTTAAATTGGCCTGTTTTTTTTAGAAGCAAACTTTCTAGTAGCTGCTCAACTAAATAAAGTGAAACTTTCAAGAAGAATAAAGAGTTAACAAAAACGACGTAACAAAACATACCATCCTCCATCATGGCTGAGTCCAGGGAACTCTCCCTCCCATTGCTCACTGGTTTAGATAGTGTCTATTTGGTCGAAACACTTCCATTTTTCCTTGATGTTTCTGTAGTCACTTGTTTTTTTAACTTTACCTTACACTGTTGGTAGGTCCGGTGGTAGCCGTGTGCTACCTTCCTGAAACACACAGAGACACTTCCTGAAAGACATTTTCATTTCGCTCATCGCTAACAAGAGGAGCGTCTGCACCTCGTTTGTTGACCACGGCGTGGTTTTGCGCACAGCCATTTCTTTTTTCACAATTTGAAAGTCGCGTGAACGAATGATACTGCTTTCGCTGTTGCTAACTTTACAACTAGCGGGTTGATGCCATGTGTTGGAAATCCAGTGATGCTGGTAGTGACGATTCTCCCTGACCAATCAGTGATCTGCAGGATTTTGATGTCACATTTAGTTTTGGCTCGGCTTGCTTGGAACCTCGACCGAGGTGGTACTAAAAAAAGTATCAGGTACTATCCACAGTGGAAAACCCCCAAAAAGCGAGCTGAGTCGAGTTGAGTCAAGTTGTACCGTGCAGTGGAAAAGCCCCAATTGCGTGGGTTCGATTAGTAGACCTCTAGGATGCGATAATAACCCCTCTTTGAGTTTAGTGATGTAGTATTAAAAGGATAAGTAAATAATTGAACTTACATTTTTGTTCTACTTTATCTTAAGCTCTTCAGACTAAACAAATAAAAATATCAATTAATGCCCAATGAGTTTGCTTCTCTATATTTGGGTCAACTCCATCTTCTGATCCCTCTCTTTCTCTAGTCTCTGAGTACGGCCCCATTGTCTGTGTCAATTCTCATTTGTGTGCTGGTTACTCATAAAACATTCATGAGCAGCTCAAATCCACTTGTTTCTTTTTCCCTATCTCTACCTCTCTCTCATTGTCTTTTATGGCTTCCATCCAAATTTCTATAGGTTTTTTTTTAAGTCTTTTTATACCAGCATGTCAACTAGAAGATTTAGACTAATAATGATTAAACAAATAGAGATGCCCGAAGGCTAACACACAGCCCAGTCCACTGCTGCTTTCATTACTGGTCTGTTTGATGAAGGCTGATTGCAACTTTAGCTGGAGGTGATTTGCTCCGACCGACTGCAGCATTATAGCAGCTATGGATCACATTTTGTATATTCAAAGCAGACAGCACAAATTAACACTACAGCTATTCCCTGTTCTCTCTCGCATGTGCGCTCTTATGGAGTGAATTTTCGTGTGTTGTGATATGACTCAGCTCATTAATAGTCACAGTAAATAGATGCAGGGAAATGTGGATTACGTTGTTATTTAACATGACAGACGGCACATCTTTCTCATTATCTGCTGTCATTAGGAACACAAAACACTAATCCCCCAGCGCTGGCATGCTGGGCCGGGGGGGATCAGGGGCCCCGTGGTTTTAGATGGCACTTTTTCTTTTTTTTCTAATGGAAATTAAGAGATTATTGATTCGACATGCTCCTTTCAGTCTCATTCGCTCTTCATGTCGTCACTTCTCCATAAAATATCTGGAGAATAAGAAGGCTGAATTAGTAAAAAGGGCTCAATAATAAGGGTCCGGGGCCAGTGTGAGTGAGTTTTGGGCCAGTTGGTAGAACAGCAACTCCAGCAAAAGCATTTAAGAAGTTTATAGCCTCGTCATGTAACGTTATAGTAAATATTTAACCTATTATTACAAATTTAAAACATGATCAATTATTTTCTGGAAATATATTTTGAAAGACATTTTTCATGAAAAATAGGGATTTTTTTTTTTAACTTTTACAATTTGTTGATTAAAATTATTTGTATTTTTTTGTAACTTTCAGTTCCGTTAACGTTTTTTTTTTTTTTTTTTTTTTTATGGATATCCATACCAATAAGAATTGAATTTCTTATTTTTAAGTATTTCTTCTCAAAAGCACTAACATTATTTTTAATGGAACATCTATGGGATAGTTCACCTAAAAGTAATCCATACACTAACAGAAAATGTCAGAGTTGAAAATAAACAGGAAATGTATTAATACAAAATAAATCAAAAACAAACCAAAACTCCCACAAGGGGGAAAAACAAGCATAAACTACCCTGTAGGGGAAAACGATTTTGTTGTAAAGCAATTCATACAGGGCTTTGGCAAAGGGTATTGGGGAGTCAGGACTGACCGGACCGAACAGAAACAGGGCTAATCAACAGGACATTAATGAGACCAACAAACAAGACCGACTGGAACACACAAGACTGGCAACAAAACGAACTGACACTGGACAGCAAACACAAGGAGACTAAAATTAGACTAAAATGGTAAATGCAGGGCAGGTGTATAAAATGAAATAATAACAGGCAAACAAGGCGCTCATCCCATTCGGGTGTTTCATTGTCTTGCGAGAGCACGTGGCTTTTTTTTTTTCGCCACGTGCCTCTCTGTCTTACGTCATACCCTGCCTCCTTGTTTGCCTGTTATTATTAAATTTTTTACACCTGTACACACACACCCAACACCTCAGACCGAAGTGACCGAACCTCAGCACAATGCGAGCACAACGCACGTCCGTGGTCACGAGAGACAGACATGGATTATTGACGCAAGTGCAATACAGAACAAGACATGGAACATGAATGTCCAGATCCCGACACTGAAACCGAACCAGACACCATGCTCCTGACCTGAAACAAGACTGACCGAAAACACAAGACAGACATGGTACGATAATCTCACGGTCTTGTCAGACAAAAGCCCAGACTGACATAGTGACAAATGACTCTAGTGTTTTAATAAATATCTTTCAATTCTTCTCCCTGCCCAGTAGAGGGACGTATGCATGAAGAATGTGAATCACCAAAAACACAAGAAGAAGAATTGAAAGGGAACCTTTTCTCACCCACACTTATCATATCGCTTCTGAAGTCATTGATTTAACTACTGGAGTCGTATGGACTATTTTTCTGCTGATTTATGGGATTTTTGGAGCTTCAAACATTTGGCACCCATTCACTTGCATTGTATGGACCAAAAGAGCAATTGAGGCCAACGCAGAGCAGCAGTGAGAGAGAGAGGAGAGAGAGATAAAAAAAAAAAAACGTACTCGCCGGTTCTCCGATACACCGTAGCTTGTTCCTCAGCCACTCCTCCACCCTCTACCGAACGGCAGCCGCGCCTCTCCGGACGGATCAGAGGTAGCTCTCCAGCCCCTGGCGGATGGAACGCCCCGCCGCGTTCTCGGGGATCGGAAGGGGCCTCCCCCGCCCCTGGCAGCGGTTTCCTCGCTCCAGGCGGTCAGCCAGGAGCCCCTTCTCCCCTCGGGGTCGGCGGCTGTTCCTCCGCTTCCAGACGGCTGGGCTCCTTGTCCCCGGGCAAATGGCCGCGGCTGCTTCGTTGGGGTAGTGGTGAGAACTCCGCTACGGCGTATCCCTCTTCCTTCCCGGGCTTTCGGCACCAATGTAAAACAGTTCACGCTCACGGGCAAGGAAGAGGCGAGAAACAGGCTTGACATACAAATAAAGGTTTAATGTAAAACTCAAAAGACAAACACATAAGATGACGGACATATCCGTAAGGATCTCTCTCTCTCGCACCGCCCTCTGCAGTCGGCCTTTATCCCTCTCGGTGGCTTGATTAGCCTAATACGGGACCGGACGTGTTCAGTCACGACCCGGCCCCGCCCTCCACCGTGCCACAGGGATACATCTGGCATTTCTGTATCAAGCAGCTCGTGGAAAGGATTTAGTCTCACTTAAGTTTGTACAGATGTTTGTGAAAAATTACAACAAATTACTTGATACATTCGCAAATACTTTGCCAGAAGCTCAGAGGTGTCCTTCACAATGTTCTCACGTTAAGAGGTATATTCAAAGGATTAGTGTGTAATTCTGTACCACTAAAGACACCAAAAGGAATTACAAAATAATGAATGTTGAAAATGTTTTAAACACTGAATAACCCCGCTCCCAACTAATTCCATGGGTTGTTGAGCTGATGTTGGTTCATTTGGGGACATGCAACAAGTGTTTACAATTGCACAGCTCCAACTCCATATTGTAGTAAGTAAATATAAAAAAAACAGAATTGAGATTTAAAAATAGCTGCATACTTTGAGCAGGCAATATCATTTACAAGTTGAGCTACTTTGATGGTGTGCATTTGTACTACATTATCTTGAAGTTAGAACAAAGGACATTCATGTATGTTAAGAAAAATAATGAAAGCCAAAGATGCCTGTAGGGCGTTTGCTCGCAAATGAGACATCTTTAGGAATCAGATAATATCAACAGATATCAAACACTTGCATTTAATGAGAACCAACTTTGAAAAATAACAAGGGCCTGCCTGGTCTCTGTGGTCATCAGAGTGACTGTTCATTTCATTTCAAATAGCCTAAAGCCTATCTGGCATTAATACTGGCTTTTCTTTTTTTTCTATCTTTATTTGATTATGGAAGCTTGTTCTGGGCCTCTGTTTCTATCTGGATCAGATCTGAATCTGATTGTTTTCAGAGCAGACTGATTCTTTAAATTTAAAAAGCAACAATAAATTAAAACTCAGTTGCACAGTGCATGAAAGGTTTTGGGTGGCCTTTTGCCATTTTTCAATGACAGGACACAAGACATAAATGGTGACTGAAGACAGAAAGAAACAAGGTGTGTTTAAAAGTTTTTCAGGACAATGCATGTTTTCACAGAATGCTTATGATGATCTAAAGTGATCAAATAGCTACTATTAACTTTCATTTTCATTTTCTCAATGGGGGTGAACAGGCATTTTGTGTCATAGTGTGTGTGCTTTCTAGTGAAAGAAAATAGTGATCTGGTAATAAAAGAGTTGTTGAAAGCATCAAATCTTCAATGAAGAGATTTTTGAGATTGACTTCTATGGGTCTGAACTATATTTTGAAGCCTGTTATTGACTATATTATTGACCTGAAATATTGAATTTGTTGGTGCACCTAAAGAGTGCCCACTCTCTATTTCCCATAAGTATTTGAAAATGGCCAGCCAATTTCTCTTCGTTTCCTTTGTTTGGACTCTGTTTTCAACTGTTTGTGGAACTGGTATAGTAAACATCGAGCTGCATGGAGGATACACTATATTGGAAGAGGGTATATTTACTTTAGTGGTAAATAGAAAGGGGTAGTTTAGCTTCTCTGTGTGTTTGAAGCAGGATTGTGCACCATTCAGAATTGAATTGAGAATGGCAATTCAAATTCAATTCCATTTTTGAATTTGAACTGAGTAAACAAGATGCAGAATTGTTATTCAAATTTGAATTTAAGAAATGTAAATTAATTACAGTGGAACAAGAGAAGAGACCTTGGAGTAGACCTAGAGTAGGTCTGCTCAATGTATGGTATGTCTCGACGATAAAAGAGGAAAGTCCTGATGGGAAAACAAGAATGAAAGGCAATCAAAAGGATTCGGTGTCCAGCTGCGAGGGGTGGCAGGGAGACGTCCCTGACCGCAACCCCACCACCAAGAGATGTGCTGGGATTAATGGGGCGAAACATTCGCGATAGGCAGCTCCCGGCTGATGACCCCATAGCTGGATAACTGAAGGCACCCGCGGAGGTTCGGCAGGCAGTAATGCCCAGCTGGTTTAGACATCTACCTGTGCATCTGAGGTTTGGCCAATTAAATTCATATTTGAACTCATGAATTAAAAGGCCAATCCTTAAATTCAGAATTTTGCCCAACCCTCGTTTTAGGGCCTATGTGAATCTGTCACCATTCGTCATTGATCCCTGATTGACTGATAAAGGAAACAGAACAGTCTTCCAAGGCTGGATGCCATCTGCATCAAACACATTGTCACTCAAATATTGTGTCTGTGAGTTTGTGTGTTAGAGCCCATCAATCACTCACACACACACACACACACACACACACAGAATGTCGTGTAAGAATGCACACATCAAGCACAAATACACACTTTGTGGTAAGATTCTTGCTCCAGTCCTTGCTCACTCCTGACTCTGAAGTCCCTCAGGTAGAAAACAAAGAAAAGATGACAAGCTTAAAAGAGAATATATAAACTTTAAGATGTTTTTATAGACAGCCACACATGTTGCTTAATGCATTCCAGATGCATACACCAATACCCTTTATCCTTTAGAAGAATCACACAAACAGACACACTTGTGACAAAGATGAGGACTTTCCTTCATTTCACTCTATCTTGCATCAGGCCATCTATTAGCATGTCTCTCTGTTCCTCTTATTTAATCTTTCTTTATTTCTGTGTAAAAATGTGCCATTAAATAAGCATAATTTGACGGCCTTGTTATTTAACATAATGTTGTTTTTTTATATAAAATTAGCATCTACAATCTGCTAATGCATTAACCCAGATGACTGAATACCTCAGACACCCCACCCCCACCCCCCACCCCCGCATATTGCAAATCACATCATCTTTATGTTAATGGTCTGTTTAGCTCCTGTATATACTAACTAAAAGCCTCACAGTGCGCTAATAACCCTTCAGTTACTTTTTTAATGCTAGTCATCTCTGTGGCCATCTTGGTAGCTATTTTCTAATCATGCAAGTACAGTCAAGTCAAGTCAAGTCAAGTCATTTTTATTTGTGTAGTGCCTTTCACAACACACATCATTTCAAAGCAGCTTTACAGAAAATCTATATAATCCCACTCCCAACTAATTATCTATAATGTTTTAGAGTCATCATTGTGTGGTTTGATAAAATACGATTGTGAATTGTGGTTAAAGATAAGTAATTAAATAATAATTGTGTTTAGATCCCCAGTCAGCAAGCCATACCGCTTTTATGTTCTTGATTGGGGAAAGGCAGAAATCCTTCAAATCCCTCAAAAGTCCCCAAAAAGTTCACGAAGGTTATGTTTTAAGAATTAGGATTGGCTACTTGAATGGGAAACCCTCCCTGGTTAGACAGGCAAAACTTTCCATATTGAAGCATCAAAATGCACAAACGTCCCATGGCAAAAATTTAGCAAACCTATCAAGATCATATGTCAAATGACCAATATAATTGACCAATATAATCATTCATTTTACAAAACTGACCATTATGGTCTTCCAGCCCAGCTGGGCCCCCACCGGTCAGTAGTTCAACCACCTTAATCAGCTTGAACCAGTTAGCATGTTGCAAACACAGCAACACCTTGCAATATACTGGTAATTGTTTGTTTTTTTTGTAAAAAGCTGGTAAACCTATCAAGTCAAAATCACCAATATAAATTAAACAAAACTAACCAAGATGGTCTACTAACCCAGCATTTGGTTTTGTTTTGTTGTTTCATTTCGTTTTGTTTTGTTTGGTGCAAATTTGCCACAAATTAATGACAAATTTGTTTTAAAAATGGCATAAAAATGAAATTCTGTTTTGTTTTTCATTTCTTTGGTTTTGTTTAATATTGTTTTGTCTGGTTTGTTTTGTTTGTTGCAAATTTAACACAAATTAATCACAAGTTTCATCGCAACTTGACTAGAGAACCTAGTTTTCTTTTCCATTTCATTGGACAACAAGTCTGACAACAAGTCGATTCTGTTGCCAAAAAAGCAATTGGCTCATTCAACTGAAAGGCAGAACTTCTTATCTTACAATCATCTTGTCAAGCGTTGCAATTTCTTGGACAGCAAGTGGCTTGTTTTCTTTGTAGACTATCTCCAGTATGACAATTAATCCACTCTTCTCTTTAAAACATCATAGACCTGAAGTTTTAATTCTTTGAGAAAGCTGCATTATGGTCACAAGGATATGCTGGGATTACAGTTTATCATCTTCCAAATCATTGACCTTTGTGAACAGAGCTCATCACATCTTTACAATCAGCACTCGCACTCACATGTGACCCGACTAGTGTGTGATCCACCTTATTATCTCGGTCACGTGGTCTCAAACACAATACACACGCGTACATACACACACACTCTTCCACACTGTGTTTGCATGCCGCCTCCAAGGTGTAATCATAGTTATTTCCATTTCCACATGCATTAAGAGAGTCATTTTCTCTCTATGCTGTTGAGTAAACTGCCAGTGTGCTACCTCGCTAGACCCATAGTGGCAAATTGGAATATGTGAATAAGTGTGCATGTATGTACTGTAGATGTGTGTAACATTGCAGTATTTGTGTCTCACTAGGCAACAAATACACTGCCCGTATTACATCGTCCTATGATGACTATGTGTGTTTGTAAGTCCATGAGCGAACATATGTCCATAAGTGTACATAATGTCTGTCGTCGCAAAGAGAGAGAGAAAAGTATTTTTCCAGGGCGAAAGGAAGAATGTTTTGCAATGAGTCTGAGCTTGAGAGAAGTAGACAGAGATATTGGTATTCCACAGGCGTGCTCAGCCATCAGAACCAGGGAATAACCCTTTCATGTATTTTTCATGCTCGTTAACCACTCCTGCTGGTGCTGTTTGTTCTCTCTTTCTCCCTTCCTCACTGTCTCCCTTATCTCTCTCTCTCTCTCTCTCTCTCTCTCTCTCTCTCTCTCTCTCTCTCTCTTCTGTTTTTCACATGCTCAGCCTTCAACAAACCCTCGGCTCTCCACCCAAATTATTTCCCACAACTGAGAACACTTTTTGCGTCGTGTATGTCATATTTGGGTTTGTGTCTGTGTTTGTATCTGTCTATTGCCTTAAAGGAAATAAACAGTATAGAGACAGGGGTTGGTCACAAAACAAAATTATAATGGAATAAGAAAGTCTGAGGACTGGAGTGAATGACAGGGAAGGAAACAAAGACAGTCTTCCCTAGCGGCATTTATCTCGCTCTCCTTCACTTTCTATTTCCCTTCAAAACCAAGAGGATACTCTGGAATTCCTCATAGCCTTAAGATAGCTGTCATTCTTTCATCTGCTAACAGAGGGTTTGTGTTTGTTTGTGTGTGTTTCAGGACGGAGTCTGTAGCTGAGAAGATGCTAACCAACTGGTTTGCTTTCCTGCTTCATAAGTTTCTGAAGGTAACTTGCTGCTTTGTCTTTCTTTTAATGAAATAGTTCCTTTCTTCTAGTATAGTCTCATGTAGCCAGACTTTTTACAATCTTCATAAAGTATAATCCATTCTGCAGCTTATTCTGGCCAAGTACCGCCCATTTAGACAAGAAAGAATAGTCTGACTGACAAGTAAATTGACCAAACACTGTATGTACCAAACTCATTCATATAACCGCACTGCAGTCACTGTAAACAGGCAATACCGAAGTACAAGCAATAAGGCATAATGTGCACTAAGCAGGCCAATATTGCTAAATAAATCCAGGCAGGGTGATCAAAACCACAAGGCAAACCGTATTACATGGCTACTTACCAAATCAATAAATCAATAAATGGACACGACATATTGGCTGCATCTGAATGCAAACTTCTCCATTATATAGTATGCCAAAAGCAGTATGTCAATAGAGTAGGGTGTCCGAATCCTTAGTATTCATAAAACAGTTGGCAAGAAATACCCAGATAACCTACTACAGCTGAAATGATTCTGAAGTGCGCATCCACTCAACATTTTACTATCCCATATAGCAATGTAGTCAAAAGGCTAAATTTGGGTTGCTCTTTTCCTATGTAATTGTGATATATACAGTACCAAAAAAGTTGCTGCTTTTGGTAAAATTGTACTTGTTTCGCAAAACCAGAGTAGATTATCTTCGTAGTTGTTGTTACTATTGTCATATAGTTGTGTCACTGGACAATGCAGTAAGTAATGATAATAATAATAATATGTTTTTGTCCATGCTAACGCTAACAACCTCCTATTCTCTCTGTCTGTAGGAGTGTGCAGGTGAGCCTCTCTTCATGCTCTATTGTGCTATCAAACAGCAGATGGAAAAAGGCCCTATAGATGCCATCACAGGAGAGGCGCGATACTCTCTCAGCGAAGACAAACTCATCAGACAACAGATCGACTACAAGACACTGGTCAGCATCTCATAATCACAAATAAACACAGAAGCTAATCAGTGCTCTCCTCTCTATCAGTGCGATTACTGCAATCGTGTGTGTATGTGTGTATGTGTGTTTGAAAGCAGACAGTCTGGCCGAGGTAGGCTAGTGTCCATTAGTCTCTAATACACTGCTAAGGCTGAGATTGGGGTCCTGCAGAGGGTGTGAAATTAGATTTCTCTGGCTAGGAAATGGCCTTTTCCCAGAGCCCTTTTCCACACCTTCTTCTTTACCAACCACAACCCAACTTCATCAGCGCTGGCCTTCGTCATCTTCATCATCCTCACCCACTCTGTTCCTCTTGCCACCAGATCTTAAACTGTGTCAACCCAGAGAACGAGAACAGCCCAGAGATCCCTGTGAAGGTTCTGAATTGTGACACAATCACGCAAGTCAAGGAGAAGATTCTTGATGCTGTGTATAAGAACATGCCCTATTCACAGAGACCCAAATCTGTGGACATGGATTTGGGTGAGTCTCACACACAGACACATACAGTACACACACACACACATACCTAAACATTGTTAAAGTTGTGCTACTTTTGTGTCTGGATTTTAGCACAGTAACGTCTTATTCAGAAACAACCCGCAATCCATTGTAATCAGCCACAATCACTGCAAATATAGCGCTGCCTCTTGAGCACTTAAATGAAGTAATTATCATTCCTTTCCATGCAAAACACCTCCTTTTTATTTAAATTAGGCTCATTATAGATTATGCATTATTCACAAAGTCTGTACTGTTTGCCCGGCACAATACACATTCCGCTATTACCGCCTGAAGAAAGCATTGTCTATTAAAATGATTGGGAGTAATTGGATAGCCCAACGGTCAGTGGAGGTAGAAAAGGAAGTTCTGCCTTACAGGTTAGAGAACCAACCACCTTTTAGAGACAGATATCAGCTGTCAATCAACTTGAGAATGCGCATACGCATTTGCTATACAAAGAGTTTTTTTTAGTATGTGTTTTTTAGCATAGTTTCAGCTAAAGAAGCACAATTTATGATACCAATGTTGTCAGATTTTACTGATGGTTTTAAATATGTTCTTTGCTAGGAATCCTGACCAACCATTTTGGAGATTTCGGTCTTTCCCCATTCAAGTAGATAGCAGCTGTACTTTTATGCCGCTAGTTTATATAGAAAAATAGCTGCCCATACTGGCCGAGAGCATTCCAAAGATGGCCGCTGAGTGGACTGACATTTCTGTGTGAAACTGAATAGTCAAGGTGGCATAATGTTAGATGGAACTTAATCATCAGAATTTGTTTGGATCATGAAATATAGGCTAAGGTAAGCATTAGGGCTGAGCGATAAAACGATCTCGATATTCATCACGATAAAAGAAAAAATCCACAATATCGATAATATCGTAATTTTTATATTTAGCCAATGTTCTATATCTAGATGATCAGGTGCCTGTCGCTAGAAATGCAAGCAGTTTGTGTTTCTCAGACTGTGTAGTTGGTATTGTTAGCTGCCTTGCTAGCGATTAGACTACTCTGATCACCACCGTCCGAGTCCGGACACGCAAGACTTCACGTCGACGGTTGCACCCTCTCAGCGTCACAAAGCAACAGTGCTGCGTAGACCAGCTCTGATCTTTCTGAGCTGTATTCTTGAATATTTTTCTCTATCAACGAACATGCTTCATTTATGCCCTGTCCCGCTCTGCACGTGTTGCCTCTTTCCTTGCATGTGAGTAAACATGAGGTGCCAAATGTGAATGTATATCGTGAAAAATATCAATATCGAACGATATGAAAAAAATATTGTAATAGTATTTATGGCTAGCAAGCACTACTATTACTATTGCAAATACTTGTGGTTAGGGATTAGAACAAACGTTTTTCGTCCTGCACCATTTGTGCTTCAGATGTGAATGATACCTTAAATTATGCATGTGTGTGATTTCTGGCACACAAACGCACACACACAAGCACACACACACACACTGCACAGAAGCCCCCCGTCAGCGGTGCAAATCATCCTTCCAGCACCTTGGCCAAAGCAATCTCCTCTATGATGATGTTCTGTTTCTGTAGCTTTGGCAATGCTTTGCGTGTGTGTGTGTGTGTGTGTGCGCGTGTGTATGTGTGTGCGTTGGGTGTTGGTTTGCAGGCATCATCTGTGCATTTGGCAACCACGTAAACTAATAAACCCCATTCAACAGAAGAGAAAATCAATGATCACTCTCTCTCTGTGGCTGTCTATATGTTATATGCTCTCTCTTTAGCATTTAATTATACCCTACCGTGCACTCACACACAGATCCAACCCATTTGAAAAGACACATTCAGAGCATTGGATCAAATCAATGTGCTTTGAGCTGGGGGCGGTTTAGTGTGTGTGTTTTAATGGCAAATGTTTGATTTTTCAGAGTGGCGACAGGGACGTATGGCCCGAGTGGTCTTGCAGGATGAAGACATCACTACTAAGATTGAAAATGATTGGAAGAGGCTCAATACTCTAATGCATTATCAGGTACGATAGAGAACACACTCAAACATAATGTCATGTGCCCTCTCCTGTCTAAGCAAGTAGACATTAAAGAGGACATATCATGGATTTTTCCTGCTCTTATATGTAAAAGAGTTTGATTTTCTGTGTAGACACACTCTAACATTCACAATGCAAAGCTCCCTCCCCTGTCCATTTATTGAAACTGAAGCTGCAAAAACGTATATCCAGAATTTGCTATGGTTTGACATCACAAAAATTATCATAATTATGCTGCATTCATAGCTTGTCAGAATTACAGAACCATTATAAGCCTGACTGCATAGGTTTACAGTATATGTCAACTCCAATTCAGTATTCAGCAACTTGGCCTGCTTTGATAAATGACAGTGTAAAATGTGCCTGTAAGCATAGATTAGTCATTCATAACAGAGGCCATTTACACATATAATTCTTAAAGATACAGTAGCATAATCAGCCTCTTTACTAATGGTCAAAGAATGGATGGAAATTGTCATAAAACTAAATTACAACAGTTTTTGGTGCAAGAAAACTTGATTAACATTGACCTGATTGATCCGGAGGCAATATTAACGTTGTACTTAAAAAAAACTCAAAAGTGCAATATGGGCCATTTAAAGCATCATGGGAAATAACTTCTAATTAAAAATAATTACTTTTGTAATTATTATTACATGATTATAAATAATAAATATTATAGATCACACTTTATATTACAGTGTCTGCATGCAAATACAAATGTTATACATTTACATAATTACAAAGTAATTATAAAATAGTATGTATAACAATTTATAAGTTTACAAATTGTTATACATACTATTTTATAATTACTTTTAGTCAAACAAATTGTTACCTAATTATATTAATAATTATTAAAATAGTTTAATATCTAAAATATAAAATGCATGTAAGTACAAAACACCACAAAAGTAAAATATTAGCAACAATTTAGTAAAAAAAAATTAAAAATCGTGCTGTGATTGTTTGGCCCCTGGGAGACAGGCAGCAGATCTCTGTTCTGCTCTTTGTGTCTAAATCACACCATACTGGACAATATAATAGAGGACAATTATTGAACTGAACTGGAAGATTTCTGGAAGAAATTTTAAGTGTTTTTGAAATGGGACAGTGCTTGTGCATATTGTGTGTGTGTGTGTGTGTCTGTGTGTCTGTGTGTCTGTGAGTGTGAGTGAGAGAGAGAGAGAGAGAGAGAGAGAGAGAGAGACTTGTTCTTTACCTTCAGTGCATTAATTACAGTCTTTACCTTGTCTTTACTTCAAACACCGCAGAGACACTCAGAGCAGGACAGGAGAGGGAGAGAGAGGGAGCAAAATTGTGACACCTCTTTTTTATGTCCAGATAAGATGCCACAGGGCAAACATACACACACATATTCTCATAATTACTCCTGTAAGAGCACATCATATGTGCTGCCATGTTGTGAGGAAGAGACAGGTTTAAAGAGAGAGAGAGGTCTTTCTCTCTATTGATCACCGCTTTTAGCCCTGTGTCACTTCTTTGCTTTATTAAACTTGTCACGGAGCCCCTTCCACTTTTGTCGACAAGTTATTTGATCTGAGTTCATAAAAATTACAGTCTCTCTCCACGCATTTGTCGTGGCCACACTGACTTGTGAAGTTTGTGCTGCGAATCATATTAAAAAGTATACATCTGCACATTCTCTGAGAGATGGGATTCAAAGTTATTCATTTTAAAGACAGTAACCTAGGTTACTGTAACTCCTCAGCTGGCATGCGCGTTTGTAAATAAAAACGTCCCGTCCAAACCACTCTCAGGATTCGTTTTAACCAAACATCAATGCTCTTCGACCAGCCGAGTTGTCCTAGGTCAAAAATGTCAGAGATGTTCGCAAACAGGAGAAGTATTACAAAAAAAACACATTGGCAGAACAAAAACATCACTGCATTTCGTCCTCATCTGTAGGCAAACTAAGTAAAGCCTGTTCGACCAGTAAGTATAAAGTAGCCTTTAGTCCCACTGTCATTTCATTTCCTTTTGTCCTCTCAAAACTTCTTACACAGGCCCCTTTAGCTGTGACTTAAAAATCACTTTACAACAACAGGTGGAAAAATACTAATACAAATTGGGGCGGCTGTGGCTCAGGCTATTTTATTAATAAAAGAGTCACACGGTTGCTACAATTTCCCCGAAAGTGCCAATTGCTGCAAATGATCTCTGAACATCTCAGGAGGTGCTGTGAATTTAGTTCACTTTATTTCCACGTGGTTAGCATGCATTGTGAACGCAACTCTGCAGGTTCAGTAATATATATCTTTGTGTTAAAGAAACAAAGGCGAAAGTGAATAAATCATAAAGTAATACAAGACACGTTCACCTTGAACCTAAAATGTTTTATTATTTTCTTTTCTTTTGGCAGCATTAACTGTATTACCAAACTGCAATACAAACACAAATTCTATAAAAACACACATTTGGCAGCTTTAATTTGGGAACACAAGGAATTTAGTAGGCTTATTTATTTTGATTATCATTGTCTTTACATTTAGAATTGTTTTTAGTTCTTAATCTGTAGGGTATTAGTAATTTTCCACCTGTTGTCATTGATGGATGCTTGCGTGATGGCATATGGGGCAGTTAGAGATGTTAAATGTTTGGATTTGGGGAGGATTTTTTGATCACTTTATTTTATTGCTTTTTTAGTTTAGTATAAAGTGCAATTTGAATGTAGAAATTTATTTTATTTTGTGTTTCAATTTATGTGCTACATTTTTTAAAGCAAAATCAATTAAGCAAAAAAATTCACCGACCCTCTGGGTTGACGATGTAATCGGATATCACAATATTTTTTAAGGCAATTATCACTCAAATATTTTTTACATATCACCCAGCCTATTGAATACAAACCAGAGAAATAATGCATTGAGAGTTTAGGGAGGAAGAAGAGATAAAATGTGAGAAAGAGAATAGTAAACCGGGTGCAAGAGACTCTAGATAACACTGCATTAAAATAAATCACTCCTGAGTCCTCCACAAAGGCACATTTACCTCTCTTCTCTTGAAATACTATAGATAGGCTAATCTCAGCCATTCCTCAATAAAATAGCTGAGTATTTAAAGAAATAATCAACAATTTTGTCCTTTTAGTGAGTCGTACTGTGGCTTCTGGTCACTGTGTTCTTCACTGATTGCTTTTGATTGCACAGGCTGATTAACGTACTAGCCGTGAAAAAGTTTCCATCAGTCAGATATCTGTACTTTCCTACATTTCTTTGTCACTCATGCACTCTCGAAATCAGTGAGTCTCTTGACCTTGCGTAGGTTGAAAGCCATTACAAACTACAGACTGGCGGTGTGTCCCTGAGGTGCCAATGTCATCCTTAAATTTCCAATGCAAAAGCTTTAAACACCATGAGAGATAGCTATACAAAATTCATATGAACAGAGGCAGACATAAACTGTTAATGTATGTCTGCACGTTTATTGTCTTTTTATGTCTTATTGGGTATGTCACGGTAGAATCGCACCTCAAACTGTGCATTTAGTGTAAGGGTTAGGGAAAGAATTTAATTAAATTTGCAAAACTATATATTTTCAAAACTGACTATCGCTTTAGAAAACTTTTTGTGTTCCATAAAAACAAAAAAAATGCATGTTTTTTGCATGTTTTAGCAACTTTAGTGTGAGTAATTGTTGACAGGAATTTAAATGTTTAAACCACTTTAAGTGAAGCCCTGTATTTGTATGTGTTTTTAGACTCT
Organism: Moxostoma hubbsi; assembly: GCA_032164185.1. Classification (NCBI taxonomy): domain Eukaryota; kingdom Metazoa; phylum Chordata; class Actinopteri; order Cypriniformes; family Catostomidae; genus Moxostoma; species Moxostoma hubbsi. The sequence goes on from JAVLUX010000001.1 coordinate 55,131,901, forward strand.
TTGTTGACTCCAATAGAAAATGTAGATAAACATTTCTGGCCAGTAAATGTGGCCAGTATATCATTGTATAACACGTTTGTTATAGATCACTACCAGTGGCTAAGTCATTTTTTCTGTTGACAGAGCTCCAGGACTTACAATCTGACTTGCGCCCCAGTTTATATAACCAATGTCAGATGACAAATAAGACATACAGACATACCAGTTAATCATATACTGTTTAAAAGTATTTGATGTGGTTAGTACCATGGTAATCACAAGCTTAACATTAGGGGGAAAAAAATTTTCCCAATGCATTTATCATGTATAATCTTTATAAGGATGTTTTCATTCATGAATCTAACAAGGTCAATAAGAAACACTATTCACATCTGATTTTATTTCCATTATGTGATGTATTTCTAAGTGAAACAGGATAATTAAACAATGTAGAACAGGTATTGATTGTTCCATACCACAATGGAGCTGGGTGTTTTGAAGGAAAGGACTGAAAAATACAAGGAAATGGTGTTGCATTTTAATGAAAGATTATGAAGAATTTTTTTTCCTTTGGATTAATGTGCACAGATGAATTGTGCACAATAAGGCCAGAAACATACACTAAGAATGTAAAAAGTGTACATTTTGATTGTATGTTGATTTTAAACACATTTTTGATGTGCCAAATGCCCTCGATTTTACGCTGATTATATTAGCATGACTGAGCTTGTCATATTATAAAGAAGAAGCAGAAGGGCTGGACACATCACTGCATCCTTCCCCAACTCCTAGATGTGGCGTCTGAGTTAAAGACTTTTTAGCTTACAGATCAGCATCAGATAGAGAGCAGGCAGGGACATCAGAGATACACAGGGGAAAGCGGTCGTCTGTCTGTTTGATTCAAACGTTATCATGAGGAGAGCTCACCCCTTATCGCTCTCACACCCACTGATGGCCCGCCTGCCTGCCTGCCTGACTAAGGATTATCCCTCAGGGGCAAATGCATCTACCCTCCATCATTCAGGCTTCATATGGGCGCCACCTCCACAACATAGGCCCGCTGTGAGAGAAGAAAGCACGTGTACAAGAGAAGAGTAGATGTGAGCAAAGTATTGGTTCCAAAACCTAGTGAGCTGCCTTGTTGCCTACTAACTACATTGGTAGATGTCTTCTTGTCATAGAACCTCATAAGTGACCGATTTGAGCCACACAAATCGCATGGACCATATGGGAAACTTTAATGTTAGCATTTTGATAACTTAGCAGCACAATACTCTAATTACATAGCACAGACAAATATTGAGTAACAGAATCCATTTTAATTCAGTACTGAATTAAATGTTTACAATATTTATAATCAATATTTCTTTTGATTCGTCCGCCATTTTGGATTAATTCTTCACAAAGCTCTCCGCAATTCGTTCAGGATACATGCGATATAGCCTTAGAATGCAGCCAAAAGGAGGTATCTTTGGAGGCAGCATAGTTAAGTTGAGTGCCTTTTTGGTTTTGGAACAGCCTTCAGGTTGGGAGTGCACCTAAAATGCCTTAAATGCTGCCTACTTTTGCAGCTCACTAGGTTTCAGAACAGAGCTAATGAAACCTTTGTCGTCAGGAAGAGAGCACAAAAATTATAAGACTGCAAAGGAAAGAGAAAGATAGGCTGAGCTTGAAACCTAATCGATACTGCTTTAGAAAACCAAGCATGTGAAGGCATCTTAGTAGATGTGAAGAGAAAAATGGATTTAGATGTTCCTTTGCCTTCCTACTTTACCTCCATACTCTCCTTGCAAATGCCCTTTCTTAACCCTTTCAGCATTTGAACACCACCACACAGTGTAGAGAAAGACTAACGAAGCAATAGGAAGAAAATATGACAATGTTACAGTGCCAGGAAGACCTTCCTGGTGCCACGCACCTGTCACGGGTGGAAGTCAGGAAAAAAACAGGATCTTGGAAGAGTGAGCTGCAATGGAAGTAGACTGTGAAAAAAGACGTTTGTGAGAGTGAGGAGCCCAGTGACATCTCAAATTATTTCTTTAGTCCTGCACTCTTTCAAGTGTATCTCCAGTCAGGTTATTAGCCGGTCTGCAGTGAGGGTCGGCTTAGGGGAAACCTGCACTAATAGGGCTGCAGCTTATGGGGGTGTACAGGGGCTAAAGTAACACCATCATCAGCACTGAGAGTTCAGAGAGGTGAAAGAGGACTCCTGACTACCCTCAGCCTTCACAAGAGCTCACCGGGTATATATAGACTCTATAATGGAGGACAGAGAGGTTTTTTTTTTATCTTAAAATGAACTCAAAAATCGATGCCTCCTTTTGACAAGAGAGGTTTTTGACTGAAGAACTTGACCTAGTTCTTCTGCTTACTGCGGTTGTTGACCTCCTGATACATTCCTTATCATAATCATACAGTATCTGATTTGTTTTCTTACTAATTTGCTGACTGGTGGGCTGGTAACCAAAAGGTTGTGGGTTTAAGCCCCTTAATGAATTATGAGGTAGCAATGAGACTTAAGAATGGCCCATGAAAAACTAACTGGCACAATAAAAAGGTGTTGTGGATGGTTGCCAGTGCATTGCTATGCAGTTTCTATGATGTTATGGGTGGTTGCTTACTGGCCTAAGTCAAGAGAGCCTACCCCCTCTAGTATCAATGATATACTGGTACTTAGATATGGCTTGGGTCTCTTCTTGAAAGTAATTCCAGGTCTGGTGGTGGTGTAGTGGGCTAAAGCACATAAATGGTAATCAGAAAGTTGTTGGTTCGATCCCCACAGCCACCACCATTGTGTCCTTGAGCAAGGCACTTTACTCCAGGTTGCTCTGGGGGATTTGTCCTTGTAATAAACGCACTGTAAGACTCAAATGTGTGATTGCTTAGAAAAGTGATAACATACCTCTACTTAACAAGCTGCATGATTTGAGGTACCATTCTTATCCATAGCACAAACTATTTATCCGTTCTGCACCAAAGTTTAGGGTTAGGGGTTTGTTCAAATCCTTAACCGCCAGTATCTGTTACTTATCGCCACAAATTAATCTACTCCAGCACAGTCACTTGAGACAAATGCCTCAAAGGCAGATAATATAACAAGGAGCATTGGTTTTGCCAGGTAGCTGAGGTTACGGTGTTCCTTTCAGGAAGATTTCATGTGCAGAATCGTGGTTGAGTTGGTTGTCTGTGTGAAAGCAGACCTCATTTCTTCTGAAGCTTTTGACAGTTCACTTTAATGCAAAAGATCAGAAAGAGCTCATGTTGTACACAGAGAGAAATGGGGAGTTTCACCTTGCTGTACAGGCTCCATCACCTCATCTTTCCTTGTAGAATTTCTCTTTCCCATTTCTAAATGACTCCCTACATTACAGCCACTCACCTGTCAGCCTTTTATCTGTTGACCTGCCTTTGTATTTGAATTTTGTTTTATTTGAATCCTCTCTAAGCTATCTGCCGGGAAAAAATATGCAGCTGGTCTGGTTTGCTGGTTTTATAAGGGTTTTGGGCACTTGTCATCTGGTCAGGTTGGGATTTGTTTGCTTGCCAGCTGAAGACCGGCTTAGCCAGTTTGGTAGACTAGCTAAACTATCTAAAGACCAGTTTGACCAGCCTTGAAGACCAACATGACCAGCTTAAGACCAACTTGGACAGGCTTGGAGGCAAGCTTGACCAGATGAAGACCAGCTAAGCCAGGCTGGAAGATTAGATATACCATCCGAAGACCAACTAACACCAACAAAGCAGCTAAGGCTGGTTTAAGATGTGTTTTTCAACATGGTGTTTAAGCTTAGTGCTGAAACTTTGTCTTAAGTGCCCAGAATATAGTTAGTGAATGATGCTTTTACATTTCATATTTCAATGTGCCTCCCGTTTATCAGCTCTACTCCATCAATCATTAATCCCTTTAAGTACTGAAGAGTGACATAAGTCCCAGTGAAAGAAATCTCATGTGCTGTCATGTGCAAAAATGGGCTTCTTCTCTAATCATATTTCCTTTTCTATGTAGTGCATGATAGGTGAATCTTTCCGTGGTGCGTTTACTCAAGTAAAGGATTTAATATGCGTTTGATCCAAGAACAGCGTGAACACTCCTTATACATTTATAACCAGAACAGATCTTTTTGAAGTATTTAAATATCGCTTTTTTTCCAAGACCTTTGAAGTAACTATTATGAGAAAAGGAAAGAGACTTTACAATGTTTGTTTTATACAGGTATCAGACCGCTGTGTGGTTGCTTTGGTACCTAAGCAGACATCCTCCTACAACATTCCACCCACAAGCATCTCCAGAACTTCAATAAGTCGATATGGTGAGTATCTGTCTAACAATTTCATTGTTTCACAATATAGGAATCTTCGATGTAAAACGGTGGTTCCAACAGCTTGGATTTTAAATTGGATATTAAGTGGAATCCCAACCTGGTAGCAAAATTGTTTATTGAGCAAAAATGTCATAAAATCAAGGAATGTTCTGGGTTCAATACAAGTTAAGCTCAATTACAACGGAAGTGAATCAGGCCAATTTTTGGAAGGATTAAAGGTAGAAATGTGAGGCTTATAATTTTAGAAATGCACATTAATTCTTCTGTTAAAACTCATGTATTATTTGAGGTGAAAAGTTGTTTAAATTGTCATTTTTAAAGTCATAAGATTTTGGTTTTGTTGACAATATATCGTCATGGTAATGAATTTGTAAAATTGGCTACAACTTTACACAGAAAAGGTTTGTAAGTGATTTTATCACACTAAAATCATGTTAGGATGCATATTGTTTACGCCTTGTGACTAAACTTTTGAAACAGTGAGTATTTTTATCAATAATTTGGCCCCTCCACTGATTTCCATTGTAAGCAGAGGTGGGTAGTAACGTGTTACATTTACTTGAGTAACATTTTGGGAAAAAATTACTTTGAGTAGGTTTAATAGTGGGTACTTTTTACTCTCACTCAAGTAAATTTCTAATGAATTTTTTTACTTCTTTACAATGGGTGGTGTTAATTGAATGGGACTTTAACGAGAGCGGAAGTCTCTCAAGTCATCAGTGCAGCAGCATCAAACTTTTCAAAGTGAAACACTTTCTTCGCTCCACAGAGTGAAAAAAATTATTGTTTTGTCTTGCAATGCCTTCTTTTAACACCAATCATATGGCAAAATTAGTGGCTGTGTCTGCAATCGTTTATTCACTATTTCCAATAGTGAATGGCAGTTAGTGCACTATATCTCAGCAGTAAGTGAACGAAATGAGTGAATTCGGATGAGAGTGTCGGAGCTCTGGGGCTGGTGCAGAAATGTCACTTATGACATTTTAAAATACCTTGGGCCTTACTTATTATTCTTATTAAAAAATATAATAACACAATAAATCTTCATTCTGTTTTTCATTTTTTTATATATACTGTGTCTTAATAGAGTAAACACATTTGATCAGATAAAGAATACATTTTTAAATGTATCTGTATGTTTTGTCTCTCTATATGCTATTATGTTATTTTAATCAAGTAGTGATTTGTCAAAAAGTAATTTACTACATTCAGCATGAAATAAAACATTGCAGGAGTGAAGGGAGCAGTAAACTCCCAGCTCATATGTCTTCCCCGTGGTGGATTGTGGGAAATGAACCATTGTCGAGTGTGCATCAAATGAAATTAGAGTGCATTGTGGGTAAGAATGAGTGAACAAAAGAAGGGAACAAGTGCTTCACTCAGAATTCAGATACTCCTACACAATAGCGGACACTCGAAATAGTGCACTATATAGTGGACAGGGGCGGTTTCAGACACAGCGAGTGTTCTGTGACCGGGTTTGGTGCCCTATGCACAAGGCTGCGTACTCTGCATTTACACTGCGGCAGTACTGCTGTACAGAACTAATTATCTAAATATTTATGACACTGAAAACTGTAACTACACTGAAATAAGAATCCACTCAGGACTTTAAAAGCTATGAAATAGCAAAAGAAGGCATTAATTAAGCAAGATCTTGCTTTGGTTTATATTTCAGCATTATATATAATGTCCTAGTGGGATATTTTCATGTTTGCACTGTAATAATTACTAGAAGTCTTTCCAAACCTCTCTTATTGACAAATTCATCCAGATCTGACAAGAGCCCTTAAAGGGATAGTTCACCCAAAAATTACAATTCTCATTATTTACTCACCCTCATGCCACCCCAGATGTGTATGAATTTCTTTCATCTGCTGAACTCAAAGGAAGAAAATTAGAAGAATTTCTCAGCTCTGTAGGACCATACAATGCAAGTGAATAGGTGCAAACATTTTAAAGCTAAACAAACAAACATAAGTCAGCATAAAAGTAATCCATACAACTCCAGTGGTTAAATCAGTATCTTCAGAAGTGATGTGATACAGATCACTTTCTCATTCTTCTTCATGTGTTTTTTGTTGATTCACACTCTTCTCTGCATATCGCACCCTGCTATCTAGACAAATATTGATCTGTTTCTCACCCACACCTATCATACGTATCACTTCAGAAGATATGGATTTAACTACTGGAGTCTAATGGATTACTTTTATGCTGCCTTTAAGTGCTTTTTGGAGCATCAAAATTTTGGCCTACAGAGCTAAAATATTCTTTTAAAAATCTTAATTTGTGTTCTGCAGAAGAAAGGAAGTCATACTCATCTGGGATGGAAAGAGGGTGAATAAATAATGAGAGAATTTTCAGTTTGGGGTAAACTATCTCTTTAAAGTGATAGCTCAGCCATAATTTCATATTCCGTCATCATTTCTCTACCCTCATATTGTTCAATCTTGTTCACCATTCACTTTCAATATATATATATATATAAACTCATTCACTGAAATTAAATGGTGACATTCTGTCAAATATCTCCTTATTGTGTTGCATGGAAGAAAGAAAGTCATATGGGTTTTGAACAACATGATGGTGAATGATGACTTTCATTAATAATAATAATTCTGTAATACATGTGTATTATGTAATGGAATATAGGGGAGTAAACCTCTATTATGTCATTTGTGAAAGTAACGAGTTACTCACTACTTGAGTACACTTTTAATTGGATACTTTCTTACTCTTACTCAAGTAATTATTTATGTTAGTACTTTTACTTCTAATTGAGTAATAATTTTTTTTTAATAATTTGACTTTTACTTGATTACAGTTTTTGGCTACTCTACCCACCTCTGATTATAAGTGTCTCACCCATATTATTGCTTTTTTTTAAAGAAAAGGGGGACAAGTTGAAATACATTTTTGTGGTACTCAATATTATGCTACAAATGCTGTTGATTGATCTTAACTTGTATTGAATTTTGTATTGAATTATGATACTGTTGTTGTCAGATTTTACTGCTGATTTGAAATGTTGATGTTTTTGTTCATAATCTTGGCCAACCCTTTGAGTTTTTGGTCCTTCCCCATTCAGGTAGATAGAGCTGTATTTGTATGCCAGTTGTTTACATGGAATATAGCTGCCTTGGACTTTTCCTGCCCCATATCGTCAAATTACATTATTTTGCTCATCAGATCTTGTGGATACCTTGATACTTATTTACATATGTGTCGTTTAAAAAGCCTATGAAATCAACTAGTGAATTTAGTTTTCTTTCCTGTGTTGATGTATTTCCTATTGAAATTGAAAGTTGGGGCGGAAGCAATAGGCTTTTGTTATGTCACAGCCATAAACCATGACTTGATACGTGCTAGTCATTTGCAGATTGTTTTAGGGGGCAGGACATTCTCACACTAGAGAGCATTTGATTGGACATAGATCTGTGTATCGTAAGATGAATCATCAATATTATTTATCCATTTTCCCAAAAGAGAAAGACAACATTTTTAAAGCCATATCTTCAAAAGCAGGGGTATTAAATTAAAGTTCCAAGTGGTCCGGTCTCTAGATTTATTTCCCAGCAAAGGTCCGGACAATAACTTTCATGGTGTTAGTAGTCAGTATAGCTATGAAATGACATACCTGTAAGTAATACTAATTTTTTGAAATAGTTGGCCTAATTGTACATTTTCAAGTTGGCAGTAATAATAATGGCAAGTTGATCTTAACTTGTATTGAACCTAGAATATTTCTTTAACATGACCATTTTCTCCTCTATTTTAGAAGTTGATAAACTTGTTTGTTTTGATAAATAACTAACTATCCATGATTATATGGTAAGTTCCATTTTATTATTTGTATTTAGCATTGTTTAGTTTGCTTGTCTGCAACCTATCAAAACACACCTGAGACCCATTTTTGAGTTGCTACCTTCTAGTTCAGAACCACTTCTATAAACCATGTATGAAGAGCTCTGTAGCTTCAAATGATGGCTCTGATGACTGTGTTTACCATGTGTGCATGAGCCGTGCACTGCATTTTTGCTTTGCAGCCTGCGGGATGCCCAAGGGAGCCTTGCGGGCGCTAGAGAATGAGAGAAAAATAGAGAGGGTGAGAGAGCTTGCCAGAGAGTGTAAGATAAAGAGAGAGAGGTGTTAGCGTTTAGCGTGAAGCTCAATAATGTTGATTCTCCGCTGAGTTTGGAAGCCACCCGTAATGGACACATTAGCTGCTTCCCCATAGCATTGTTTTAGGAAGTGCCACAGGGCTCCCCATCTGGCCCCTTCTCGTTTTCCATCACAATGAGCTGCAGGCCACTCACTGATTGCTAATTATGCACTGTCAATGATACTTCACACGCGTGCAAAAAAATCCAAATTACTAGCAGCCAAATAGCAGTGTCTGCAACCAAATTTAGCATCTCATCTTGCATCACTGCCAAAATACACAAACATCTCATCTGCCGTCAATTCACTAGAACGGTGTGAAACAAGCTCAGAGACTGCTTTAGCCTGCGATGGACCACTTGTTTTAAAATGAATGAGAGAAATTGGCACAACCAATATGGCTGATACTGAAAAGGAAATCCCGCCTTTCATGTATAATAGCCAATCGCCTTTTAGATACAGAGATCGCCTTTCAGTTAACTCGAGAACGTGCATGCACATAAACTAGACGAGCCTGAAAAAATAGCTTTTTATAGCAGGGCTTAAGAAGGGCAAATTATGATACTGTTGTTGTTAGATTTTACTGCTGATTTGAAATATAAATGTTTTTGTTCATAATCTTGGCCAACCCTTTGAGTTTTCGGTCCTTCCCCATTCAGGTAGATAGAGCTGTATTTGTATGCCAGTTGTTTACATGGAATATAGCTGCCTTGGACTTTTCCTGCCCCATATCGTCAAATTACATTATTTTACATCATATCTTGTGGATACCTTGATACTTTTTTACATATGTGTCGTTTAAAAAGCCTATGAAATCAACTAGTGAATTTAGTTTTCTTTCCTGTGTTGATGTATTTCCTATTGAAATTGAAAGTTGGGGCGGAAGCAATAGGCTTTTGTTATGTCACAGCCATAAACCATGACTTGATACATGCTAGTCATTTGCAGATTGTTTTAGGGGGCAGGACATTCTCACACTAGAGAGCATTTGATTGGACATAGATCTGTGTAGCGCAAGATGAATCATCAATATTATTTATCCATTTTCCCAAAAGATTTTTAAAGCCATATCTTCAAAAGCAGGGGTATTAAATTAAAGTTCCAAGAGGTCCAGTCTCTAGATTTATTTCCCAGCAAAGGTCCGGACAATAACTTTCATGGTGTTAGTAGTCAGTATAGCTATGAAATGACATACCTGTAAGTAATGCTAATTTTTTGAAATAGTTGGCCTAATTGTACATTTTCAAGTTGGTAGTAATAGTACTTTGTAAAAGAAGAAAAAAACACCCCATCAAAGTCAAAAAAGTATCTTTAAAACTGGGCAAGGGTTAGGAGAGCTGTCACCAAATAGCGGACCAGGTTCGGACCTCGGCTTGGTTCCATCTGGCCCACGAGACATCTTGACATTTGCTGCCCCATCTCACCGTTTCTATTCTTTAATTGATCGGCACGACAAAACAACAGAGCTCTTTGCAGCACAATCGCTTGTGTGCAGAAAGCAATGATCTTTCAGCACTGTATCCTCGAATACATTTCTCTTTTACAGAACACACTTCATACCCTTTCATGGGCTGCACTCAGAGTTGCAGACTCTGAGATCACTTGAAGTATAGAAAAGGTGAGATGGGGCAGCAAATCCCAAATGGAACGATGGCGAGGTCCGGTCCTGGACTACAGTCCGCTATTTAGTGACCACTGGCCTAAAGGTTCATTTTGTCAACTTTTAAGGTTACACTGGCATATAGATGACTTCAAATGTAAGTGACATGGACTAAAAGCCCATGCTGTTTTTGTTCCATGGGGTCTTTAATGAGAGAGAACAATTATCTGCTCTTATCATTTACAAACATAACAACATTTAAAGTTCAGGGAACACTTCAAAAGAGAAAAATCAAATAACCATAGATGTAAGCAACACCACAGCGTATACGTTGGCGTTTCTGAAAAGTTATCTTGATTTGTCAGCTGCACTCTTCGTTTACCAACTACCCTCAGTCTTGGTAGTTAAAAGTTTTTAGGGTTGCATTAGCAGTTTGATATATTTTATTTCAAAAAGCTAGTTTTTTTTTTTTAAAGGAATGTACTAAAATAGGTATGAAATGGCACAAAAGACATGGCTCTCTTTTCTTTTTCCTGTTTTTGCAACCTGCTCTTGTGTGTGGTGCATAAAAAGCAGCATCTCGTCTGGAAGGACACTGGTGCCTATCAATCATGGCAATGGCACAGCAGGCACAGCAGGCACAGCTGTGGAAAGACACCCACTGATTGATTCATATAAATTTAACACTCAACACTTAGCAGCTCAGCTCAATTTAGCATGCCGGCACCCCTGTCCCAAAATAACATTGCTGACATACCTCTAGATGCTGTAGGAAAGCGGCTCAAACATCAAAAACACAACACACACAATATATTTTGATTCTATTTCTCATTATATTGCTGTATTCTAATGCAGAATCCTATATATATATAATATAATTTTATGTCAAATGATGTACTCTTTTTTTATGTTTATTTTAAGGTTCAAATTAGAATTTGAATCCCAGATTTTCAATATGTTTTTTCACCTTTTTGATCTCACTCCATATGTAGTGCAAAGTGTATTATATCGTGAGGTAGGAGGAATACACACACATACAAACTCTTGTAGTAATCATTCAATGCCGACTCTGTGGCAATTTTCAAACAGGCTGTTAAGTATGCAGTAGCTTAAGGTGAACTGAATCTCAAATCTACTTCTTCCTGTACCACCTACCGCTAACACCACCATCACACACACACATTCTCTTGAAAGTCCATTTCTCCCGGGTCCTCGCTTGTGACTCCGATCTGTTCAAAATTACACTTCGGTCTCAAAATAGCAGAGGCTGTTTGCCTTCCTTTTCTGTTCACATCCCACTTGATGCCAGGTGACAGGGATGGAGAGAAAGAGACATAAGATACTGAAGATTATACCACCATTGTGCAAAACCAATCTGGCCTCCCAAGAGAGCACTCAGCCCTGCGAAATAAAACCCTGACAGATCTAATTGGAGAAGTGAGCAAGAGACTGATTACTTAACATGATAGGAATGAGATGAGATTGATGGGGAGGTTGGGGGAGAGCTTAACTCATTAGAAATCTTTAGTTGCATTGATTAGGTCCTCCGATACAGACGTTTAAAGCATGTCGGCAGCACAATGAATCAGGACGAGCCAATTATGAAGCCTTTTAAGAGGAGACCAGAGAGCATCAACTCATCTGACTCCATCTAGAATAAAAATGGAGTAAATCCTCTAGAGAGAGAAAAAGATACATGGGGTTAGCAGAGTAAATGAAATGTGAGAGGGCTGTGCTCTTTCTATTCATCCAAAAGAACATCAGCGTGGAAGAATAGTGGCATGAGGGTCACAACGAATTTGCATCCCTATGCACTGTTTTTCAATCGTTTTTCTATGTAAACATGTTCTAGATCAACATTTTTGACCACTGCACCACATCTTACTGTCTTGTATCTTGTGCAGGAGTACCGCATTTGTTTTAGATAAGTTTAAAAACAAATAGAACTTTTAAAAACGTGTCTCGAGACAAGCGATCTGTTCTGTTTGTTGCATTGTGTTAAGATTAGGGCTGTTGATTTAACGCGTTAATTCGGTGTAATTCATTTTACAAAAAATAACGCGTAATAAAAATTAAAACAATTAATCGCATGCCCATGGACCATAAGGAAGATTCCTGAGAAATGCAAGCTTGTAGTACCACCTGTTTACTCCAGAGGGCAGTAAGTGAAATTCCAGCTGTATGAGCAATGTGCAGTTTATACAGTGAAGAAAACAATTCAGTAGGCAGAACAACAAAACGTTCTTGCGTTCAAAACAATTGAAGGAGCGCAAATGCAATCTAAGGGATCTCAAGATGTGTTTAAAGATTGAGTATTAAACTATATTTAACTTGACACAGTGACCTAAACAATTTTATGTTTTTGATGCAACACACCCGAGACATCTAACATAGGTGTAAATTGATGGGTCCTTAAACAAGCTCTCATAATAAATTTCCAACTGATTGACAAAATGTCATTGAATTTGTCAATCAGTTTGCGATTTATTATGAGGGCTTGTTTAAGGACCTGTCAACGTACACCTGCGTCAGACATTATTTATTTTTTTAGAAACAAGCCAGGGGTATACATAGTACACAATACTACAGATATATTTTACAATAATGCAAAGGCATTATATTCATTACATAGTGCAATGGTTTTCAATGCTTTGGAGTTGTTGGAGGTACAAAGAGTATTTAAATAATATTTCAAGTCTTTACAAAAAAGTGCAAATAGGGGCTTTATAGACATACATTTACACTTATGTATAAAAACCTCGGCAAGAAAAATAAACAGATTAATCAGAAAATATTAACTTAAGTTATCAAAACTGTGAAAACCAAATAAAACGTCGTTATAAAGCAAAGAAAAACTAGTTAAAATAGAGGTACGTACAAACAAACAATATGTTCTCAAATACTACAGCGTGGACACATTCCCAAAAAAGGTGCGGGGTAGATTCATCTACAGCATTACAGAAGGAGCAAAGTGGATCTATTTCAGGGAGCATGTTTCTTAAATAAAGATCGACTGGGTAAAAATGGTGTAACAGTTTAAAGGACACCTCCTCAACCTTGCTGGTAATTAAATATTTGTGAGGTCATATGACCTGCATCAGACATGCTTGTTTCGCGTCTCAGGTGTGTTGCATCATAAAATAAAATATTTAGGTCACTGTGTCAAGTTAAATATAGTTTAATACTCAATCTTTAAAAACATCTTGAGATCCCTTAGTTCGCATTTGCGCTCCTTCAAGTGTGTCCACTGAAGTGTTGTTAATGTTTTGTTTACTGTAATAAACTGTGTGTTGCTCACACAGCTGAAATTTCACTTACTGCCTTCTGGAGTAAACAGGTGGTACTACAAGCTTGCTTTTCTCAGGAAATTCTCAGGAAAGCATTGCGATTAAATGCGTAAATGTTTAAATGTTAAATCGACAGCCCTAAAATATATATAACTCCTGTATATATATAGATATAGATATAAATATGTATAATCATTATATATTGAGTTATTGTTATATGAGGGGCTTTCTCAGCAAATAGTTGTATATGCGATTAATCGCGATAAATTAATTGGGACACCATGTAATTAATTTGATTAAAAATGTTAATCGATTGACAGCCCTAGTTAAGATATTTTTGCTGCAAGAACAAGTTAGGTTTGAACTCCCCCTAAGAATATCATTATTGTCTCTTTTCATCTCTTTCCTTCTCGTTCTCTGCAGAATCGACGTTCCGGTATACAGGAAGTCCAGACAGCCTGCGGTCTCGTGCTCCCATGATCACCCCAGACCTGGAGAGTGGAGTTAAAGTCTGGCACCTGGTGAAGAACCATGAGCATGGTGACCAGAAAGAAGGAGACCGAGGCAGCAAGATGGTATCTGAGATCTACCTCACCCGCCTGCTAGCTACTAAGGTAACTCTATGAAGTCAAGAATTTATAATACATTTACATATGAATGCCAACATTTACACATCAATGGCAAATCTCTGTTTAACATCTTGGTCAGAAGTCATTTACATACAGGTTTGGGGAGTAACGGAATACATGTAACGGGATTACGTATTTAATATACAAAATATAAGTATCTGTAATCCACTACAGTTTCAATTTAAATCACTGGTAATTAGAATATAGTTATATTCAAAAAGTATTTTGATTACTGAAGAGATGATTAAATCTATCTAAACTCTGTTTAAAGTTAAACTAAACAACATAAAATGTAACTTAAAACACCTCAGTGTTTGGAAAAATTAGAACGCATACTCAATAATTATCACATCATAATCAATATTAATACATATAATAAATATTTCAACAAAAAAATAATCATATGTGATGGTTCACATAGTTTAAATGAACCGTAATTTTAACATTTGTTCACTGTAAACATTGCCTACATGTACATGGCTTAATATATGCAAAATATACATTTTAAAATATACATAATATAGATACAATTTAACCAATTACCAGTTATTTTTACTGTAGCATTTTAACATTCTTTTTGTGAACATTTTTGCATTTTCGTTACGATTAAAGGCCCCTTGAATGTTAATTTGGTACTCTGTTTAACAGTCTTCTCTATTTCTCTCTTAGGGTACTCTGCAAAAATTTGTGGATGATTTGTTTGAGACACTTTTCAGTACGGTGCACAGAGGTAGTGCGTTACCATTAGCTATCAAATACATGTTCGACTTCCTGGATGAGCAAGCAGACAAGCACGGTATCCATGACACTGACGTCCGCCACACCTGGAAAAGCAACTGGTAAGAGGGCAAACTCTTTCACACAGCCAAACCTCCAGAATGAAATGTACACTTACTACACATCTCAAACGTATGTTCTGCATGCAGGTCATTCCCCATTGTAACATTGTAATTTGTTAACATTGTCACCACCAGAATATGATCTACAGTATAGAACAGTTTAACCGCAATCTGTTTGTCCATGTCGTCTTTTTTCTGCAGCCTTCCTCTGCGTTTCTGGGTGAATGTGATCAAGAATCCCCAATTTGTGTTTGACATCCATAAGAGCAGCATCACGGATGCGTGTCTGTCCGTGGTGGCTCAAACCTTCATGGACTCTTGTTCCACGTCTGAACACAGACTGGGGAAAGACTCACCCTCTAATAAGCTGCTTTATGCTAAAGATATCCCCAACTACAAGAACTGGGTAGAAAGGTAAAATATAATCAATCTAATTTAAATAAAACCATAGTACAAAAAGCAAAACAGCGTAAATTGATTTTTGTCGCCCCCTGGCTGTTACTACAGGTACTACGCCGACATCAACAGACTGCCAGCCATCAGCGATCAGGACATGAATGCCTATCTGGCAGAACAGGCACGACTGCACTCCAATGAGTTTAACATGCTCAGTGCGCTCAATGAGATTTACTCCTACATCAGCAAGTACAGCGAAGAGGTGAGGAAAAAAACTGTGCACAATTGTGCTCTATGTCCTCGGTAAACAAAATACAATTTAAGCTCTTTCCCATCAGGAATGATTTTAATAGTGAACCCTCATTTTTGTCAAAGTAAACTTACTACTTGACTCATTTTATCTGATCTGCACTGAAACTAACTGCTTCTCCACACATTTTTGTCATAGTAGATGCCATTTTTAATTAGATGCAAGCAAAAACAAGGCTACAGTATGTGGGTTATTGGACAGTCTGTTCAATGTTGTACCTTGGAGTCATTCAAAACATTTCCAATGGACAAATAACATGGGTTGTTAGGTGTTAAAAGTTACTTAGGACCTTAAGGACCATGGCACACTGATCAGATTTCACTCCCTCATAGCCTCATATTCATTCTCATTAAATTAAATATGATGATGTCTAGGGCTGCAACTAATGATTATTTTCATAATCAATAAATCTTCAATTATTTCTTTGATAATCGTATAAATAAGTACATTTCCTTTATTTTAGTCAAATGTTATTTATTTTTTTTAAGAAACAGAAGTAATAAAGGACGTAAGGATTTGGTTTGGTTTACTGTACTGAATCTATACTCTCACAAAACTTTGAACAATGCCTGAATCATGAATATTTATGTTTGATTTTTATTATTATTATTATTATTATTATTATTATTATTACTTTCAGGACTTAATGCAAATCAGTTCCTTTCCTTTACTTGTAATGCTTATCAAGTACTGTTTATTAAAGAATAAAATGATGCATCAAGGATGGAGTGGGACAGAAAATCAGCCCAGCAGAGGGCAATTGTGACACAAGAATAGAAATATGAATAATTCTACCCAGCTTAAAAAAAAAAAAAAACATTTTTGTTATATACATATGCTTGTACACTGTCACTGATTACATACATTTGAGGTATTTTAAATTAATATTGTAAGTTCTTAAAACCATATTGTCACTGATTTCATGTTTTTAATGTATTCTTTTAAAAAAAATATTCATTATAAAAACATAGAAAGTAGCAGTAAAATATAAGTTATGCATTGGAGAGAAATAACTCTTAAGTGCATCAAACAGCACATGCCCTCTGTCAACACACCAGATGCGGCAACCGCTCCACATTTAACTGCATGCTTATTATGAACTTCTTTGAAGTGTTTCTAAAAAGTGCTCTTGCGCACTGGACACCTTGGGTTGTGTTTTTTCCACTTCAGTTTGTCTCCGTCGATTTTCATTCAAAACATTTTCACTGGGCTGTAAAGTGACGTCACTGATGGAGCTTCTCTGTGCTCGTCGCATAAATCAAAACTAATCAATAATGAAATAAGTTGTCCATTATCGATAATTATCTATTTTATCGACTAGTTGTTGCTGCCCTAATGATGTCTACACTGATTAAGGTCCATTGGCATTCAAAATATCTGAATACAGCCACAAAAATTAAACTTATGTAGGTGTAAAATGTATTAAACATTAAATTTATCAGGCCCTATTTTAAGAGCGCTAGCGCTGGATGCAGCGCTAAGTCATAAGCGCAAAGTCAATGGGCATGGCAATGAAGTTTTGGTATCTTTGTGTTAGTATGCACTAAGTCTAGGGGCAAGTCTGCATCCTATTTTATAGTCCATTCCCTGTCAAGCACCAGCGATGTAAACCGAGACAGCACATTCTTAAGAAGTTGGTAGTGTAAATGGACTGTATGCAATGAATTAGAAGAATAGAAATATGGATTTGCATTCTTTTGTGCATTTACTGCGTCTTTGTTGAATGTCAGGCATATTACTATGACAGTGACCCACTTCTTTTATATGAATAGAAAATGTGATTTTGAAAAATTATATTAATTTATCGAGGAAAAAAAAAATAAACATCCAAAAATATTTCTAAATTCAAATTACACTTGAAACAAAATGAAAATGTAATCTATTCCAACTTCTTCCCCCAGTTCCTTTTGCAGTGACTTAAAAATCACTATGACAATACAATTGTAAATATAAAAATAATATTAATAATTAGTGCTGTCAGCATTAATGCGTTAACACGTGCGATTAACATGTTTTTGCTGATTTAACAATTGATTCTGACATTTTATTCAGCTCCTTGTGAGTTGTAAACACTGAGGGCGGAACCCTTGCGATGTGTTTATTGGGGATATTACACTCGGTTACACACTAAAAACAAACACACAACAGCGTTGTTCCAATGATCAAGTGTTGGAGAAAGAATAAGTATTTATTGGGTCAAATTTTCCTTCTTTTAAAATCTGAGATAAATTGTGATTAACTATGAACAATTATGAGATTAATCACTGTAAAACTTTGAATCTACTGACAGCCCCAGTGATAAATAAACCATGACGATGTTATCTCATCAGCTTTTGTTTCATAAAATGGCTACAACTGTTATCATCAGGGAAATAGTTTGATATATTCAGAGTTTGGATATGAACTTTATTACAACCTGCTGGTGGAATCTCCAAACTGCAAATAGGAACTGAGTTTAGACTTTACACTGAAAACAGACGTGTTTCTGAAACGTCTCATCACAATTACCTTTTTCTTAGGAAAATAGCAAATTGCGCTTTGCGCCACTTCATTAACAGACAGTACACCCACAGTTTGCACACATACACCCACAGATAGCACAAACACTTGAACCCACACCCACTTGCGCTTTGTGCTGGCACGAAAATTGCACTTAGAATTAGCGATCTTACAAAAATTGGATAAGACGTAGTGCACAGTCTTCGTGCATAGCGCTGCATTTTTCAGACTCACAAAGAGTAAGAGAACAAGATGCCATAAATTAATCAAATAAGGCCTCTATCTTAATATGTTCATGACTGTTAAAGACATATAATCATAAACTGCTTTAGTCATAAGCTGTAAATCCTCCTTAATCAATACAACCATGTTTGTAGTAAAACGCACAGTTTGACTTGGAAGGCACCTTATACTAATGAAATAGTGATTTTCACAGAATAATGTAATCTTTTAACAGTTTATAAAGCTATTGGCAGCAAACTTCTGTGAGTCAGTCACACACACACACGCACACTCATGCACTGGGAGAGAAGAAGGATTAAAGACTGAGAGAGAGAGAGAATGAATAGAGCCCTGATGAGGAAGTATGGACACAGCTAGATCACTGACAGCCTCTCCAACACAAAGAGAAGTAGAGTAGAGCCCATGATGGAGATGTTCCAGCCGTAATGCCAGCTCCGCTCAGGGGACCCATTAGTCTGACCTTTACTTTACACAGCATTTAGGAGAGCGACCAGAGCCGAGAGACACAACTCTGCTTGCTGCCTCTCTCTCTCTCTCTCTCTCTCTCTCTCTCTCTCTCTCTCTCTCTCTCTCTCTCTCTCTCTCTCTCATGTAAATATCTCTCCAGTTGTTGTTTTGTGTCCTCTTGTCCTCACATTCCCCTGTTTGGTCAATCCTTCATTTTGTTGTTTCTTTTCATCCTTTTCTGTTCTTGTTCTATTTTTTTCCAAACAGTGTAAACTAGGAGTTGTCAAACTTTTGAGACCCAGGAACCCCCTATCTAGACAACTCAGGCAACCCAGGAACCCCCTAATATAAAAATAATAGATTTTCTTGGTAACTAGGATGAAGAAGTTATTTTGATTCACAAGCCAAATGTGGGGCTACTGTTGTGTGGTGGCACAAGCAGTGCCAACATGTAGTAATTCTGATTCTTTATATAGTACATTGTGAATGGGACAACTGAAATAATGACCTCTGTCAGTCTTTCGTTGCACTTAAACTGATGAGAGAGAGAGAGACAATGTGCACTCTCCTCAAAATGAAGGAGACAATAATGTGAAGAGCGCTTTTGCAGCTATGCTAAAATGCATGAAAAATTCAGTGCACATATTCCTTGTTGAATACTTGCTCACACTGGTTGTGAAGCTTTAACGGAGCTTCTGAGTGTCTGTAGGTGTGTTGACCTGCCCCAGAGCAACATCCACAGAGAGGAGCCAAGCAGGTGTTCTCCCAACTTGGCTCGGATGGCAGGTGTCCTGGGAAAACCAGGCTGCTCATGGAAGAATAGACAGATATCTACTGTAGTGCCTTGTCATTGATGTCCAGGATTTAACTTTCAAATGTTTCACTTTTAAATTTGGTTTGCTCCAGTAATGATGCTAATTGCGTAGTGATGCTAATGGAATTTGTCATTGTTACTGGAATGAAAGTTATAAGAACATTCTGGGTTCAACACAAGTTAAGCTCAATCGACAGCATTTGTGGTATAATTTTGATTATCAAAAAAATGTCGACTTGTCTCTCATTTTCAAAAAAATAAATTATAATAATTCTGGGATACAGTGAGGCACTTGAATAGGAAGTGAATAGAGCCAATCCGTAAACATTAACATACTAAAAGTATAGGGAGAAGACATTAACATGCGAGAGTGTTAACATAGTTTTAGTGATAAAATCTCTTTTCTGATAAAGTTACACACACCAAGCACTTTATTAGGAGCACCTGTACACCTACTTATTTATGCAGTACATGTGGCAGCAGTGCAGTGCATAAAATCATGCAGATACGGGTCAGGACCTTCAGTTAATGTTCACATCAACCATCAGAATGGGGAAAAATGTGATTTCAGTGATTTCAACCATGTGTCATGGGTTTGGGGAGAGGAAGGACCCAAACGCAGAGTTAAAACAAATCAAAAACACTTCATTAATAAAATAAACTCCCGCGAGGGGAAAAAAAAAACATAAACCCTCCCGTAGGGGAAAAATTAATCCAAGGAATTGGGAAACATGACCAACCAGACCGCACTGGAACAGCAAGGTGACAGGAACAATACACGTCTGCACAGAGAACAGTACTAGATAAACTGGCACTGGATAGCAAACACAAGGAGACTAAAATAGGGAGAGAAAGCAAGAGGGTAGTAGCAGACTGGGGAGCAGCCTCCGTGGCCGAAGGCACTGGCAGCGACTGAGAAGAAGGTGCCCCTTTCCTCCTCCTCCTACTATGGGTTCAGGAATGGCTGGGGGTTTGGCAGTCTCTGGATGGAACGGTGGAATGGCCAGTGTGGGAGAGCTGCCTGTACTCAGGTGTTAGGTGAGCGCACATGCTGAGACAATGAGGCGATATACACTCATGCCAATCGACAAACAAGATGAGAACATACACTTGTGTGAGTTCGGCCACACGCACACCTGACACCTTACTGAAGTGACCGAACCTCAGCACAAACAAGAAGGCATCTTGCACCCCGGGCATGCGGCGCAAAGCAGAGACAGACAAGGAGTATGAATGTCCGGGTCCCGACACAGACCGGAACCGAACTAGACAGGAACTGCATGCTCGCATGAAGACAGACATAGGCGGATAATGCCATGGCCCTGTCAGACCAAAGTCAAGACTGACTGAGAGACAGAGAAGTGACATATGATTGTTGGTGCCAGACAGGCTGGCTTGAGTATTGGGATTTTCATGCACAGCAGTCTCTAAAGTTTACTCAGAATGGTACCAAAAGCAAAATACATCAGGTGAGAGGCAGTTCTACGGACGGATATGCCTTGTTGATTAGAGAGGTCAACGGAAAATGGCCAGACTGGTTCGAACTGACAGAAAGGCTACGGTAACTCAGATAAACCCTCTGTACAATTGTAGTGAACAGAATAGCATCTCAACACGTCGAACCTTGAGGCGGATGGGCTACAACAGCAGAAGACCATGTTGGGGTATATAATAAATATCCACTTTCACATTCTTTCACATTTTGAAAGTGAAAGTGGGGATTTATAGTAAAAAAAAAAAAAAACAATATGTGGTGAACTATCCCTTTAATTTTTCCTTTTTTTTAAGAAATGGAGTGAGGGGACAAAATTATCCCCCAAATGCTGCCGATTGTGCTTACCTTGTATTGATCCTGGAATATTTCTTTAAAGCACTGGGGCTAAACAAACTTACTTTAAATGGGACCTGGATTGACAGATCCTACATGTTAACTAATTAAAAAAAATGTACTGTAGCATTTTTACACGATTTTACTGTTAAAATGATGGATATTTTTTTTTACAGTGCATCATTTTAGGCCTCTAAAAGATATCATTAATGTTGCCACATCTTCGCTCACTGGATGTGCCCGTATAAATCTAGTTTCCCATTATTTTCACTGTTTGATGTGCAAATGAATGGCAGCCAGCCGCCATGATGCCACTTCCACTGGTGTTCCTGTGACACAACAGTCAGAGATTATGACATGAGCACAGAGGGGGGCCATCCCATCCGCCCGCCCCCTCTCAACATGACTCGACATCTTTGACCGCTGTTTTCAAAAAAGGCGATGGCACTCCGCAGTGTGGGCCAGACTCAAAAGTTTTACTTGCCTTTTTAATGAAATATTCATGAAATGAAGTCTCTGGCAATATTTATCTCAGAAGCCGAAAATTAGCCCTCCTATCACACTGAGCAGTAAGTGGTCTGTGATAATAAGATACAGAGTATGCTGTCTGAGGAACGTGCTTGGTGTGTAATGGTTGTCTGGATCAGTTGGAGCAGAATTTATGTTCTGGAGTCTGTTGAAAATCATTTAGGGTTTGTTCACACCATACCCAATTCTGATTCATTCTTCAAATCTTATCTTTTGGACTGGCTGTTCACACTTTTTGCATTTGATAAAATCGGATCTGTTTGTTCATATATCTGTGTATGTTGCCTTACAAAGGATTTCAAGTTTTTTGCTGTTCATACTTTACACATAGATTGAAAACAGTTTCTACAAAACACAAAATGTACTGTATAAGTCAGATATGCCAGAAATTTCCATTTTCGTTGCCTGTATGAACAGCTTTAGTTCCTTAAGCCACATCCACAGCATTACGTTTTCATTTGATAACACATTGATTTAGCTTTTTTACCTCTTATTTACAGTAGAATGGCAGTTACCAACATCAAAAACAGAGACTTTTTAAACTTTTACCATAACCTCATACATTGGAAGACAAATGTCATTAGGAACGTTTTCAAACAGATTAGTTCGGTCTTAGAAATGACTGAAAACTGTCTTGGAATCTGTTTTAAGGTCCTTAAAGCCATTTTCAGATGACTGATCTCTGCTATAGAGTCATTTCATATGTGCCATATTAAATTTGACATGCTCATTCTCTGTCCTGGGTTCTTTTCCATCCTTCATTATATTATAATGAGTGCTTAAGAGGATTTGTCATGTGACATGGTTCACCTCTGACCTCAGATCGGTTGTAATGATGTAGTATGACGAATATGTTGCTGCATTCTTTTCCCAGATCACGGCTGCGTTGGAACAGGACGAGACGGCAAAGAAACAGCGACTGGCTTACAAAGTGGAGCAGCTCATTGGCGCCATGTCATTGGAGAGCTGAGAACTAAACAAATTCTGGAACTAAGGACGGAAGACCTTCAAACAATCAAACCACCATCCAAAGCCTCTCCTGGAGAAAGAGAGCAATGGCTAGAGACCTTACACCAACAATTGCTTGAGATTTTTATTACATGTTTGTGAAGTCAAGAGGTTCTCAAGACCAATGGACAACTATTCGATAAAAACATGGTGAAGGGAATTGAGGACCATAGAGTTCTGTTTATGTTTGTTTATAAAAAACAAAGTGGGACAAGCAGCTTCCTGGAACGTAAGGTTTAATTTATTTATTTGGGGGGGGGGGGTTGTTTTTGTGTATGGCTGGTTTGATGTGCCTAGCACTGATTAACACGAAGGATGCAAGACTTCTCAAGCAATTTCAGGATTTCAAAAGACGCTGATACTTCCTCGAGAAATGCGCTTGCTAAAAACATTTCAGGTGTATTCGACAGAGGAAAACAGACAACTACTGCCTCGCCATGATGGTCCAGTTGATGGCTTTTACTTCCAAATGTTATTTTTATACACAAGTTTTTTTACGTTTGTTTCGTTGCAGTGTGCCTCTTGAGTCTTAATGGCATAGTGACGCTTGTATACTTCCTCATTTTTGGCATGATGAAAGTTCAAGTCTCTTTCTATCATCGGAAAGCAGCAGCTGTTACCAACACATGTGCATGCTAGTACACGCTAGTACAAACTTTGACTTTTCAGTCTCTCTGGCATTTACAGACCAGTAGGAAATCCACATTGTCTGAGATATCCAACGAACCTCTAACAAAAAAGGGCCAAAGTTCAACCAGCATGTCCATTTGGCCCAAACGCTTTTCCATTTCCTAGGATTGCCATGTATTGATGGCGAAGGACCAGAAACCAGTGTCGAACTGGGTTAAGAAATTCCGCTACGGCCTCTCTGTGTGCTATGTCCCGTTTTCTACATGTAAGCTTATGTGAGTGTACAAACATTACTCTATTTTGTCTTTGCATTTTTGTTGCTTTTCTACAAATGGGAGTCAGTTGAGCTGATCTCCATGGCTCATCCTGAAGAATTGATATGCTCCGTAATCCCCCATCTCCATAAATGCGCTGGCAAAATTATCATATGATATCAATGCACCAATGAGTAGCACCTTCAAGCTGAAATCACACATGGAGAACCTTCTTCCCTTTCAAAAGAATGGACTCAAATGAGTGGATAATCTTACCAGAGAGTATTAATTATTATGTATGGTCCAATGTGTGTGCGTAGTCTGCATGCATTATACAGTACCTCATATTTATAAAAAAAATTTAAAAAAAAATGTATCTGTTCCCATCTACATATATTTTCAAATGCCAAGAGATCACATGAGTTGTGGATGACTCAAGGAAAGGTGATGATGTAATATACCGCTATATCACTTCCTGACAGTACACATAGTGCTAACCAGTCTGGACCTGTTGGGATTAAGTGCCAAAAGATCACTTTAAATTATTCACAGACTTGTCGGTTGATGCTTTAGTTGATGGCAA
The DNA here is from genome assembly GCA_032164185.1 of Moxostoma hubbsi. Classification (NCBI taxonomy): domain Eukaryota; kingdom Metazoa; phylum Chordata; class Actinopteri; order Cypriniformes; family Catostomidae; genus Moxostoma; species Moxostoma hubbsi. The sequence goes on from JAVLUX010000001.1 coordinate 55,156,261, forward strand.
GGATGCTTACGGGGCACTTGCGAAATCAGGTATGAAAAGACCATGAGCTTGGAACGGTATTTATAAATATAATGTATTTATAAAATACTTCAGATGTCTGGAATCTTGCTAGCTTGAGTGGGGTTTTTGCTTTTTCTTTTTTTCTTTTTTCTTTTTGGTTTCGTCTTTCATTCCCCCATCTGACATGAACTATGTCAACACAAGCATGAACAAAGTCAACATAGCTTTTATTTATAATGCAAAATGGCAGGTAGGGCTGTTTTTGAAGATAATTCTAACCAAAATAGACAAGGTCGTTCAGGTAGGTGTCAGTTTATGTTCACGGAAAATGCTGTCTAAGCCAAGACCGAACACACGAGAATGATGCTTCACTTTACAGCTCTTTTAACCAGACCTCAATCTTCGCTTATCCTTATAGCCCTGTTTTATTTTATGCAATGCTATATGGGATTATTAAAGGTGATATGTGTCATTTCTACATGTTGAATAACTTTTTTATCCCAGCTTAAAATGGAGAGACGACTGTAAGCAAGCCATTCATAGGTTGATTTCCCGAGAAGTGTGAGCTGTTTATTTGAGCATCCCAAATGGCCCAACGTAGCAACATTGGCTCGACCAGTGGTGTGAGCTTGGTACGTGACTACCTGTTTGACTGACCAATGGAACATATGGAGATTGTTCGGGAAGCCTGTTTAAAAATCTGAATATTTGCAATTCCGTTTGGGACAGAAGTTACACATTTCACCTTTAAAGTAATTGATTTTTATTGATATACATTTGTAAAATGGCACTTGTTGTTTTCCCCTGTGGCCTTAGAACATTTAATCGATTTTGTCTAGTTCATTTGCAGCGACGTGTCATTTCCTGTCTTTGTAAGTTGTGTTTTAGACTGTTCAGAGAAAGAGAGTGAATGCAATGGTGAAGAATGGTGGAGACAGCATGCCCTCTTTCAGACGGTTGGTTGGTGGTGTCTCGTGGAGTATTCGAGAATCATAGGAATGAGAGCGAGGCTCCTTTAGCTTCAGATTCCCCTGCTGCTTAGAAGCTCGGCTTTGATCTTAACTAGTCATGTGCATGGTGTGATCGAGAGATAAAAAAAATACACATCAAAAATTGGAACCAGTGCAGGAGATTACAAATGAAGAGCTGCATTATTGACAGTGAAATGATTGGTTAAAGGGAGAGTTCGGTCAACATTTTGTCCATTAATTACTAGCACTTGTGTTTTTCCAAACCTGTATGTTAGCCTCAGTCACCATTTACTTACATTGTATGAAAAAAAAAAGATGCAATGGAAGTGAATGGTGACTGAGGCTAACATTGAGGCTAACTTATGAGGGTGAGTAAATTATGACAGAATTTTCATTTTTGGGTGAACTGTCCTTTAGAGGTATAATGGGCACTATGGGAATTTTACTCTTTCTAAACAAACACACATTCCTTTAACCACACACACTGTATAGTCAAAATATGTGAATTTAAAGCCATGTCGCATGATAAAGCTTCCTACTTTTGGTTATCCACAGTCTTCCCCATTTCACATTCATAAGAGCCCAATCGGGCAACTCTGTTAGAGCAAGAGTCTCTCCGAAACCTGTTGACCCCATTGTCCTTGTAGTTTTCCCAGGATATGGCTCTCAATCCTTGTAATATTAATGTGAACCTTGTTGCTACCACATTAGCAAAGGAAGTACGACTCTCCTGCTTGTGCAAAGATTCAGAGAACTAAATGTATTTCTCAGTTCTATAATGTTGCGGCACAAGTAATTGCACTTTGTCGAGAGAGATTTCTTTAACTCAATGCTTATTAGTGTTTATTAAAAGACATTTGATCCCCTCGAAAAAAGAGAAAAAAAAGTTAATTATAATTTTTATTGTGCTATTCTGCAGAGCAGAATAAAATTTGACAGCACTGGGCAGCTTTCTGAAATATCAGCAGTCGACTTCAGCGGTCGCAACGGCTGTAAATTTTATATTTGGCACGAATTCAGTATCTTAGCAATTGTGTGCACTTTTATGTTTTTAGCTCATGTTTTGCTTGGTGATTAAAAAGCATGCTACAAACAAGTGAAACATTCATATTATCTTCATATTACAGAACTTAATCGTTCAGAGGAAACAAAAATGAAAGAAAGGCTTTTGTAGTCACCCCAAGAGGTGAATATCCTTCCATTTTCAATCACACATACTTATAAACAAATCTCTCTTTGTAGATACTGGAGTTCTGTAACATATTACATAGAAATAATAATGACCTCGATGATAATAATAACACTTAAAGTTGTCTGTTCTTGTTGTTTTTTAAGTGTTGTGAATTGTAAGAGAGTTCAAATATTTAAAAAGAAAAACCGTTTTTTTTTTTTTTTTTAAATTGCTTTTGTTATGTTTACATATTATATTACTGTGTACCTATTGTAAATATGAAGCACACCTATTTTGCAAGCCAAGGATTCACTTTGTACTGTTGTTATATATAAATAAAATTTACTGGTTAAACACTGGTGCCTCCTTTATTCTTATTCTTGTTCCATTTTCACTATATTCAGATATATATATAAATCCATTAAGTGTGAATTTACAGCAAGTAATCTAGTTGCTATACTTTCATAGTAATGTTTACAGTTCAACAGTTTATTAAATTTATATGCAACTTAATAATGTCCTGATCATCTGAAGTCACAGTATAGTGATATAGCAGCTGTGCGCTGATTAACTTAGTCTGCATTACAGAAATATCTTGTATATCTCTTGTATAACTGCAATATTGTGATGCCCACTATGAATTTAGTATTAATAAATAAATGTATAAATACATTTTTTAATTTTTTTTTTTTATCTAAAATTACGGCTGGGAGAACATAATTATACAAGGTCCATGATTTTGCATTGTCTGCATTGTTTTCACAGTAAAATTCTAAATACAGTATTTAATTGTAAGAAATCATGGTTAAATATTATAAAGTCCTGGCAACGTTTACAGTGTAGTGTTTTAGTACTCTGAAATTACCTGACAACAGAAACGGAATGGCTTCTTTCAGTCCTGGGGAATAAAAATGGCTGCACATTCGTCCCACTTAGTTGGGGTTAATCTAGAGATGCAATCTAAATCCCGCCATCAATGAACACTCGAACACAGACCTGCTGCGTAACAAGGTAAACGATGGAGCTTAAACAGCCCAGCACTGCGGTTTGCCTTTTCACATGGCCATTATCCTTGGCTGGACATTTCTCTCACACCACTCTCAGACAAATTACATTACAGTGGTAATGGACCAGTGGTTCCTGATTGGATGGCGTGCAAAATACCCCCAGAGAAACTGAGGTAGATGTGCTGGTTTTAAATCAATAGAGATGTCTAGTTCTGGCATGAAAACCATCAAACACACCATGATATGTTTTCTAGCTTTATTCACTGAGAGGTGAATAAAGACAACTCACTTCAATCTTGATTCAAAGTGAACACACAGTTACGTTCCCTCTTTACTAAGGCAAAGCTTGCCCAGTAAGCACACAAACCTGTTAAAGAATGCATCATCAGGAAATGATCCTCATCTTTGCATTAATATTACTGTGTACAAACATCTGATGAACATCTTAAAAAGAGCAGGTATACATTCTAAATCATAAATGTCACAAACATCTGTTGAATGTCATTCTAACATCCAGAGAATCTAAACAATAGATAATAAGAGAATATAGGTAAATGTTCTGAAGAAAATGTTAGTGGTGCTTGCTATAGCAAAATTTACTGCCAAAATGTACCACCAATGACCTCAGTATAGTACCCAGAATAATAGGAGTACAAGATGGCGCCAAGTATGGCTTCTGCGTTACGAGTTCTGACCCAATACTGCAGTTTTTTGATTTTTGTCAACAATTCTTATGTTTTTTGTCTTGGATGTTGTCTGCCTTATTGTCTATGATAGACAAACACTTTTGGACATTGGTTCTGCAATAGCACACCGAAATCCAGACTTTATATACCTCGATGCCGACTCACTGTTTTCAAACACGACAGCGGAGCCCTTTGTGTGGGTAGCCCAGCCGCAGAAACGTAGCCAGAAAAGGGGAAGTAGAGAAGGCATTCTCGTCTGACTACGACATTGTGCAAATTGACCCCCTCTAAAAAAAGAGTGAAGGACCTCTCAGGTAAAAGTAGAGGTGGTGTTGTATGTTTTATGATCAACAAATCCTGATGTGATCAGAGGAATGTGCATTCTATCAAGTCTTGCTGCTCTCCTGATCTGAAATGCTGCTGTGTCGACCATTCTGGCTACCAAGTGAATTCACAGCGGTCATTGTCACAGCTGTGTACATCCCGCCACAAGCCAACACAGACCGGGCACTCAAAGAACTATATGGGAGTATAAGTGAGCAGTAAAACACCGCACACTCTGAGGCCGCTTCATTGTGAACGAGAACTTTAACAAAGCCAACTTCAAGTCAATACTACTGAAATACTACCAACACATCAGTTTCAACACACGAGGGGACCGGATTTTGGACCATTGCTACTCTCCCTTCCGGGATGGCAACAAATCCCTCCCCTGCCTAACATTTAGCAAATTGGACCACTCTTTCATTCTGCTTCTGCCAGCTTACAGGCAGAAACTGAAACAGGAAGAACCCGCCCTCAGAAGGATCCAGTGCTGGTCGGACCAATCAGATTCTATGCTGCAAGACGGTTTTGATAACGCGGACTGGGAGATGTTCCGGTCCGCCTCTGATGACAACATCAAGGTTTATGCTGATACCATAACGTGTTTTATCAGGAAGTGCATAGAGGATTTAGTGCTGACCAAAACAGTATTGATCTACCCCAACCAGAAACTGTGGATTAATAGCGATGTTCGTGTAGCACTTAATGGACCTCCGCTTTTAATTCCGGGAACACAGAGGAGCATAAATAAGCCAGTTATGCCCTCCACAAAAAAATCAGAGCAGCCAAACTCCGGAACAGGGACAAGATTGAAGGACAGTTCAACACCTCTGACTCTAGAAGCATGTGGCAGGGAATTAATATAATCACAGACTTCAAAGGGAATAAAAACTCTGCAGTGAACACCGCTACCTCTCTCCCGGATGAGCTTAATATTTTTATGCTCGTTTCGAGGGAAATAACACCGCCTTTGTGGAGAGAGCTCTCAAAGATACAGAGGATAGTTCTGTCTCTGTAGCAGATGTCTCTGAGGGATGAATATCCGTAAAGCCGCTGGTCCTGATGGCATTCCGGGCCCCATCATCACAGCGTTCGCGCACCAACTTGCTGGTGTTTTTAACAGACATTTTCAACCTTTCCCTCTCCTTGTCTATGGTTCCCTCCTGCTTTAAAATGTCTACCATTGTATCTGTACCAAAGCAATCCAAAATTACTTGCTTTAATGACTGGTGTCCTGTTGCTCTGACCCCCATCCTCAGCTAATGCTTTGAGAAACTAATCAGAGATTACATCTACTCTGTGCTACCTGCCTCACTGGACTCACTGTAGTTTGCATAATGCAACAACCGCTCCACTAATGATGCCATTGCATCTACACTACATACTCTTCTCTCCCACCTGGAAAAAAGAAACACATATGTGAGAATACTGTTTGAAGACTACAGCTCAGCATTCAACACCATAGTGTCCTCCAAGCTTGATCCAAGCCAGAACTCCGGGCTCTGGGCTTAAACAGCTCGCTGTGCAGCTGGATCCTGGACTTCCTCTCAAGCAGATGCCAGGTGGTTAGAATGGGCAGCAAAATCTCCTCATCACTGACCCTCAACACTGGAGCCCCGCAGGGCTGTGTTCTCAGCCCACTCCTGTATTCCCTTTACACACATGACTGTGTGGCAACACACAGCTCCAATGCCATCATTAAATTTGCTGATGACATGACGGTGGTTTATCTGATCACTGACAATGATGAAACCGCCTACAGAGAGGAGGTGCACACATTGATACGCTAGTGTTAAGAGCACAACATCTTCCTCAACGTCAGTAAGACCAAGAGCTTGTGGTAGACTTCAGGAGAAAAGACACACAGCCCCATCACCATCAATGGAGCACCGGTGGAGAGAGTCAGCAGCTTCAAATTCCATGGTGTCCTCATCACAGAGGTACACACATGGTCAGTCCACACTGAGGCTGTTGTGAAGAAGACTCACCAGTGCCTCTTCTTCCAGAGATGGCTGCGGAAGTTTGGAATGAACCACCACATCTTCACACGGTTCTACGCCAGCACTGTAGACTGGCTGCATCACCGCCTGGTATGGCAACAGCACCGCCCTCAACAAGGGTGGTGCAAACTGCCAGACACATCATCAGAGGTGAGCTTCCCTCCCTCCAGGACATCTATATCAGGTGGTGTGTGAAAAAAGCTCAGAGGATCATCAGAGACTCCAGCCACCCGAGCCATGGGCTGCTTTCACTGCTACCATCAGGCAGGTGGTATCGCAGCATCAGGACCCACACCACCCGACTACATGACAACTTCTTCCCCCAAGCAAGCAGACTATTGAACGCTACAGTGTATCTCTCATGATCAATATACATCAGCACTGCACTTTATTAATCTCACACTGGACTGTCATAAATCATATTCTCTCTTAACAACACACTGGCAACTGACAATCAACCAACAGCCTGAATGTCAATACAGCACTGTGTATTTTATATATACTATATTTATTGTATACTGTGAATTCTATATTTTGTGTATGTGTATTCAATATTGTGTGTATTTTATACTGTACGTTGTATATTATTCTTTGGAAATTGTGTTGTGTGTAAATATGTGCATAATAAATCTGATGTTTATTGTAGACTGGTATATGTCTCATCACTGTCATGACTGCTTTGTTGCTCGGAACTGCACCCAAGACCTTCACCCACTGTTGCACTTGTATATATGGTTGAGTGACAATAAACTGATTTGATTTGAGAAATGCCTATTCCCATGCGTCTACAATGTTCTAGAGCTGAGATATGGCAGGAGCCTCCAGGGGTCCTCAAGCATCTTAAGGACTAAAAAGGCCCTCAACACACTGCTCCAAGTCAATCAAACCCATCATCATGTCTCTACAATTATCTGGTACCAGGACATGGCTGGGTCATATTTCTATGCAGTTGTTAAAGCAAGCACTAATAAAAATAATCTAGATGATATTCTAAAAGCAGACACATCCAATTGAAATCTGGGCAACGTTTGTGTGCCACCAGGGTGCTTAATAGAAAAGTGAATTTCCATGCTGGTAAACCCTGCTGAAAATTATGAAGCTGGCCATTAAGGTGAATTCCAATTGTCAGACTTGACAGTTGGTTTTAGTGGAATTTTCATCTGGTGAGATAGGGGGACCAGCTTTTCAACCAGGTAAACATAAGCTTGACCAGGCTGGGAGTATAGCTGAACACTAGCATGGTCAATTAAACCAGCTAAGACCAGCAAATAACACTAAAATCTGTGATTTGGTTCTTTTTCTCATTATGTTCAGCAACAGCTGAAGCAGCTAGCTAAACGATCTGTGAGAAAAGGGCTGCTGGTCGATTTAGTTTTTCAACCATCATCCATCTGTCATTGATGCTTATGCATCTAGTCAATATTAGCTGCCATTGTAAGGCCTGTTGCTAATTAGCTGGTCAAACACATAGAGGTCCAGCTCAGTCGGCTCGGCTCAATGGCCCACCATCAACCACTGCTATCAATAATGAAAGAGGTTGCGTGTATTAGCTGGTCATAAATATTTTACCACGTGCTCTGCCGAGACCTCTGTTTGCCATTGAGGTGCTGCCCAAGGCAGTGGAGTGGGTTTTAGTGCATCTTCATTAGCTGTGATGCATAATTTGTCAATGCTGATGGCTTGCCAATTTGTTTTCATGTGGGAATATGAGCAGCTTTCAATGCTAAGTTAAGAATGGTCGTTAGCAGAGTTGCTTGTTTAGCCTTAATTGGCAATGATGTCGATTTAAAATGGCATGTACATGTGTAATGTTCATCATAAAGTCTTATACAAAAATATGGATCTTCTGTTATCAACAGTATGTTCGCTTCAAACTGTAGTGTCATAATTATTTAATATAAATTTGATTCATTACAGAACACTCGCACATAAAAGTTGTTTTCCCATTTGCCTCTGGAAAGGGGTAAACTCACATCGTACTGTTTGGCTAATCGTTTTAGCTAGTGACAGCTAACCTGCCCTAGCAATTTTATTTGCTACTTGCTATTGCTAGTCACCGGCAGATAGTATTCATAAATGGTTTGGTATATTTTCCAGTAAGAAAAACACTTTAAATTTTAAGTGCTTCTATGTGCCAAAGGTTTATTTAGTCAACTTTTGAAAAAGACTAGTAGCATATAGGTTTCCTCAAAGCTAACAAAGTTAGCCTCAGTCTCAATTTACTTTAATTTTATGGACATAACTAGACAAACTTGCCTGACTTGGAGGATTAAATCACTTTTTTTTTTTACTGAACTTTGTTAAACCTTAAAATGGCATATTTACATATTATAAAAGTAACCAATGGGGTTTAACAAAAAAGTGAGGCATTAATATGTTTCGGTCTTATCCTACAGTGAGCAAGCGCTCCAGGTGAAGAGATAGGTACTGCTGTCATGTGCAGGCCTCTAGCAGATGGACTAATCCTGGATACCCTGACAGCGGCTAGTCACTGCATCCCCTGAGGCTAGTCACAGAACTGAAACCTCAAAGGGCTGTCCTCACAGACTACCTGTCAGAGAGAGATAGAGGCACAGAGAGGGGGAGGAAATGATGAGAGGATGTGAGAGTTGAACGTGTGAAGGCTAATGAGACAAAAGGAAAAAAGAGCAGTGTGGCTAACACTGAGGGGCGAATTGACTTATACAGCACCGGCTGACTGGCTCTATTTTCTTGCATTTAGCACTTGGAACCCGGATGTTCCACTTTTGCATCTAGTATTTCAATGCAAAAAAAAAATAAAAATCATAAAACCCTAAAGAGAATTAGCATTGTTCAGCCTTACGTAGATTCTTTCTGGAATTTACAATGGGCTTGAGGAAAAGCATTTATTTTAATTATGACTAAACTAAGCTCTGTGCTCAACAAAACTGTCACATTTTCTTCTACAACATAAATTACAGGCAGTCAAACTTCTAACATAATTTATCATTGTTGTGTGATTTTTAAAGATAGGATGCAAACAAGTTGGTGCATAAGGATTACAACAGCTATCTAATTTATCAACCACGTAAACTCAGATATTTGTGGTAGTTGTAGATCTTGTTGAACAACTTGTTAGCAACTTGCATTAAAAAGCTGAGATAGCTTTGCCTTCCCTCACAAATAGTTTTGTGTTCCCTTGCAATTATTTTGGGCCGTGGAAACCACAACATTTGCCATGGTTTTGCTACTGTAACTATAGTTGAAATATGGTATTTTATTTTATTTATCATTTTATTTTTTTAGATTTAAAGATAACTATGTATCATTATTTCATCATTACATATTGAATTATTGTTATATGAGGGGCTTTCTCAGCAAATATGTGTATATACAATTAAATGCAATTAATCACGATTAATTAATTGGGACACCATGTAATTAATTAGATTTAAAAAAAATTGCGATTGACAGCCCTAGTTTTTACCAATCCACACACCGAGTTGATTTTAATGCATGCACCAGTCATCTTGTTCGGTTTTGTCGGGAGTCAGTATGCGGGAACAAAGAATGTTTATTGCAATGGAATTTCCTAAAAGGCAACTTAAAATGGCAGCACAGTGAGCTATAAGCCTAAACAGCACAATACAAAGGTCTTAAAATGATAAATGATCAAATCTCACATTTAAGTCAAACAAAAATGACTGCCTGTATATGCGCTTTGTCAGTGCTGGTTCACATTTCCATGTTATGTGTGTGGAGTTAAACTGTAGTTCCGCTTGGTGTTGTTATTGGCTTTTCCTCTCTAAACAATACTGTAACTGAGGGGATGCTACCATATATAGTATCTTGATATGGAGTTATATAATTCGCAGCAGTTCCAATTATTTTTCGTTTCACTTGAGTGTGAGCCTATACCTCGTGCCTCCCTTGACAGTCGCCCAAATGTTGAAAACTCCTGTACTTATGCACACCTCATTCATGAAACGAGATCTTGCAACAACTTCCCATAAATTCAACTCGGTTGCATAGCCAAGTTATTTCCCTGGTTAGTGATGTTGTATGTAAAGACTCCACTTTGCTTTTGTCCATCACATTACTTTGATGCTACTTTCCTTTTGATCTATTCTCAAAATATTACGACTTTATGCTTCGACTTTCTTCTCGTTATATTTACATTATTCTCAAAATATTATGATAAATGACAATTGCAAATTTAAATTGATAAATGACTTTGATTTTATTGTTAGAGTTAATTTCTGCAAAATGAACAATGAGCCCACAATCGTAATTCTCCTTTTGATCCTCCGCAACTTTAATTAAAAAAAATTAAAACAAAATTAAAACGTGTTGATGCGTTTATTGTGCGCCTGACGTTTGCTCATATAAAGTTCTGAACCGGTGTCAGTGTTGCTCTTAATATAATTATTATTTGACAGGTAGAGTGGTCATGGAAGGAAAGATTCTTCTCATTTTTATACTATGAGATGGCCTGTGGGCTAAGACCTGGATGACACCGAAGTCTAGTGATGCTCCTGCTCCTCAGAAGACAAAAAGAAGGCAATCAGTAAAATAATTGAAAATAATGAACTAATGATGAAATAATGACAGAAGAATGATGTCACAGTAGGGTGAACTGCAAAGGAGACAGAAAGAAAGAGAGTATTCACAATAATCAAATGTGGGGTGAAAGTGTAAAGGCATCCTTACTGCAAAATAAGGTGAAGTTCTGATTGCCAGAGGCAGAGATTAAAGGAGGACAGGAAGAATGGTGATGGAGATAGAGGGCAGCACAGCTGCAAGTGATTGGAGGGCAAAGGTGCACAGGAAAAGTGGCATGTCTAAAGAATGATTTAAAGGAAAATTGGTGGGAGAGAGAAAACATTGAAGTGAAATCATATTTCATATGTCAAACTAGAGTTATTTATAGAGTGATGGCCTGCTCATCTGAACTTTCTGTTATTTTTCTCTTTTTTTATCTCTCTTTCACTCTGTCTAAAGCTGGCAGAATGTAGGGATTCTTGTTAGTGCTTCATATAAAGACTAAACTAACATACCTTCAGATTGTTTGAAGATTTGCAGTTAACAGGAATGAATTGGGTTCAGTACAAGCTAAGAACTATTGATAGCATCTGTGATGCTGAAACTAATTTAGTAAAACCACAGTATAAGTCAGCCTGGTCTCATTGAATAAACTTTTGCAAAATGACTTTTGCGTTTTTATATGACTTATGATATCTAAACACTTTTATTATAGCACATGATTTGTATGGCACAGAGTTTCCGCTAGAAAAAAATGGTGCCGGTCAAAGTGACCGACAGAGGTTTCGTTTTACGGACATTTTGCTGATATGCCGGTCAAATATCGCCTCTTAATTAGTCAAGTTGAGGAAAACTGGAAGCAGGCTATGTAACTTTAAAAAATGACATAATCAGGCTGTATAGAATGCAACATGTTTATTAGCCTAACTTTCAAATAGACGGAAAAAAAACATGAACGTCCGATTGGCGTTTCACATTCATTGTTTAACAAACCAATCCCTCTTCCCCACATCAAATATCTGAATAGTAGCCTATTGTTTTTACTCAAGCGAACTTAATTATACACTCTCAGTATGTCTCATTTAGCTGGTAACATTTAAATTGGCCACCGTGAAATGACTCCTTGTCAAATGAACTGGAACATACAAATGACTAGGCCTATAACATTGTCTCCGTCATTTTAGGCTACTTTTTACGCTGTTTTGCAGTGCTGAATTGTGTAGTTGCCGACTTAAAATCAAAACTTCCCAGTTGTCTCTCCACAACTTGCAATGCGCATAAGCCGCGTAACCTTGTTCTCCGCAAGGCGACTTCGCTGCTTCGTCTTGATCCGATTCTGCAGCGACCATCAACTACCTCACATCTTAGCCATGGGAACTTGTCACTCCATTCCGACCGATACACCCTACACTTCGGCTTTTTCTCCAGTGGTGGTGGAGCTGTCTGGCCTCAGAAAAAAGCTTTTAAGGCTTGTCTGCCTGAGCCTGGCCATATTTGAAACGTCTCACTCAATCGTTCGTTATTTAGGTCTATATTACAGCCGTTTTAGACGTGCGCTTTATTTGAAATGCAGCATGCGATGTTGTTTAATAACTTTCAAACGGTAGAGCCTGTTCCTTTATAACATAGCCAAAGGTCGGTGTATTTTTGCTTTATACATTTTAGGCTTATTCTCAAATTCAGATTGTGTTAGGGGGGCGGGATTATTAGGCAATTTTAATCGGACAATTTGACCGGAGAGATTTAATTTTGTCGGACATTTAATTTTTTTCCCGGCCAATGTCCGGTAATTACCGGACAACGGAAACCCTGGTATGGCAATGCATTTGAACATTTACATTTCTGTAAAAAAGTTCACGCTCACGGGCAAGGAAGAGGCGAGAAACCGGCTTAACATATAAATTATAGTTTTAATGGAAAACTCAAAAGACCAACACTTGTCCGTGAACGATCTCTCTCTACCACACGCCGTCCGCGAGTGGCGTTTATCCCTCTTGACGGCTTGATCAGTCTAATACGGGACCGGGCATGCGTAATCACGCCCTGGTCCCGCCCTCCACCGTGCCACATTCCTCCCCCATTCTTTCAGGCTGGGGACCCCCGGCCTGACGTACATCCCCTGGGGGGGACAACAATAATTAAAAATGGGGGGGAGGTCCTTCCTACACTGGGCCGTACCTCCCCTCCCACAAACACCATAATTTAAAAAAGAGGGAAAAGGCCAACGCAGAGTGGCAGCGAGAGTGAGAGGAGAGAGAGATTAAAAAAAAAAACGTACTCGCCGGTTCTCTGATACGCCATAGCTCGTTCCTCAGCCACTTCTCCACCCTCTACAGGATGACAGCCGCGCCTCTCCGGGCGGATCGGAGGCAGTCCTCAGCCCCTGGCGGACGGAACGCCCCGCCGCATTCCCGGGGAGTCGAAGGGGCCTCCCCCCGCCCCTGGCAGCGGTTCTCCCGCTCCAGGCAGTCGGCGGCGAGCCCTCCCCCCGCACGCGGTCGGCGGTCTCCAACCCCGCTGCATTCCAGCGGCTAGTAGGGGACTCCCCCGCCCCTGGCAGCAGCCCTAACCGCTCCAGGCGGTCGGCCAGGAGCCCCTCCTCCCCTCGCGGTCAGTGGCCGTTCCTCCGTCCCCAGGCAGATGGCCGCGGCTGCTCCGCTGGGCAGTGGCGAGAACTCCGCTACGGCGCATTCCTCTTCCTTCCCGGGCTTCGGCACCAATGTAAAACAGTTCCCGCTCACAGGCAAGGAAGAGGCGAGAAACCGGCTTAACATATAAATTATAGTTTTAATGGAAAACTCAAAAGACCAACACATAAGACGACGGACATGTCCGAGAACGATCTCTCTCTCCCACACCGCCGTCCGTGAGTGGCCTTTATCCCTCTTGACGGCTTGAGCAGCCTAATACGGGACCGGGCGTGCGTAATCACGCCCCGGTCCCACCCTCCACCGTGCCACAATGTCATAATCAACATAATTTATTAGCTTGTTCAAGTGCGATTAAATTGTGTGGTAACTCAACTAATAGTGTTGCACTTGACCAGGGTACAAGTCCAGAAGATCATGCAAGTCAACACGTGAGCCAAAAGTGTCATAGAAGCACCACAAAATGACTGGTTGATCTAGCAATTGTGTTTTTCAAAGTTGTGCTTTTGATCTTCATTTAATTTCCTCAGAGCCACACAGCAGCCCTCCACATAGCGAGTAAATCTCTTGCTTATGCTACCAAATTTTGCGCTATGCTAATAAATTTAGATTTTATTAGCCACTGGCAAGTAAATATTCAGATTTTACTCACCAGAACTTGAGTTGAGTAGTGGTGAAGAACTTGAGCACCACGATACTTTTACTGAAAAAGTTGGCGATTAAGAAGCTGGATTATGCCTTGTCTTTTACAGCGTGTTGTGTCTCATAAGCACAAATTTGATTGGAAATTGACCTTATCTGGCTATAGTGGGTCTGTCATGATTGCGCTGTCATAATCGCTTTAGCTCAGCCATGAAATGACATTGACATGGAATTTAACAACGTTAACTCTAGCTTCGGTTAAACTTTTCTCCTGAATGTTTTCACAACATTCTCCATTTTAAAGCATGGCTATAGACCAGTAACACACCTGTTGGACATCTGTAAGAAGGTAAAATTGTTGCAAAACTCAAGAGCTTGTAGATTTGAATTTGAGAATATGTACAATAAATATTTGTACAAGCAAGTCCTACACATTATACAAGTAAATTTTCCTTTGGTTATAAAAAAAGTTAAAATGTAACAATATTTGTAATCATACATTGCACTGATGAGGGGAAAAAAAGGCACAATCATGGGGGCCTGGGTAGCTCAGCAAGTAAAGACGCCGACTACCACACCTTGAGTCACAAGTTCAAATCCAGGGTGCGTGCTGAGTAAATCCAGTCAGGCTTCCTAAGCAACCAATTGGCCTGGTTGCTAGGGTGGGTAGAGTCACATTGGGTTAACCTCTACAGAAAAATGTCTGCAGCTTTGAAGGTTCCAATGAGCACAGTGGTCTCCATCATCTGTAAATGGAAGAAGTTTGGAACAACCAGGACTCTTCCTAGATCTGGCCGCCCGGCCAAACTGAGCGATCGGGGGAGAAGGGCCTTAGTCAGGGAGGTGACCAAGAACCCGATGGTCACTCTGACAGAGCTACGGCATTTCTCTGTGGAGAGAGGAGAACCTTCCAGATGAACAACCATCTCTGCAGCACTCCACCAATCAGGCCTGTATGGTAGAGTGGCCAGACAGAAGCCACTCCTCAGTAAAAGGCACATGACAGCCTGCCTGGAGTTTGCCAAAAGGCACCTGAAGGACTCTCAGACCATGAGAAACAAAATTCTCTGGTCTGATGAAACAAAGATTGAACATTTTGGATACTGATCCGTTGAGGCACCGCTCATCACCTGGCCAATACCATCCCTACAGTGAAGCATGGTGGTGGCAGCATCATACTGTGGGGATTTTTTTCAGCAGCAGGAACCGGGAGACTAGTCAGGATCGAGGGAAAGATGAATGCAGCAATGTACAGAGACATCCTTGATGAAAACCTGCTCCAGAGTGCTCTGGACCTCAGACTGGGGTGAAGGTTCATCTTCCAAAAGGACAACGACCCTAAGCACACAGCCAAGATAACAAAGGAGTGGCTACGGGACAACTCTGTGAACGTCCTTGAGTGGCCCAGCCAGAGCCCAGACTTGAACCCAATTGAACATATCTGGAGAGATCTGAAAATGTATAAATATATAATATAAAATAGTTTTTATTTTAAGATTTTGTAAGCCTAAATGTGAGAACTCTTGTGCCTGTGTGGGTACTGGAGCCGTAAATGGTTATGGATGGTGGCCACGTGGTGCTTTAATGGCCAGGTGTCATGAAATGAATGTGAACTTTCAATTCACAGAAAATTGGGGCTTAAAATTACAAAAAAATAAAACTAGATCTAACAGACTTATATCCATCAATAAAGCAACTAAAATCGTCTGTTTGGCAGCATTTAAATGACTGACTGAAGACGCCATATGTAAATTAAAGCTGAAGTCATGATCAGACTTTAAATTACTTGCTGTAAGCAATGTTCTCGTTTCTATGCATATTTCACAGGTTTGTAAGGTGTTGCAGACAGTATTTAGAGTCTGTAGCCGATTCTTTATGTTGGGGTGTCTGACAGAACAATGAATTGCTTGAATAAACTGATGAGAAGAAATAAACTTTTTAATGCTGTGAACTATGTTGCACACCCACAATTATTCTACATGTATGCACTTTGAAGTACTCTGTTTACGCTTAAGCACATCACTGAGCTTGGGATGCGCACAAATTGTGTTGTGTGCTAGATTGGTGCATCTTTACCTCCTATTTATTGAGTGTGTATTTATAGTTTTCTTATTATAGGGCTTCCCTTAGCATCCATATATCCCCCAGAAATACATCCACTTAGACATTTAGAGAATTGTTATATGATGTGCATTTTTTGATACTTAGTGTTGTTGCATAATAAGAAAATGTGCAAATGATTGTAAAACTTGTTAAACCTGATGGTTAGATTACCGTCTGAAAAAAAACATCAAAAACTCACATCGTGGCATACCTATATTGAATATACTTTTTTTATTGCTCTCTGCATTAATTTGAACTGTTATTATGTGTTGTGTAATGTGTTGTGATGAAACATAACACTTCCCAATCCCAAATTTGTTTTATCCGCAAGTAAATGTCAGTTTTTAAGCTTCAACCGCTAGAGGGCCAAAAGTTAATAGGCCAATAAATCAAACAGACTTGTGTTGCATCTATGCAAGTGTCTGGTCTTCTTTCTTTCTTTTCTTTTTTTTTTTAAAAAGTAGTTTTGATACAATAGCACTTAAATTATTATTTTAATAATATAATTATTAATTTTATTTTCATCAGGTTCCAACCTTGTATGGAATTTCAGTGACAACATCTTGTATCATTATTAAATGATCATTATAAATGCAATTTCATGACATAATATAAATTCTTAGAATGTAAAATTTGTACATTTGTACACAAGCTAAAATGTGATTAAAAGGATCAAATGCAAAATATGAAAATAAAATTTACAATCTTTTGATTGATTGATTGCTTTATTATCCCCTTAGGGAAATTTTGTTGCTTGTGTTTCAACATGCGTACATATAAGACCAACAATATACATGTAACAAATATACAAATTTATATATCAAAATTATAATCTTCACTGAGACCCACTCAGTGAACACCGACACTGCTTATCATTTAATAATTTTACTGCCTGTGGCAAGAAGGAATTTTTCCCCCTGTTTTTAAAAATTGCTGGCATCCTGAACCTTCGACTCGAGGGTAATATCTCAAATTTATCAAACAGAGGATGTCTATTGTCTGATATAATTTTCCTTGCTTTACTAAGGCATCTAGTTTGATAAATTTGTTCAAGACCTCTTAAAGGGATACTAATTAGTTTACTCGCAGTACTCAAAACCTTTCTAAGCGTACTCTTTTGTTTCACTGTGACATTTCCAAACCAGCAGGTGATACAAAATGTAAAAACACTCTCAATAAAAGAATTATAAAACATTCTAAGGATTGAAATGCTTACATTAAATGACAGCATCTTCCTAAGGAAGTATAGTCTTTGCTGTCCTTTTTTGTTCACAGCTTCCGTCCATTTATCCCACCTCAGTTTGTGATCAAAGACAACCCCAAGATATTTATACTCATTAACACTCTCTATTGGTTCCCCTTTAATAGTGGTCACACTCCCTGACGACTCCTTCCTAAAATCAATACTCATCTCCTTTGTTTTTGAAATATTTAACTTAAGGTTTGACATGTCACACCAAGAAATAAATTCATTTAAAACAGGTCCATGACTGTCCTCATCCCCCTGAAGGAGACTAACTAATGCAGTATCATCTGCAAATTTGATTAAATATCTCCTTGGGTGATCCATCTTGCATACTATATTGTGTGAAATCAAATACTAATATATATATATATATATATATATATATATATATATACAGTATATATATATATATATATACAGTATATATATATATATATATATATATATATATATATATATATATATATGGAATAATGTACAGATTTTGCTCTTAGGGAAAGAAATTGGTACTTTTATTCACCAAAGTTACATTCAACTGATCACAATGTATAGTCAGTACATTAATAATGTGAAAAATTACAATTGCAATTTTAAACTTCTTAAACTACTTCAAAACCTCCACATGCCGCAATTACATCTTTGCAGATCCTTGGCATTTTGTCATACTCAGGTGACATTTCACCCCACACTTACTGTAGTCTTGTTAGGCACTTCTCACACACATAATCTATTATATCTATTATAATCTATTATATATTATACACATAATATATCTATGGAATTTTCTGTTCCCACAAAAGCTCAATGGGGTTAAGACCCATAACACTCTTTTCCAATTATCTGTTGTCCAATATCTGTGTTTCTTTGCCCACTCTAACCTTTTCATTTTGATTTTCTGTTTCATAAGTGGCTTTTCTTTGTAATTTTCTTTGTAATTCCCATAATGCTGCACCCCTGAGTCTCCTCTTTACTGTTGTACATTAAACTGGTGTTGAGCGGGTAGAATTCAATGAAGCTGTCAGCTGAGGACATGTGAGGTGTCTTTCTCAAACTACAGACTCCGATGTACTTATCCTCTTGTTTAGTTGTACATCTGGCCTTCCACATCTCTTTCTGTCCTTGTTAGAGCCAGTTGTCCTTTGTTTTTGAAGACTGTAGTGTACACCTTTGTATGAAATCTTCAGTTTTTTTTTGTTTTTTTTTGGCAATTTCAAGCATTGTGTAGCCTTCATTCCTCAAAATAATTGACTGATGAGTTTCTTGAGAATGCTGTTTCTTTATAGCCATTTTTGACCTAATAATGACCTGAAGACATGCCAGTCTATTGCATACTGTGGCAACTCAAAAACAAACACAAATACAATGTTAAGCTTAATTTAATGAACCAAATAGCTTTCAGCAGTGTTTTATATAATGGTGGTATAAATAATGGTAGAAAGTGATTTTCTTGTACCAAATTAGCAATTAGCATGATTACTCAAGGATAAGGTGTTGGAGTGATGGCTGCTGAAAAAAGAAAATACTGAAATATGACATTGACATCAGTATTCAGACCTTTTACTCTGTACTAAATTGAAGCACCTTTGGGAGCATTTACAGCCTCAAGTCTTTTTTGGTATGATGTGACAAGTTTTACACACCTGGATTTGGGGATTTTCTGCCATTCTTCTCGTCAGATCCTCTCAAGCTCTGTAAAGTTGGATCGGTGGACAGCCATTTTTAGGTCTCTCAAGAGATATTCTTTTGGGTTCAAGTTCAGGCTCTGGCTGGGCCACTCAAGGACGTTCACAGAATTGTGCTTAAGCTACTCTTGCGTTGTCTTGTCTGTGTGCTTAGGGCCATTGTCCTGTTGGAAGGTGAAACTTTGGCCTAGTCTGAGGCTCTGAGCACTCTGAACCAGGTTTTCAATAAGGATATATCAATAAGGATGTATTTTGCTGCATTCAGATTTGCTTCAACCCTGACCAGTCCTCCAGTACCTGCTGTTGATAAACACCCCCACAGCATGATGCTGCCACCACCATGCTTCACCATTGGGATGGTATTGTGCTGGTGATGAGCTGTGCCTGGTTTCCTTCAGACATGATGCTGTGAATTGAGGCCAAACAGTTCAATCTTTGTTTCATTAGACCAGAGAATCTTGTTTCTCACAGTCTGAGAGTCCTTTAGGTGCTTTTTTGCAAATTTCAAGTGGGCTTTCATGTGTCTTGTACTGAGAGGCTTCCATCAGAACACTCTTCCATAAAGGCCAGATCGGTGAAGTGTTGCAGTGATGGTTGTCCTTCTGCAAGTTTCTCCCATCTCCACACATGATCTCTGGAGCTCAACCAGAGTGACCATCGGGTTCTTGGTCACCTCTCTTACCAAGGCCCTTCTTCCCCGATTGCTCAGTTTGACCTGACGGCCAGCTCTAGGAAGAGCCAGATTGTCCATTTAAGAATTATGGAGGCTGCTGTGCTCTTGGGAAACTTCAATGCAGCCTCATTTTTTGTAGCCTTACCCAGTTCTGTGCCTTGACACACTCCGGTCTCTGAGCTCTAATGACAGTTCCTTTTACCTCATGGCTTAATTTTTGCTCTGATATGCATTTTCAGCTGTTGGACCTTATATAGGCAGGTGTGTGCCTTTCCAATTTATGTCCAATCAAATTAATTTGCCACATGTGGGCTCCAATCAAAGTATAGAAACAAATCGATGATGACCCAGAAAAACGGAATGCACGAGCTAAATTTGAATGTTGTAGCAAAGGATCTGAATACTTATGTCAATATGATATTTCAGTTTTTTTCTTTTTATTACATTTGCAGAGTTATAGTTTTTGTTTTGTCATTAAGGGGTATGGAGTGTAGACTGATGTGGAAAAAAAATATTTAAAGCATTTTAGCATAAGGCTGCTAAATGCTTTAAATAAATAAAGGGGTTTGAATACTAACTGAATGCTTTCAGTTGCATTATGTTAATTATGTTGTTATCACAAACAAAAAAGGCGATTCTTTATCCAAAATGTCCATAGAGGGTTGCATAGTGAACATTTCACGATACATATAAGAAACCACGTAATATAATTTTGCAAAAATGTCACTGCAGTCGCATAAGTTTCATGCACTAACTTTTCCGAAGCCATACAATCAGTTTGTGTGATGAACAAATCAAAATTTAAGTTGTCAATTTCTCTCAAATCAAACCAAATATTTAAAAACATATGGAAATAGTGCACAAATCAGATATGGCTACACAAATAACATTGACCCTCATTGGTTCTTGTATCATGATGTTTGGCCACAATGTATGCAAAAACCAATGAGGTTTGATGTTTTTGACATGTCACTATATTTGATTTGTAGACAGTAATTATGTCAGTAAGACATAATAAGTTAATCAGCCTAGAACAAGAGTCTCAATGCTAAAATGTAGTTGAAATAACATTTACATGCACACATTTATGTACATAAGAATTAATAAAATGCTTTAATTAAGCAATAAAGTATGAGTCAGAGCTATGTTTTGAATATAGTTCCAAGTCATAACTGCCACTATATGTGTTATATATAAACATAACATACAAGCTACACATTTATGGTTTTAAACCTTTAAACCATAATGCTACAGATGATGCTGATAAAGCTTAACTAATTTTGAAGCTGGAACATTCCTTTAATGCAGAGATATTAGTGTCTGCATCGTCTCACTATGGTTATGTCACCATTCAGAATGTCAACACTGTCTACACTTGCTTTCTGTCAGAACTACTAAGCGTCAGCAAGCCGTGAAGGAATTTTTACTAGTTTTGCGTACCTCCCTAGGTTCCCCCTGTCTCATTAGGCTTGTGATTCATTCCAGTGGCACTGAGCTAAATGTGTCAGTACACTCAACTGTACCTTGAGGTCTGTTGTGAGTACCTCTTCACTTTTCTTCTCAACAAGGGCAGAAAATGTGGTAAACAAATGCAGAGCACTTCTATGGGCCTCAGTGGCCCCTCACACTCCCACACCATCTGGGTTGCGGTGTAGAGGCAGCAGTGGTGTTTTATAGTGTGGTAAGTTCCATAGTGTGGCATGTGCTTATGGATCCATTATCATTCGTCCTCATATATAGTTCATGTCCATATATTGTTCATGGAAATGCCTTTTGCATTCATACGAGAGCTTGTTATCCGCATTCATTTTCATTTGTACACAGGGTGTGAATTCCGACCCTGTGGAAGAAACCAACCACTGATTCTCAAAGGGCAATCGCTAATTAAAACACCTCACATTCTATATCTAATTCATAAGTGCCTGCCCCACATACCCCTCCAGGCCTTCTCCCAGCACACCCTTAAAAAACTACCATGGTCACCATAGTTTCCGCCAAACTAACATACGGTAGATCAGTTATTCTTTCCTTTCAACAAAAGTACTGTGGTGTTATCCATGGTACAGTGATGATATTAGTTCCCATATAAGCTATTTTAAGTTTATGATACAGTATAGATAATCATTTCAGATTTTGAGGGGGATGTGCCTTATTCTGTATTGCTGCTACATGGTTATAATTTTTCTCTTTGATTTCTTCTTTACAGCACCAAGACTAAAAGTGCACTAAATACTAATCTTAAAACAGATAACAGGGAACGTTCTCAGAACATTAGTTAATGTTCTGTAAAGGTTACAAAAGGCAAGTTGCAAACAAATGTTCTCGCTTCAACGCTAATAGAACATTCTTTCAACATTATCTGTGATGTTTTGTGTTGAAAGAATGTTGGCACAATGAGATAATGCAATGTTCCAATAATGTTGTCCAGAACGTTCCTATAATCAAACAACATTCCTGGAAGAGCATTGATAGAAAGGCATCTTTACCTGTTAATCCTGCTTTTTGCCTGCTTAAAAAGTTGTGTAAAGATGCAATGCTGCATACAAGCCAGTCTAAATTAAGCCTACTCTAACCCTACTCAGAACAGGCTTACACTTTGTTTTTTTGTTCATGATAGTTTATATTTCATAATTTAGTTTCATATTTAAGGTACAATTTCATATTTGCATTAATTTCATATTTCTATATTTAAAATTCTATATGTAAAACATTAATCTTGCTTCGTCCCGCGTTCATGGCTGGGCTGAGGGGAACCTCGAAGCACTTACCTTGCTCTGTGTACCTGGCATAGGGCAGGTCAGTGACGGAGGAGGAGGAGATCGTCCTCGTGACTCGTCACAACCACCTGGCCATGGGTGTGAGTGTGGAGTGGCCGCGAGTGCTCAGTGTATGGTTGCCGTGATAACCAGGGGACCACATGACATCAAACATGAGCAAACACATTAAACATTACAGTAGTGTTCCAATAAAGTTTTCCAGAACGTTATAATAACCAAGCAATGTAACTAATCCAATAACATTTTCCATCCCATTCCTGTTACTATAAGAAATGTTTCTGGGAGAATGTTGATAGAACATTTGCATTCTACATATAATGTAATGATCAAATAACATGATTTTTTGATGAATTTAACACTTGGCTGCAAATTTGCGAAAACACACAGAATGTGTGAGACAATTTCAAGGTGTACTGATGCAGGTCTGAACACTCAGATTTTCTGAGCTGCTCATTTGATCAAACTGAAATGTAGAAAATGTTTTAACTAGAGCTATATTTATTCTGCCCAAGTCAAATAGCACAGACTCAAGAAACATTCACAGCTATTTAATTTATTAACCTCAAAACAGCCTCAAAACATCTATACTGAGCCTGAAAGCATCCGTTTTTGAATTCTGCTACTTATTGATGGTGTTATAGATAAAAAAATTAAAAAAAATTACAGAAGAGTGAAAAAAAGTTCAGTCTAGTCTTGATCAACCAATGTCAAAATTTCATTTGACAATGAAAAAGCATTGCATCCAAAGTAATAACTCTAATTAGGTGAACTGCGATGGATGAAGCTAAAATACAGGAATAAGATTTTCATCAACTGGTTTCATCAGCTGAATGTCTCCATTGTTTTGGTTTAAGCCTTCCTTGCATATTCACTGCAGTTTTATAAAGCTAATTTGTGTAGAAACAGAGTTTCATTTTTTTTAAAAGGGCATTTAGTTGTAATTGAGAGTTAGTTGTGTGTTTATCATATAAATACAATGATGGTATCCTTTAACAACGTTTTTTCTTTTTTTTAAATAATACTTCAAATGAAATATTATTACAAATCTCTAAGCTGCTCTTTTACAGACGATGAAAGCATATGTCAACCAGGGGTTTTGTATGATAACTAGACCGAAATGTACATAATAATATCCTGAAAACCTTGCCCTCTGTTGTAGCCCTAAAGTCGCGCCTGACACATGCAAATGCATTGTGAAGATATGCAACGCAGGTGTTGCATACCAAAACACAACACACGCTAAGTTTGTATATGTGTAAACACAACATTTTGAGTGAACTATTTCTGTAATGTAATGAATGTTGAAGAAACAAGTGACTTTTTGTACCCATATGTTCCTTCAAACATGAATGCAAAAGTTGAATAACTTTTATCACAAACACACACATTGAAGTCTCCTAAACCTTAAATCCTGTGAAATGATTGATGAATTTAGTTTGGCTAAAGGCATGGTGAACTAAACATTGCATACTGTATATGCCTCAGTACGCATCAGTTCTGTTATTGTTGATGTTTTTTAAATATATCTTCTATTTTTTTCCCCTCATCTCTCTTTCTCTCTGTGCTCTCTTGAATCCATAGTCCAGGTTGAAGCGTGTCTAGGGTGGTAAGGACTCGCTTTTGGTGCTATTCTTTGAGAATTATTTAAGGCATAAGAGTTACTGTGGGATAAATATTTGATGCATAGCACCTGAGAGTCTATGCTCAAGCCCTGAGCAAATATATCAGAGGCAACCAACACACACACACACACACACACACACCTGAAATTAACAAGCTTAAAATTAACTAGCTTAAAAACTCCAAAGGCATTCTTTGAGCAGTTTAATGTGTCTACTACAGACTTGGTATGGTAGCATATATAGAAGGGACAATTTTAGTAGTTATAGAGGTTTTAGTATCTCTTTTCTGTTGCACTCAAGCTCAAAGATTTAAAATAGGTCTCATGCATTTCTAATGTAAATTCCAAGTGGCCATTTATTGTGCATTGAGAAAAACCTTAAAGGTAAAGTGTGTAAGTTCTGAGCCACTAGCATCACCAAACGGAACTGCAAAAATAAAGATTGCTTTCAAAAAGGTTTCCCTAAGAGTCCCCCTGTTTTCCTTTGGTTCCATTGCCCTAAACTCACAGCAATAGTTGAGCCAATGTTGCTGTGTTGGGCTGGTCAGGATGCTCAAACAAATGACACTTCACTTCACACTTAAATGTATATGTTTGTGATGTTAAATCAGTTTTAGTGTAGCATGTTTAAAGATTGAAAATTATGAATAGTTAAGTATCAAAAAGAATAATCTGTTTAATGTTTCCTCAGCAGTCTTGGCTCTTTCTAGACTATGCTTTCTTATGAAATATGGGATGCATGACAATTAGTCGAAGTACAAAAACATGAGCTTGTGTTTGAAGACTTGAGATTTTCAGTTTGACCATTAGAGGGAGCCATTGTAACATGGTACAGCTTCTATACCTTCTACACGAGTTCACACTTAAAGCAGGTCTTATGTTGCCATCAAGTGGCAGTTAGCAGAACTACCACTGGACTTGAGGTCCTGTAATTTGCCAACATCCATAATAAATTAACTAGATTTGCATTTCCTGAAGGAAATGCCAGTTATTGTTAAATCCTACAGTTTAAGGTTACTTTTAGCTAGCTAGCTAGTGTATCTAGCAATACAGTTAAATCAAAAACAAGCTTACCTTCAATATCAATGATGTACTCTTCTGTCCAGATGCTGTTGCCTTTAAGCAACACTGCTCTTTTGATTTAACATACCTGCCCATTTTGCCACATCAAAAATAGCTGTGGTAGCAGCTTCACATTGGTGGTCGAAGACAAAAGTCTCTTTCACTCTTATACAGCCTTTTCCAGAAAACGTGTCACGTGTGAACACGACCCATTCAAAATACCAGTGAATTTAGATTTGGCTGTTTCCCTGAATGAAAAGTTGTAAAATTACCTGAAAGTTCAGTATTGATGCTAAGTGTGAACAGAGTGGTAAGATTAGCCTTGCATTTGAGCACATACCAGGTCATGATGCGCTGACGTAAGACAGAGATGATCCAGTTCTTCTGGGGTAAAAATTGTCATTATTCCATTTAGTCGTTGTGTATAAGAATATTTTAGCCAGCTGGAGGAAATCTTGTGTATGATACTCCATGACTCAAATCTGAAGTCATATGGTGAGCAGCCAATGGAAATCGACTGTACATGGCCACTACACTGGACCATGAAGAAATAAGATGGCAAACTTTCTCAAAGTGGAGAAAGTGTTTAGCGCCACTTACCTCCAACTCACATCGCAGTGTCCCTTTTTCCACCCAAAACTGAACTCAAATGTACTCGGCCCGTTTCTTTTGAGACTTGGAACAGAGAAGCAGCAACATCAATGACAGCACTAACGTACATCCATCTATCATGCATCTCCTAGAACGGGAGTATGTGAGTTTTTGATAGGAAGTATTCTCAGGCGTTTAGAGTGTGATGCCCAGTTTTTGTCCATAGCCATTATTTGTCCATAGCCAAAAATGGCGGCGTGATATGCTGCGACCGCGACCCCCTGTCCATAGCCATTACATAGTCGGTATGCAGGGGCGGACTGGCCATTGGGAGAACCAGAACTTTTCCCGAAGGGCCTGCTGCGAAACGGGACCGAATGGACCGTGATAAGCTGAAATGGGCTGCTGCGTTATGCAGAACAGGCCAAAAAATGCGGGCACGATATGCTGCGACAGCGACCCCCTCCCAGTCCACCCCTGTTGGTAAGAATGTGATGCCAGTGGTATCTTTAGATACTGTTCATTTATTGTTAGTTTAGATACAGTTCATCATTTTAGAAGTGGTGTTGTGTAATCCTAAAAGCACTTCTCTTCATCTGAGTGGATGAAGAAATTTGTTGACTGATAAAATAACTAACTACATCACAGACCTCAATGGCGTTTTGATGCTGATATGTACTGTCTAAAAATGGAAAAAAGAGACAGTAACTTTTGCATGTGTAAATAGCAGAGGTGGTACATTTACCACTAAAGGTAATCCAACAATTTTACTGCAATTTACAAGGTCGAATGTACGAAAGGGGCTATTGTTGGTTACTTCCGTGATTTTCCCACCTGCGCCTCACTTTGGATATCAAAATGGCTGCCGTGCGATATTGGTAAAATGTTCATTAGTGAGACAGAGTAAGACTGCACCCACTCTGATATGCTTTCGGATAAAAACTGTTTTACATTTTCTAATGTCATAGTATGTGGTTATGGAGAGCGTTTTGGAGGAAAATGCTGCTCAAATTTGGATGAGCGTAAATGTAGCAATGTGGACGCTACAAAATCAATACGATTTCAACTGATGACAGATAGTGTGGGTCAATGGAAGATTTTTATATTAATTAAACTAATATATATGGTAAATTTACCCAAAACATTTACAGAACAAGACTGAAATTATCTAAGAAACTGTTTGAATGGCGTCTGTATGTAAAATTAGTGGTTCAAGCTTAATAAATAGCAGAAAATTGTGGAGGATATATGAACAAGGGCAATTTCAATACAATCAGAATTCATATGAGTTTTTGTTCTATTGTTTATCAGATTACGGTAGTTGAATAACATTTATCAGGGAATCTGTCACAGGCAAAATGCTTGTGTGAGAAATCTATCAAACGAAAACAAGACCGTCCAGTATGAGCTCAGTTTAGATAAGATTCTGATAGTAAATACAATGAGAACCATATGCGTGCCCTTCATCATGTGTCACTCTCACAAGCCTTTGCTGGCAAAACCAATTTCGCTCCTTTCCTGCTTTCTCCAGCACCCTTATACACACACCCAAACACACTTCTAAAGATTTACAGTAAAAAAAATAGACTCCATAACCCTGACATGCTTTACAACTCCACGTCAGTTGAGGCATTGAATTTATAATGCCCTTTTTGCTTTTCCTCAATTCTCTTCCAATTATTGTCTCACATACATTTTGTAGACAGAGCCCAGTCTGATTTATTATAGCAGACCATGCATGTGAGAGAGAGAGAGAGAGAGAGAGAGAGAGAGAGAGAGAGAGAGAGATTGCGAGAGAGATTGCGAGAGAGATAGAAAACCAGACTGAAAAACCACATACATGAAATGTGTTATTTTAAAGAAGATCCGTATGTGTAAGTACGGCATTGTGGTAAGTGTTTTTTGTGAAAAGAATGCACTTAAAGGGTCGGAATTACTCCTTATTCTTCTTGATATCTCCCCTAGGTCTCACTTTAAGGGTTATATTGTTGTCTGAAAGGGGTCAGAGAAATTTCCAGGGATTAAATGCCCACTATAATTCACTTCAAGCCGCCCAATCAGTAGCAATTAGTTCTTGTTATGTGATGTATACTGTCTGCTTCATTCGGCTTGATCTGCTAAAGAAAGTGGGATGCAGTTATAGGAAAAGGTTTATAGAGACAGTGAGACAGAGAGATGAAAAGAAGATGAAATGAAGGATGTGGTTAAACCCACATCTGAGCCAGAACATGACAGAAAAATTGAGTGCTTGGCTCCCATATGCAGCTTCAACATTAATACAGAGAACTGTGCAGTATGTGATGAGAGAATTTGTTTGCTGAACAAATTGTATTTGAAGTGTTTCTCTTTGTATTAAAAGAATAGTTTCATTTAAGTAAAATTCTCTAACTGTTCAATCACTGTAATCAATAATTACTTTATTTCTTCTATGGAACACAAAAGGAGTTGTAAAGAATGTTACGCTCTTTTCAATACAATGAAAATAAATGGGGGGTGGATGCTCTCGAGCTCCAACAACGACAAGCAAGAAGAAGAAAAACACCATAACAGAATATCATAAGATCTGTGCATTATATAGTATTTTAAAGCCATTTAAAGGTTTTATGTGAGGAACAGACTGAAATGTAAGATGTTAGCTGACTTAGCGCTTTGGGAACAACTTTAGATGTGACCAGCTGTGAATACGTGTGCAACACGTCAATTAAATTGATCAGAATTTATAGCCTCTGCTGGTGACATCATTGGATGCACCTGTAGCAGGGCTATAAATAGATGCATCACAGGTGCATCATCAGGTATTTTGTCTTCAGATCACTCTGTGTGTGTTGTGCTTCATGAGCCTGTAAGAAACGTTCTACTTTCCTCTGTTAGGAGTTAGATTTTGTTAGGCAGTGCGGAGAAACCTTTCTCTTTTTTCTTAAAAAAAAGAAAGAAAATGACTGAAAGACAGAGCAAGCGGTGTGTTTGTTTAAGCTCTATGGCTGAGAGGGACACACACCAGTTTTGTTTTGTATGTTTGGGGGAAGAGCATGCTGCTCTTGCGTTGGGGCGGGGCGGGTGCGAGCATTGCGATATGTTCTCAGTCAAAATGCTTCGGCCCGGTCCGTCTGATAAACTTCTGACCCTCAAGACGGTTTTTCTTTATTTTGCCCCAGGAATGGCTAAAGCAATTTTGCACCCTAAACCTGACTACCTGCCTAAGGTTCCTTTCTCGACTGTACATCCGACGCCGTTTACAACGCCGGAGCAGGAAAGACTTCACAGACTTTTTCCAGTCTGTGCCCTTCAGACTTATGTCCACCGCACTAGCCAGTGGCGTAAGTCAGGGCTGCAGCATGTTTGTGATGCGGCAGGCTGGTCCTCTCCACACACATTCATAAGATTTTATAGTTTGGATGTTCATGCCACTCCGGGCTCTTATGTCCTTGAGTCTACATCACAAGCTCATGTCTGAGACCTCTCGTGCTCTTGTGAGCACAACTACACAACCGTAAGTGGTCCGGACATCCACAATGCGGCGGTGTGGGTATTCTCGTTCCCAAAGCACTAAGTCAGCGCAGCATCAAAGTGTAGCTTTTTGACAGGGAACGTCTCGGGTTACTTAACTGTAACTCCTGTTCCCTGATAAAAAGCGAAATGAGATGCTGCGCTTCTTTGCCGCACTGGGATGCCCCAAGACTGCTCTTCAGACAAAATACCTGACGATGCACCTGTGATGCATCTATTTATAGCCCTGCTACAGGTGCATCCAATGATGTCACCAGCAGAGGCTATAAATTCTGATCAATTTCATTGACGTGTTGCACACATATTCACAGCTGGTCACATCTAAAGTTGTTCCCAAAGCGCTAAGTCAGCGCAGCATCTTGTTCCGCTTTTATCAGGGAACAGGGGTTACAGTTAAGTAACCTGAGACTTTCACAGGTATTATTGCTACTTAACTACTTAATTGTGGTCATGCCATGAAGATAAGTAAATACTTTTTTTTATTTTTGGGACAACTATTACCTTAACCTCATTTGCATTACTCTTTTGCCTTTTTATGGGTTGAGTCACAAAAAAATACTGGAATACTTCATGACTTTCAGTTCCGATAACATGCATTTTTTCCACTGATACATATGCAGCACCATGCTAAAATTCAATTATAGCATTAATACTGAGTATCAGCAGCATGAAACACAAGTGAAGTGACCAGCAAAATCTGATTCCCAAACCAATGACTCTAATGAGCCGGTTCGTTTGAATCTGTAGTGCAACCAGTTCTATTCCCAAATCAATGACTCTAATCAACTGATTATTTTGAATCTACAGCATGAAACAGCATGACAAGTTAGTCCAATTTCCGAACGAATTACTCTTATGAGTCAGTTATTTTGAATCTACACCACATAACATGGACCAACAGAACTTCCTACCAAACGAATGACTTATATATGCCTGATATTTTTTGTGAAAATTACTGAACTGCAAATCCAACTTAAATTATTCAGATTAATTACTGGATTATTGTTGAAATGACAGTACTATATTAGTTTTAATAAGTGTTCTTGTATTTAGTTGTATTTTATAAAAACAAAGAAATAAAACATCTTAATTAGTAAGTCCATACATATATCCATATGCCCCTACTATCTAGTATGCCAAAAATAGTATACCAATGGATTAGAATGTCTAAATCCTCAGTATTTATAAAGCAGTAAGTGAGAAACAGCCGGATGACCTACTATTTCCAGCGAGATTCTGAAGAGCTGATTGACTGGACACTTTACCATCCCATAATCCCCTGGAAGCTTTGGAGACGTCACATTCAAAACGCTGGATTTAAAAGAACAGAAGTAAACCGTGAGTCAGACGGCTCTTTTCAACTGTAAGGGAAATATATAACAAGTTTTGTTTAACAAAGCCAGAGTTATTACGTCATATTCCGTATAGCTAACTGGACAATACTTACCCACGTCCCTGGATGAAGTATGTCTGGAATCTATTCATACTACTTGCATGCATACCTAAAAGAATGTACTGTTTTACCAGCCAAGAGGTGTGTCCTTCATCAAATGCAGTACTTACACTGACAGTACATGATTTCTGACACAGGGTATACTTGCAGGAATCCGTTAATTTGGTAACAGACTGCAGGGCAGTAAATCCAATAAGAGTATTTTTTTCTCAAAAGTACTAAAAGAATCAGTAATTGAACCATTAAGGAAACTGAATTGTTTAGAGGAATCTGAACCGGAATCATTAAGTTCCTTACGATTGCCATCACTAGTCATTTTTCCTGCAGCTGTCCTGGTTTGTTTCAGATCTCCATGTGTGAAAGTGCAAAAGCACATATACAAAAATACATATGTGAAAGACATTTGGGTTGTGTTTTGTTTCCACGTTAATATTGTTTCTTTACCCTGCAGAATGTCAGTCATATGTTTTGTTTCTCATACTGTTGAGGTTACACATTCGGTTGGGTGTGGTAAAGATGTTTTATTAGCTCACAGAGAGTCCTCCCTCCTGAGATAAATTCTGCTGAATACAAACATCTGCTCGACTCAGACAACATGCTATAAAGAAAGAAAAGATGGAGAGAAGGAACAAGGGAGGGGTTTAGGACAAATGGAGGGGATTTTGGACAGAGAGCAAGAAACACAGAGCCTTGGGTTCTAACATTTTTAACTGAAGTTCAGCAACAATTTAACCTGATCACTTATGAATCATTCGAGACAGAAGACCGGCCATTCATTACGTCATTGCTAGTGATGCTTACTGGCGCTTTGTTATCAGCTCTAAGCGCATTCACTGATGAAAATCTACTGGGCTGAGTTCATGTTGTCAAGCCAGAATGAAAAGTTCAACGGTCATTACGCAAATGCGCATATATCTCTGCTTTCATTTGTTTGTCTATTGTCTCATTGAGTGCTGGCCAGACATGATTTAATTGGCTCAGACGGAACAGTAGAAAGCCAAAATGAACCTCTGGCTCTTTCATTTTTGGTATTGTTTTGCAGTACGATAAAATTGTGATTTTAGTTTCAGAATACAGAACCTTCAACACATCCTCTTGCATGTATGTTTACTTAATATATTGGCAAATTTGATTATGCTTTAATAATCATACTGTTTGTAGACTCCATAAAGATTCATTTTGTTGTTTATTCAGTAACCCGTTGAGTTATTATGCCAGAAGATGCAACCAGTGAGGAATTTGTATTGCTTCGCAACAAGTCTTATTACACTTTATTTAAGGAATAGTTGCTCTAATGCGCATTCATGAGAGGACAGAGTACACGCAGCCCCTTGCGAGAACTGACACGCTAACTGTAAGTGCATCTCAGTTTATTTACAAGAGAACACCGTTCGCAAGCTTCATTTGGGTTTGCTTTCATTTGAACGAGTCACGTGAGAGACTGCGTGTGCTCGGTCCTCTCATGAATGCGCATTGGAGAGCGACCGGAAGTAAACAGTTACAGTGAAAAGGACTTAAATGTTGGTCTGTTTGTCCTACAATTTCTCAACCGCATGGCAAGACTTTGGTCAAGCTATTAAAATAAGACAACAACAGCCTACCTAAATAAATTACGAGTTTCAATAACGTCCTTTTATCATATTAATTGTGTATTGTCATGTCATTTTTACACATTCTGAAATTTTGCTAAATGTTCCACCCCATTTAAACACTTTCTTATGAATGTTTAAAGCATCTTTGCTACAAACACTTACACACATACTCAGATGCTTCTAAAACGTGGCATGTAACTTGTATACAACTTCAGGATTTGTTTGAGCTTGTCTGTTTAAATCTTTATATGATCTATGAACGAGAGGCCTCACTTTCCCAAAATATATGATACAACCAATTCATGGATGGATCTGGCAGGAACCATAATATATTCCATCTGGATGCCCTCTTGAATGGATTGATCTTTAAAAATCCAGAAATAAAACCAGTTCAAATAAAACCATATAAACCCATAAAGCCATATATAAAGCCATATATCAAGCACTCCACTAAAAAGCACTCTGTGATTTCCTATTGAATTACCCAAATAAAAAAATGCCCCCTTTTCTCATCAGCACTGGTGGCTGTACATTGTTTCAGGGTCTGTCTTCTTTTCTGTGTGTCTTAGAGTGCAACAGATAACAGTTCCACGCTAATACAACATGGAAAATTTCACTTACATAATACAGGAGGAAAAACCTAATGTCATAAGTGCAACAGAATGAATGTAAGGCTGATCTGTTTTATCCTGGACATGGACCAGGAACACACGGTCCAGGGTCATCTCTCAGAGTGATGTCCACATTTGGTTTGATGATAGGGGGTCAGAGGGGTTCCACTATCCACACACAAACGCTGTTACACACACAAAAACACTAAAGAATGAAAGGAAGCAGGCAGTGTTTAGAAAGGAAGAAGGGAACTTTGGCCATCACACTGGGCAGAAAGGGGGCTCCCTGTATTGTTTCCTGCTTTTCCTGGCTAAAGTGAGCCCAGTCTCAGTTTTATGGACTCTTGCTTCAGGGATGCTGTTCAGATCACTGTGAGCTTTTCTGTCTCCACCTGTTTTCAATTTGGAACTTGATTTTTACCTCCTGGAATGCATTGACAGAATGGGGACTGGGGCTGTCAAGATCCAAAAATGACAAAAAGCACCATAAAAGTATCATATAAGTGGTCCATGTGACCTTTATGCCTTATTCCAAGTCTTCTGAGATCAAAAGATAGCTTTGTGCAAGCAACAGACTGTAATTTAAGTCCATATTTACTGATAATCTTCCCTTCTTGTGAACTGGTAACTGCTGCGACTGGATCATTGAGTCAGTGAGTTGAATTCAAAAACTGAATCAGTCTGATTCTTGAGTGAACCTTTCAGATTGTTATTGTGAACTGGATTACCCAATTCATATCCAACTTAAAGGAATGATTCATACAGTAGATAAATCAGAGATTGTTCCTTCTCTCATTAACTCTTATGAATGATATCAAATGTCAGGATTTTCTGTGAATAACAACTTAAGTGGTCTTTTACTCACACTAAGCTAACGTATGGCTTCAGAAGACTTGGGAGTATTGTGCATGTTTTTGAATAACTTTTATGCTACTTTTTTTTTTTTTTTTAGCTTGACAGCCCTATTTGACATTATCATTCATGTTATGAAACTGAGAGGTCAGGATGTTCTTCAAAAATGTATATGGATTTGGAATGACATGAAGGTTAGTAAATGATGACACAATTTCTTTTTTGAAACAATGCTCCCTTTAACAATGCTCAGTGGCTCCAGTGATTACTCAACAGTTGCCTTCCACTGTCTTTCCATTTAGTCACATTGACGTTTGTTTTTCTGTTTCTGTTTTCTGACTTTATTTAAAGTCTCCATTGATGATATCAATGTCGCTTTTGGCATCAGACAAAAGCAAAGGTCTGGTCAGTCTGGTCACTGCTTTTTTTGAACAGGTCCTAAGTTGCTGTTTGGACAGACAAGGAAAGAATTTAGTGGCCATTATGCATGTTATTTTATTTATAGATTTTTGTCATGATTGCTTGGAGGATGTAAGATATAATGCTATTTAAAAACAGTCTGGGAATTTTTGGCACAGCTGTGCTCATATGAGCATTATTTAAGAGCGAAGCAGCGCCATAGTCTGAGCTCCACCCCATTAGGCCTTCAGAATTTCTACAGAATCCCTCAGCAGTGCAAATGAATGCACATATAATGTCATATTGTCAGATTCATCAACAAATCAGATTGATTTATTTGTTCTTGGTGGGTGTGGTCCCGGTCGAGGCCTTCTAGCTGAACTTCAGTGATGAAATCAGGCTATAAGTGATGTACGTAATTTGAAAGCGAAGAGCACGAAATCAAGCAGTCTGATGAGTCGCCTGTCATCACTGCAGCTATCACCATTGAGAAAGATCCCAAGGTGTTAAAAACCCAACGTGTTCTCCAAGACCGTGTGATTGCTTAATTTATTAAACAGAAAAGGAGGGTGTGGCAGAGCGGAGGGCGGGACCGGGTGTGTCGAGTCACGAGCCGGCCCCGCCCTCCGCCCTGCCACAGAGGGCTAATTATCACGTCAAATAAATTGGTAAGTGCTTTTTGCAACATCAGGAGTTAAATTTACTAAGTGTAAATTTCAAGTTTCAAGTTTCAAAAGTAACTGTGTACCCAGACGAAACAAAATATATTGCAAGCAACATTTAAATCTCAAAAATTAGGCTGTTAGATAGATTTTTCCAGGTATTATAGACCTCCTTGATAGATTTATTATGATTTTTGAATGTCAGTTTGGGAGAAAATCATGAACATAAAGTGCTTGAACATAAAGTGTCTTTTCAAGTTCTGACTTTCGCGTGTGAATTTATTTATTTTTTAATGTGAGTTGGTGTTATATGCGACATAATGTGATGTCCATAGGGTGTCTTATTTATTGTGAAACTGTGTTTTTTTTAATGGCATGAATCACACTGAAGGCCTAGACTTAAAATGCATGGGACGTCACTGCCCACATCGTATTCGTGAAACTGCAGATCTTTTGAGCAGAGGTGTGCTGTTTCTTTTCTAAGAAATCAGACTTACAATTTTCATCTGGCAGATGACAAAAAAGGCACACAGATTTACATTAAGGTGAGATCCGAGCCATATCTAAAGAACGGAATATCGTAGAGACTTGAGGGTAGGCTCTTTTTGACTTTGGCCAGTAATCAACCACCTAGCAACCACACTAAACACCCTAGAAATGCCATAGGAAAAACCCAGTACAACTTAACAACTGCTTAGCACCCACAGCACCCCTGGAAGCGCTTTTACATGGGTAAGCACTACTCATATCTACTCTAGTCCATTAAAATCCTTTATGCCAATATAAAATGATACATACTTATTAGGTAGTAAATAAACTCAGACAGAGGGTTAAATATATAGTTGTGTATATGAATCAAAAACTCTGAGCTCTGGTGTATGTCATGTTCCATCAGAAACCTGGGCATGTTCATTTACTTTCATGTATTCATGCTTCTTTTCTGCAGTTCTTTCCACTGGACCAGACAGCTCATTTCTGCATAACAGGAGCACAGGGACACCCTTCAGCCTGTTAGGATTAAGTCATTGTAAATTATAAACACCGGACAGATGCACAACAGAAGTGTCACCGCATACAAACCGCAGAACATCAGCCACAGTTCTCACTGACCTTCCCCACTTCCTTATTGTATTCAAGCCAAGCTTGATGCTCTTCACCAAGAGGTGAAAAACATACATACACAATCTTAGAAATAGAACTCCAAATTGAGATTATTATTTTGGATCCACAAGTTTAGGAGTATTTCTATAGAATATTACACATACAGTATATTGATGTAATATTTTTCATATTTAATATTTTATTTTATTTGTATTTTATATTTTTGTATTATACTAATAACATTTATGTATAGTAATTTATATAATGAATATGATTTTATTGTGCTTTTAATTTGGCCATTAAATTTAAATCCATTAAGTGTTATGATACTAGTTTCACAATCTCTCCCTGTCTTGCAAGTGTAAAAGTGTTAAAATAGAGATATTTAAATATCAATTCATTTTTTTTTTTTTTTTTTTTTGGAAATCAGTTAAAACTCTCTGTATCAATGAAACGTTTAAAAACTGTGATTAAATGATTCATTTGTGTCACTACTCCAAACATTTCGAGTCCCTGCATGGCATTTTACATGTACCAAGGTTTTTAAGTAAATCATACTGTATGTAGGTAAATGTTTCTGTTTTAGCAATTATTGATTGGTGGTGAATATTTTTAACCACATTTGTACTCCTGCATTAAATATTTAGTTCACCCAAAAATGAAAATTCTCACATAATTTACTCAACCTGCCATCCCAGATGTGCGTGACTTTCTTTCATCTGCTGAACTCAAAATGAAGATTTTTAGAAGAATATTTCAGCTCTGTAGGTCCATACAATGCAAGTGAATGGGTGCCAAAAATTGGAAGCTCCAAAATCAACATAAGGGCAACATAAAAGTACTCCAGACAACTCTGGTCGTTAAATTCATATCTTCTGAAGTGATACAATCTGTTTTTGATGATTCACAGACTTTATGCATATCGCCCCCTATTGGGCAGGAGGAGAATATATGATGAAAAATTGCTTAA
This sequence comes from Moxostoma hubbsi, assembly GCA_032164185.1. NCBI lineage: Eukaryota > Metazoa > Chordata > Actinopteri > Cypriniformes > Catostomidae > Moxostoma > Moxostoma hubbsi. Next base: position 55,193,115 of record JAVLUX010000001.1, read on the forward strand.
ATATTGATGTTTCTCACCCACATCTATCATATTGTGTCTGAACAAATGGATTTAACCACTGGAGTCATATGGATTATTTTTATGCTCTCTTTTTGTGGATTTTAGAGCTTCAGAAATTTGGCACCCATTCATTTGCATTGTATGGGCCTACAGAGCTATAATATTCTTCTCAAAAGCTTAATTTGCGTTCTGCAGAAGAAAGAAAGTCATACACATCTGGGCTGCCAGGAGGGTGAGTAAATATTGAGAGGATTTTAATTTTAGGGTGAACTATCCCTTTAAACATTTTGATTCAAATTTGCTAAAATGTCTTTTTGGTCAAAAAGTTGCTTCCTCTCATTGATAAAAATCATCCAAAATATAACAAATACATAAATACTAAGTTAATACATACACATATATATATATACACACACACACACACACACACAGTATTTTTTATTTTATTTTATCTGATTGAGCATACTACCTGAATCTTCAGCAGTCCATGTGGAACTCTTCTGCCTTCACAGTGGAATGCTTGTTACATTGTGGCAGTTTGTGTAAACGATCCCCATGCTTGCCCTTACTGACTGAAAAATAAACAAGGTCATGGTAGGTCAAGTGGCCCTGACCATTCCCCGCTCCCCCCGTTCATCATGATGCCTGGACGATGCCCAGACCATGGCCCAAGGGAACAGAAATAGGTTGTTTGGGATCTTGAGGAGGCTCTGGTGAAGGAATTTTCTCAGAGCCTTTCTAAAGTCCTCTGCTGTGTTCTCACAGGCGTGGCTCTGGAAAGGAGAAGGCAGAACATTCTCATTATGAGGCAATCGCTATTGAAAACCCCCTGAGACTAAGAAGGAAAGGGAGAAGGAGGAAGAAAAAGATTATTAGCCTTCTAAAATGTAATCTAAAACAGGTGTTTGAATGTGCGTGTGTGTGCATTTGTATCAGAATGCTTATGTTGTGTTTTTGTTTAAGAACGCGCCTCAACGCTAATGTATTTCTTAGTGTTTTATTGACTGTGGGATTTATGTTATGTAAACCATCATGACAGAATAATAAACCTACAGCACATTCCATAAACAGGAAATGACAGTGTGGAGGTAAGGGCGTGGTCGAGCGCCTGTCTGGAGAGAGAGAAAGCGGTAAGGAGTTCCAGCTAAGATGAATTGCTACTATTTACCATTTCTGTGTTCGCAGTGAAAGACGGGTGAGATAAAAGAGGACCCAGTCCACAGAGAGAACAGACAGAGTTGCACACCGGAGACTGTGTTTCTATATTATAGAGTGTTGTGCTGAAAAGATGACCTGTCTTAACTTGTGTTTTTTGTTTTGAGTGTGTAGCTGAAAAGCTATTTCTATTATTTTGTTAATAATCTCTGACTCACGTGGAATGTGGAAACTGGCTCCTGCTTCCTCCTTATCCACCGCATAACAAATCTTGTCACATACAGGAAACAGGAAACATCACAAACAGGAAATAAGTGCACTTGTAATTTTATCTCTCCAACAAGAGTCTTAAAGGAATGTTCCAGGCTATGCTCTACATACGTTTTTCATGTCACTTAGCTTTTTTGACACTATTTGTTAGGTTTAAGGTTTGGGGCAGGTTTTGTTGATTTAGAACTTGAGAGAGCATTAAGCTTATGTCTATGCCATATTGTTGATAACCACAGAAAATTATTTAAACTTGTACCTCGGTTTGCAGTTTGGGATGAGCACAAGTTCATGTACTAGAGTACTCAGAAGTGACAGCAAGAATCTGTCATGAAAACTCAGTAATTGCATGACTTCACATTTTTCAAAACATTTCAGACTGATTCAAATCCAGTAACAGCCATACAAAAACTAGCCAAAGATGGGCCTAATTTTTCATTTTGTGATTGGTTAAGCCATTTTTTTTGGGAGTACCTTGTTGTCTGATTCGTCATATCCATTTGTGTCAATACTTTATGTTGTCACGTTCATTCCGTGGAAGCAACAGTGATCCACAGACTTTTTGTAGAGTATCAGGGGCGTTCACACATGACACGTTCTTCCTTAAAAACATTTAGACAAAGCACAACTGAATAGAACAGAACGCAGGAGTCTCGTTGTCTCGAGACATTTTCTAGTTTTTTAGAGTAACTTGACATGCTGTCTTAAAAACACAATGTTCATACCGCAAGACACTGAAAAAACCCCCCCAATGAGATAAAACAGACAAAGATGTCCATGAAAAAGATGTCCATAAAAATACACCACTGCCTAACCCGCCATCTCTAAGTATTCGGTTGATTTATCTGTCGATTGCTTGAGTAGATAAAATGGCCAAAAGGCATAACAATATAACCATATGACAGTTATGCTCTTACAATAGAAGTCTATGGGGAAGCATCCAGGAATTGCATTACAAAACCACAGCCCCAGGAAATAATTTACAGGTTTGTTCCTCTCATTTAGATCATAGATGTTAAATCCAAGAGACTTATTGACCATTTGTAGAGGGAGTTCACTGTATGTTCTTTGCACACTGCAGAGTAGCTCAGTGGACGTGTGTTTAATATGTGGAGTTTTGCCTATTCGGTCAGACTCTCCTCACACTGTACTGTTAGTTTCTTTCTCCACATTCTCCCAGCCCACTACTGCTGGCCAGAAACCAGAGAGCCCAGGTGGATATTGTTTGCTCACATCAAGAGAGGCCTATCAATCATTTTATACCCACTCCTCCAAAAAGAGAGAGAATGCAATGAACTGTAGAGTTTGTGGGTGTGTGCTCTGAGAGAGATTGCATTTGTTTCATTGTGCATGAATGTAATTGGCCCGGTAGAATTCTAGAAATTAAACTCAAACAGTTTTCAAATGGGCAAATTTATTTAGATTTATTATAAAATAATAATCACAAAAAAAAAAAAAAAAATTAGATATGTGTGTGTGTGTGTGATTATAATTTTTTTGTCATTTGTGATTTTGTCATTTTGGTACAATTGCGTTTTAGTGCCACATTAAAACAAATCTATGATATTTTGAGAATAAATTATTTTTATATATATATATATATATATATATATATATATATATATATATATATATATATATATATATATATATAAAATCTCACCCTGTTGCTTTGTTAACTCTCAAAATATTACAATTTTATACTCATAATGCTACAAATTGATTCTCGTAATTTTTACTTTATTTTAAAAATATAACAATTATTTATTTTTTTTCGGAGTTTGCATGTTCTCCCTGTGTCTGCGTGGGTTCTCTCCGGGTGCTCCGGCTTCCTCCCACCATCCAAAAGACATGCAGGCTAAGTTAATTGGTGTCTCCAAAAATTGCCCTAGGTGTGGATGTGAGTGTGAGTGTGTGTCTGTCTATGTGTGGCCCTGCGATGAACTGGCGACCTGTCCAGGGTGTACCCCGCCTTTTGCCCAATGTTAGCTGGGATAGGCTCCAGCCCCCCGCGACCCTGTACACAGGATAAGCGGTTGACGATGGATGGATGGATGGATGGATGGATTTATTTTTTTTCGTGGCACAAAAATGATGTCGTATTTTGGAAATTATTCCACTACCATTTTACATTTTTGGAATTCAATGGCAAACAACCTTGTTTTGCTGAAGTTGAGTTCATACCTAGCATTTTACAAGCAATATGTGGAGCCTAAGTACACACAATTGAATAATATATTCACAGTTTTTGCATAATTTGACAATATTACAGCGCAAAATATATTCTGTACAAGTGATATTTAACTTATTTCATTAAAAAAAAAAAATTCTGTCTTTTTATCACACATCGCGTCTCATATTTAATCACAAGCATAATTTTCATAACACCAAATAGGCTCCATTACATTTTGTAAGCATGTTGTTGAACGTAGAGGACAACATGCAACAAGTGACAATTATAATTTGTTTAAATATCAACCTGGTCTCATAGCATGACGTAACAGTACCTACATTTTTGCTAAATGATTTTTATGTGACTTATTTTACATATAGCGTCAGTGAGATGAACACTAGAACACTACAACAACAATGACTTATATTCCCTTTCACACACATCACAAGTAAAATGGTAGATTATCAGTTCATAAACACCTACATTTTTCCCCTATTCATCACACAATTCTATCTTATGACAAAATAAAAAAAACGTCTCGGGTTACATGTGTAACCCTTGTTCCCTGAAAAAAGCGGAACGAGATGCTGCGCTGCTAAGCGCTATGGGGAACAATCTTATTGTGAGCTGCTCTGAACATGTGTGTAACACGTCAATGAAAATTGACCGGAATTTATAGCCTCGGTTGGTGAGATCATTGGACGCACCTGTGGCCAGGCTATAAATAGGAGGCGTCACCAGAGTGTCGTCAGATATTTTTCTGAAGAGCGGTCCTGGGACGTCCCAGTGCGGCAAAAGAAGCGCAGCATCTCGTTCCGCTTTTTTTCAGGGAACAAGGGTTACACATGTAACCCGAGACGTTCCCTTTACAAAAAGCTTCACTATGATGCTGCGCTGCTAAGCGCTATGGGGAACGAAATGCCCACGCCGCCACACTGAGGCTGTCCGGACCCCTGATCGTTGTGAAGTGTTCTCACAAAACGCGAGAGGTCCCAGACATGAGCTTGAGATGTCGACTCAAGGGCATAAAAGCCCGGAGTAGCAAAACATCTAACACCATAAAATCCGAAGAATGTGTGCGGAAAGGACTAGCCTGCCGTATCACAAACCTGTTCAGACATGAGCTTGAGATGTCGACTCAAGGACATAAGCCACAAAGTCAGAAATGAGTTTGAGATGCCGACCCAAGGACATAAGAGTCCGGGGTAAAGCATCTAACTCAAAAAGTTCGTACCACGAACTTGATTTGGCATGAGCCTGAGATGTCGACCCAAGGACACAAGAGTCCGGGGTAGCAGAGCATCCAGCCCATGAAGAAAATTGTAGAATGTGCGTGGAGAGGACCAGCCCGCCGCGTCACAAACTTGTTCCGGCAAGAGTTTGAAATGTCGACTCAAGGACGTAAGAGCCCGGAGTAGCATGAACATCCAAACTATAGAATCTAATGAATGTGTGCGGAGAGGACCAGCCTGCCGCATCACAAACTTGCTTAGACATCAGCGTAGATGTCGACCCAAGGGCATAAGAGCCCGGGGTAATTTAACTCAAAAGTTCGTACCATGAACTTGGATTTAGCATGAGCCTGAGATGTCGACCCAAGGACATAAGAGTCCGGGGTAGCAGAACATCCAGCCCATGAAGAAAATTGTAGAATGTGCACGGAGAGGACCAGCCCGCCGCGTCACAAACTTGTTCTGGCATGAGTTTGAGATGTCGACTCAAGGACGTAAGAGCCCGGAGTAGCATGAACATCCAAACTATAGAATCTAATGAATGTGTGCGGAGAGGACCAGCCTGCCGCATCACAAACTTGCTGCAGAGGGACCCCTCTAGCCAAGGCTTTAGAGGAGGCGACCCCTCTGGTGGAGTGAGCCCTGACACCTACTGGCGAAGCTTGACCGCGCGCCTCATAGGCCAGGGCAATAGCATCCCTCACCCAATGTGACATAGTCTGCTTAGTAGCGGCCACCCCCTGTTGCGGCCCCCATAGCAAACAAACAATTGCCCTGATTTACGCCACTGGCTTGTGCGGTGGACATAAGTCTGAAAGGCACGGACTGGGCAGAGTCCGTGAAGTCTTTCCTGCTCCGACGTTAGAAACGGCGGGGAGCAGAAGGCTTCCAAAGTGACAGGATGTATTGTCGAAAAAGGAACCTTAGGAAGGTAATCAGGGTGAGGATGCAAAATAGCTTTGGCCATACATGGGGCAAATTCTAAACAGGTCGGCAAAATAGACAGAGACTGTAGATCCCCAATCCTCTTAAGAGAGGTAATAGCCATAAGAAAGACCATCTTGAGAGTCAGAAGTCTGTCAGACGCTGACTCCAGAGGTTCAAAAGGGGTCTCAACCAGACCCTCCAGGACTATTGTCCCATGAAGGAGTCCTGATCCTAACGGGAGGCCTCAGTCTCTTGGCTCCACGAATGAAGCGAGCGAGTAGAGGGTGCCTCCCTAAAGGCACCCCGTCAATCAAGGCGTGGCAAGCCGAAATGGCGGCCACATAAACCCTGAGAGTAGCGGGGCATATGCCTTCTGACAGTTTTTCCTGCAGAAAATCCAGAACTGAAACAATTTGGCAGTTAACTGGATCTGCACCATGTGAACTGCACCACCTTTCGAAGACACCCCATTTATTGGTGTAAATTCTTCTGGTGGAGGGAGCCCTAGCACTAAGAATGGTTTCAATAACCCAAAGCGACAGCCCTGTGTCCCTCAGCTGGTACCCTTCAGGGGCCAAACATGAAGTTTCCACAATTCGGGCCGGGGATGAAATATTGTCCCCTGTGCCTGAGACAGAAGGTCCCTCCTGTCCGGAATCGCCCAAGGCGAGCCGTCTAGGAGAGACATCATCTCTGAGAACCAAATCCTGTTCGGCCAGCGAGGCGCTATCAGTAAGAGGCAAGACCCTTGCTGGCGAACTCTGGCCAGGACTCCTGGGAGCAGAGAAACCGGGGGAAAAGCATACAGACACATTCTGGGCCATGTATGCGCCATCGCGTCCAGACCCAGGGGGGCTGGGTGACTCCGAGAGAAGTAGTGGGGACATTGCGCAGTCTCTTGAGAGGCGAAGAGGTCCACTTCCGCTCTGTAAAATCTCTCCCAAATCTGTTGTACTACTTCGGGATGGAGTTTCCACTCGCCCGATGGTAAGTTTCGTCTGGACAGAAAATCTGCTCCCACATTCAGGCGTCCAGGGATATAGACTGCCCTGAGTGACAGTAACTTGCCCTGGGCCCAAAGGAGAATCCGACGTGCCAGCAAATTGAGGTGGCGAGAACGTAGGCCTCCTTGATGATTTATGTAAGAGACTGCTGCTGTGTTGTCCACCCGCACAAGGACATGGCAGTCTCTCAAATGTTGGAGGAAGTATTTCAGGGCCAGAAATACTGCCATCAGCTCGAGGCGGTTTATGTGCCAATCGAGTTGATGACTCTCCCATTCCCCTTGGGCTGGACAACCACTTAAGACCGCACCCCAACCCGTCAGGGAGGCGTCTGTCGTTAGCATCCTGCGACGACACAACGCACCAAGAGTGGGACCCAAGGTGAGAAACCGGGGTCTGAACCACATAGAAAGGGAACGAAGCACTCAGCGCGTAACCCTTATTTGCCTGAGGGGACTGGCCCTTGGATGAAACCCCCTGGCTTTTAGCCACAGCTGAAACTGTCTCATATGTAGAAGGCCCAAAGGAATCACCGTGGACGTAGACGCCATGAGACCTAATATTCGTTGATACTGAAGAACAGTGCAACCCTGACCTAGCCTGAGATTGCTCAGGGAGTTCTGAATGGAGATGACACGAGCGGGAGACAACTGTGCCTGCATCGTGATCGAATTCCATATGACCCCTAAATAGGAAATTTCCTGGGTCGGGGAAAGAACGCTCTTTTTGGCGTTGAGTCTCAGACCCAGAGAACCTAGATGAGCCAAGACGATATCCCTGTGCTGAACTGCCAGTTTTTGAGACTGGGCTAGAATTTCGTGAATGTGCGGGGTGATAGGGCTAGGCCGAATGGAAGGACCCGATACTGGAAGGCTTCGTCCCCGAAAGCGAACCTCAGGAACTTCCTGTGCTGTGGCAGAATTCCAATATGAAAATATGCGTCCATGAGGTCGATCGTGACCAGCCAATCGTGACGTTGGAACTGAGACACGACGGACTTGACTGTTAGCATCTTGAACTTGAGCGTCTTGACCGAGCGATTCAAGCCACGAAGATCTAAGATCGGACGCAACCCCCCCCCCTTCTTGGGGACCAGGAAGTATCTGCTGTAATAGCCTGACTCTTTCTCTGGAAGGGGAACATGTTCTATGGCCCCTTTTTCCAAGAGATTTTGCAGTTCTACCCGAAGTAGACACGCCTGTTCCGGTCTTACGGTAGTGGAAACCACGCCGTTGAAGCTCGGAGGGCGGCAAGCGAACTGAATTCTGTAGCCTTTTTCTACTGTTTTTAGAACCCACATAGAAATACCTGGCAGAAGTTTCCACACTGCCAGGTTCTCTGAGATGGGAACTAATTTCAACACTTCCTGTCGAGGGGGTGTCGAATGTTTAAGGCAGGGAGCAACGGTACACTCAACATCTTGTTGGAAACCCCTGTCACCCAAAACACCAAGGGTGGCGGGAGTGAAGAGGTTTCGTGAGGGTATCGGGAGGGCCGAAGTGAATGATACACGCACCCCGTCCCGAAGGGAACTACCCTCACAGGGCTGGATACAAGACCGTCAGGGCTTCTTTCTCTTAGAAATGCTAGCCCTGAGGTCTTGTTTGGGAGGCTGCTGAGGGCGACGAGCCTGTCCCCAATCTTTGCGAGGGGGAGCACGACTTGCCACGCTTTGCTTTTGAGCCTCCCTCCTAACGGAATCAGGGCGAGACTGGGTGGCCGACGGCCTCGCCCCCTGAGAGCGGTGAGGAAGAAACTGCCCAAAGGCTTCCTCATGGCTTTTCGCCTCCTGGAATCTGGAGATAACCGTATTCATAGCGTCTCCAAAGAGACCAGAAGGCGAAATTGGGGCATCAAGGAGGAAAACTCTGTCCTTATCCTTGATGCCGGATAGATTAAGCCATAAATGCCTCTCCGTGCTGACCAAAGCGGACATAGACCGGCCAATAGCACGGGCTTACTGCTTGGTGGCACGGAGAGACAAATCCGTAGCTCGACGAAGTTCTGAAAAAGCTTCGTCGTCGAGGTCTTTTCCTGCACTCAGGTCCTTTAGCAGGTCAGCCTGGTATGCCTGTAACACAGCCATGGTGTGCAGCGCAGCACCAGCCTGACCCGCCGCTTGATAAGCTCTCCCGACCAGCATGGAGGTAACCCTGCATGGCTTAGAGGGGAGAGCAGATTTTTTAAGGGACGATGCCGAACCCGGCGAGAGATAACCCGCAAGTGTCTCTTCGACCGGTGGCATCTTTGAATATCCTCGCGCCTCAGCGCCCACGATAGTCGAATACACTGACGTCGAGGGCACGTGAATGCGTGAGGTATAAGGTTTCTTCCACGAACGAGAAAGCTCGTCGTGGAGATCATCAAAGAAGGGAAGGGACTGATGAGGCCCACGAATTAAATGTGGGTGCTGGCTCTCGGAAGTAAGCAAGGCGAGCGCGAAGCATCCCGACCGAAAGTAGGTCACAATGCGCGCACCCGCCCTGCCTCAACGCGAGAGCAGCGTGCTCTTCCCCCAAGCAAACAAAGCAAAATTCATGCGTGTCCTTGTCAGTCATAGAGCGTTGACAAGGAAACACGCATTGTTTGCCCTGATTCTCCGCCATTTTCTTTCCCCCTTTTTTTTTTTTTTTTTTTATATATATATATATAGAGAGAGAGAGAGAGAAAGAAAGGAAAGGAAAGTTCTCTTTTTTTTTTTTCAAAGAGACTTGGATTTTAACAAATTTCTAACAAAGAGTTTTGTGAAAACACACAGAGAGAAAGCTCTGAAGAAAAATGTCTGACGACACTCTGGTGACGCCTCCTATTTATAGCCTGGCCACAGGTGCGTCCAATGATCTCACCAACCGAGGCTATAAATTCCGGTCAATTTTCATTGACGTGTTACACACATGTTCAGAGCAGCTCACAATAAGATTGTTCCCCATAGCGCTTAGCAGCGCAGCATCATAGTGAAGCTTTTTGTAAAGGGAACACCTTATATATAGCCCATAACTTGTAAGGCCATACATTTTAAAGTTTTCATTGCATAACTAACTACATTAACAAGCTTGTTGGAACTTGATCAAGTTGATAGACGTGATCAACTGATAGCGTGTTGCACTTGCAATGCAAAGTACCGTGGAATGAGTCCTGCAGATCACGTGAGTCGACACGTGAATTGAAAGTGTCATAGAAGCTCCAGGAAATGACAAAACTGCAGAAGTAGTTGAGTATTTCATGTCACTTAGCTTTCTTGACACTATTACTTAAGTCTTAAGGTTTTGGGCATGTAAGTTTTGTTTATTTAGAACTTGAGAGAGCATTAAATTTAAAAACCTCACATGTTTGGGAGAAAAGTCTTGGCCTCAGACAAGAAAAAACCTAATCTATACATAAAAAGCATTTAAAAAAGAAGCAAAAATAAATGATAAAAGAATGGTAAAACAAAAAGAAAAAGTTACAAACCAAAAGAAATCTGTTCATATAATCAACCGTGTGGACATAGACAGAGGTGGGTAGTCAAAAACTGTCCTCAAGTAAAATTACAATTACTTTAAAAAAAAATGACTTGAATAAGAGTAAGAAAGTATCCAATTTAATGTGTACTCAAGTTGTAACTCGTTACTTTCACAAATTACATAATGGACATTAACTCCCCTATGTGCCATTACATAATACACATTTATCATGTATTACAGAATTATTATTATTATTATTATATTATTAAAAACATACAGAGGCAAAACATACAGATACATTTTAAAATCTACTCTTTATTTTTATTTATACAGAATTTTGCCATTAAGATGAAGAATTCTTTATTTACTAAATAATTAACTGAGGTGATATTATTTTAACTTTTAATATTAAATTATAATTCTGTAGATGATTTAAATATTTGGTTATAATGTGTAGGTTATTATAACTTTGGTGCTGTTTATAGTCGGATGAGAAATGCTACCCAGATTTTATTGGAGTTTAAAGATAAAGTATAACAAATAAATACAATAAAGCACATTTGATAAAAATGTGTTTACTCTTTATATTAAGACACAGTATATATATAAAGAATGACAAACAGAATGAAGATTTATTGTATTACTATATTATTTAATAAGAATAGCAAGTAAGGTCTAAGTATTTTAAAAGTTTCTCTGTGAAGTTGTTTCTGCGACAGCCCCAGATATCTGACACTCATTGTATATATCAGCGTCCAAATTCACTCACTCATTCCTTACACTAACTGCTGAGATATAGTGCACTAACTGCCATTCACTATATAGGAAATAGTGAAAGAGTGAATGATTTCAGACACAGCCACTCTCTTCACCATACGATTGCCTCACCCCCACACATCTTTCATGTGCACACCTCGCTCACCTCGCTGTTCACACGCAGAAATGCTGTCTGTTCACGCTCCAGTTGTCAATCACGTGAACGGCAGAGCAAAAGGCATTTACACTTAACATGGCTGTTTGCATGGATTTATACAGTTAATCCGCCCGAAATAGCTGCGATAGTTTCCAGTAAATGCGTAAATACCGTTCATGACATACGGGACACGGGACAAAGTGTACTGCTGACACAGGCGCGGGCAAGTATTTCACGTGCACAAGCGACCAACTGTGTTTCAGACTGCACGTACCCTTCCCCAATGCCCCCAAAAATTCGGCGGAATCCTTCTGGTTACCCTAAAGGGGAACAAGGCGACACTTGCCAACCTGGGAACGGGCCAAGCCTGGCTGGGCCTCTTTTCTCTCTATGTTTCTCGGCATAGAGCAAGAGCAGCCGGGGCCCTTACCGCATCATGGGAAGGGGGTCTTACCCAGTTTCCTATTCTTTCAGGGGGAAAAGACCCTGCGGTGGCCACACCTGCCCGAAAAGGGGAGGTAAGGTGGCGAAATACATCACATGGCCTCTTCGGTCACATGTGGGAAAAAATGGCGTGGTGGTAGATCCAGCCTCGAGGAGGGAGGAGTTGCTATGACATGGCGACCGGAGGGCAGTGAAAACTGCCTAAGGGAGATGCGGGTCGGCTCGTAAGTTGACCGTACCACAGACATAGACACAGGAGGAGTCCGCGAAGGAGGCCTGACCTGTGGAGCACCTATTCCAGTACACGGTAGCCTAAGGTACCCGTAGTGGACTGGGTCGGCAATTTCCTCCACTGAAGTACGGAAACAAAAGGGCTAGGGAGGAATCGACCAGGGACTCGGGTGGGTGGGATCTCCTGGGAAAGAAGGCGCACTGTTTTACCTCAGCCAAGGGAAAGGGTGCTGGACGCAAGCGATTCACCCGGTGAGACTGTCAGCATGTACCGAGTTCTACCGGCTCAGACCTGAAAAAACGCGGGACGAGACTGACTCAACCCTGAGATTGTAAAATCTCGCAAAGGTGTTAGGTGTTGCCCAACCCACTGCTCTACAAATGTCTGCTAGGGAGGTGCCCATAGCCAGTGCCCACGAGGATGCAATACTCTTTGTTGAGTGTGCTCAGACCTGCAAGGGGGGGGGGGGGGGGGGGGGGGGCACGGCCTGGGTGCGATAGGCCAGTAAGGTGGCATCCACCACCCAGTGGGAAAGCCTCTGTTTGGAGACAGCGTTCCCATTCCGCTGTCCCAAAGCAGACAAAGAGCTGCTCAGAGCACCTAAAGCTCTGAGTGCAGTCCAAATAGGCATGCAAGGCACATACTGGACATAGCAATGAAGGGGCTGGGTCTGCCTCCTCTCGGGGCAGCACTTGCAGGTTCACTAGCTGGTCTCTGAAGAGAGTGGTAGGGACCTTGGTCACGTAGCCCGGTCGTGGTCTTAGGATCACATGTGTGTCTGCCGGACCGAACTCCAGGCAAGTGTCGATAACAGAGAACGCTTGCAGGTTCCCGACCCTCTTGATGGAAGCGAGCACGATCAGCAGGGGCGTCTTTTAGAGAGAGGGCCCTGAGCCAACTGATTCTAGCGGCTCGAAGGGGGGATCTCTGAAGAACGACGAGGACAACCGAGAGATTCCATGAGGGGAACAGGCTTGGCTGGGAGGGATTTAACCTCCGGGCGCCTCTAAGGAACCTGATATTTAAGTCATGCTTACCCAGAGACTTGCCATCTACTGGGTCATGGTGAGCTGTGATAGCAGCAACATACACCTTCAAGGTGGAAGGGGACAGCCTCCCTTCCAACTTCTCCTGTAGGAACAAGAGCACTGACCTAACTGCGCACCTCTGTGGGTCTTCAGCCCGGGAAGAACACCAATTCGCGAACACGCCATTTCAGGGCATAAAGTTGCCTGGTAGAGGGGGCTCTGGCTTGATCTTGGCTACGACCATGGGTGGTAGACCAGCTAGATCTTCCACGTCCCGTCCAGGGGCCAGATGTGGAGGTTCCAAAGGTCTGAGTGCAGATGCCAGAGTGTGCCCCATCCCTGAGAAAGAAGGTCTTTCTGCAGGGGAATTCACAGGGAGGGGCTGTCGCAAGGAGTACGAGGTCCGAGGACCAGGCCCGGAAGGGCCAATAAGGAGCCACAAGGGTGACTTGTTCCTTGTCCTCCCTGACCTTGCACGAACCGTTCCCAAATCATGAGACGTGAGACGTGCTGACATTGAGACTGAGTCAAACTCCATGCTGAGAAAAGAGATGCTCTGAACTGGAGTAAGCTTGCTCTCTAACCGAGTCGGATGGTCCGGGCCACCCAGCGAGACGGGTTGGGAAGTGAGAGTCACGCGTCCAAACTCCGCGCTAGGGGCACCAAGGGGATGATTATTTTTGACATACCTGGCGGGGCTTCGCAGTGGAGCAGAGCAGGTAAAGCGGCGTCTGGAGGCGGTGATGTGTCCTGAGGCTCTGGTGCTGAGAAAAGACTCAAAGCACTTACTTTGCTCCGTACACCCGGCAGGGGCGGGTTAGCAACTGAGGTCCAGGGTAGGCGTCCTCTAGACTCGTTGGAACTGGCCAGCCGGGGAGAGTGCCGTGAGAACGGCATTTGTGGGCCAGGTGACCCAGAGACAAAAGGAAATAGCTCTGTTACTGAGAATGTGAAAACTAATTCAACAAAAAATTGTCCTCCCGGCCCTCCACCGGCGGTCTTACCATGTCCGGAGCTGTCTTGGTCCCTGGGTCGAGTGTCTCCGTAGCACCTGGGAGCCTTACGGGTCCTCGAGGGGGTCCGTGAGACGGGGGGCGTCTGCTTCCTGCGGAGTGCTCGACCCTGGGGCTGAGGGCTGGGCCCGGGTTGAGGTGGAGCAGAGTGTTTCACTGCCGCAGGAGGACGCAGACGGGCATTGCCCATGGCGACAGTTTTGTGGTCGGGGCAGGATGTCAGATGGCCTCCATCTGCTTCACCGCTGAGGACTGCTGGGCAGAGTCATCAACGGCGCCGCTGAATGGAAGGAGCTGGGAGAATCAAATCAAATCAAATCAAATCACTTTATTGTCACACTACTGTGTACACTTTATTGTCACACTACTGTGTACTGTGTACACAGTAGTGTACAGAAGGGGGATGCGGAGAAGGTGTGCCTTGTCTACCACCCGCATTTTGACCAGGTCCGGTCCATAGATTGCGTTTCTGGACCACAAGGGTGGCCATCGCCTGTTCAAGTGCCGGCACTTCTGACCTCCGTGTCCCAGGGGTGCGGCTGTGAGCAGCGGACATGCCAGCGGGACCAATCAAGTAGCCCAGGAAAGCATAGCGGACCTCCGTGCGTCAGGCTGGGTGAGCAGACCCGAAGGTGGCGAGTCATCAGCATCAGACGCCGCTGTAACGCTCTCCGATGCAGCGGTGATGTCATCCAATTCTGAAGCAAGCAAGCGTGCCGGGGAGGCGGGTGGTTCGAGGGGGTTTACCCGGCGAACAGAGCCCGTCATTATCCCCAAATCGCCTTCATCGCCCGCGGCGCCTGCCCCAATGCCGTAGGAAGGAGGCGAGGTGCGGGGGGCGGCTGAAGTGGCTTTCTCTCATGACAAAAGAAAGTCGTGACCGCAATGCTGGAACGGCCATGTTCTCGCACTGAGGACATGAACCATTCATAAAACGCTGCCTGCGTGTGATCGCAGCCCAGGCACGTGAGGCAGTCTTTATGACCGTGAGAGGTGGGGAGAAATCGCCGCCTCCAGAAACTACACAGGGGCGGAAATGGCATCTTTATAAAGACGCGTCCTGAAAAGGACGTTCAACGCCGCTGTGTAATGCTCTTTCAGAGAAATAAACTCTTTTACAGAGAAAATCACTCTTTCAATATAACTTTTTCAATTCTCTGCGCTGTCGAATCACCCAGGGGCAAACTGCACACCGTGCAGAGAAGGAGAAAGCCGCTGAAGTGCGCCGTAGATCCAACAGCAAACAGAGCGTCAGAGTTACAGAAGCAGGAATCTGGTGTGTGTGACTCGCAGCTGGCTGCATACACGACCATCGGCTCCGAAGAAAATTTCTGAATGAACTTGTAGTATTTCCTCGCCTTTATACCCGTATGTCCAGGGGCGGGGTATGCAAATACTGTCTGCCAACTTCTCATTGGCCTTTTTTCATAGATCAGAGGCATATTCGGCACTCTAGAGAGACCCCTAGTGTCGCTTCTTCGACACGATGTCGAAGTGAGCGACAGACGGGGAACTGATGTCATTAGAGCCCAGTTACAGAATCATGCTGAAAATGACCATCACATTACACAGAAAAGCATGTGTTCATGCACCTCAAAATGATCCTTAAATTGAAGCTGAGATTTTAACCTTGAAATATCCGTTTGTCTTGGTGTTAAATGAAGGCATTAAATGACAAAACAATTAGTTTTTCACTGTGCGGAGTGAAGAAAGTGTTAGAAGAGTATGATGCTGCAGCAGTGATGGACTCAGCTTGAGTGACACTCTGTGACAGCGCACAGCTGTGTGAACTTCCGCTGTCGTAAAAGTCCCATTCAATAATCTCTCAGTGAATTACATATTAACTAAAATAAAACCCATTAATGTAATAACAGGAATGCTGCCCATTGTAAAGAAGTAAAAGTAAAAAAAAGAAATTTACTTGAGTGAGAGTAAAAAGTACCCACTTTTAAACCTACTCTAAAAGATTTTTTTCCCCATAAAGTTATTCATATAAATGTAACAGAGTAAATGTAGTGCATTACTACCCATGTCTGGACATAGAGAGAGCCTGTAGTTAAAGAAACTCACGTATGTTTCTTCACTGTGAGGTCAGAAAGGGGCTACAGTGAGGGGTTCACACATACACACCGCACCTCCAAAAGGGAGGGAAACTAAAATCTGGCTTGTGGGATGGGAACACATGTTCTCTGCTCTCCCCCATCTGGCCGAAATGTTTGACAAGTAATTTTGCTAGCAGTCCCCAAGAACACACAAAGCCGCTCACACTGCACTGTTTCCAGATGTTCATCGGCACAGGGCCAAGACACAGATACATGTGAACGATTCCCGCCCAATCACACAGAGGAGAAATGAAAGTTTGTCAAGAGGAACTGGGATTGCATGAGTGTGTGTGTAAGGGTGTGCATGTGTTTATATGCAGTACTATATCTGCATGTCGGCTTGTCTATATCATACCGTCCTTCTATTCCCTGTGTGTGCTGGTATTTTTGGAGGATAAAATGGATAGTTCACCCAGAATTAAAATTCGATCATCTGCTCACTCTCATATTGTTCCAAACCAAGATGACTTTCTACTCTACGGAACACTAGAGGGAACCATTCACTTTTATTGTATGGAAAAAAAGATACTAACATTTTTCTTAACATTTCCTTTTGTGTTCCAATGACAAACAGGCTTGGAACAACATGAGGGTGAGTAAATGATGACAAATTGATCCATCAAATTTTTGGGTGAACTATCCCTTTAAGGGTTAAAGATGACTCACTGTATTACACATTAGTCCAGGGACACACAAATCCAGTACAGGCGAGTGTGTGACGCCATGTGCTTTTACAAGGCGATCAGCTATGAACACAGTCTGTGAAGAAGTTTTCCTGTTTAGCAGATGAATATGTAGAGACAGGACTGTTCATATATCATATGTCTGGCACAATTAAAAGGCAAAAATGGAAGTGATGAATTGTAATCAGAAAACTTTTAAGGAAAAGTTCACCCAATAATGAGATTTCTGTCATCATTTAGCCCTTATGTGATTCCAAACCTATAACATTATTGTTTTCTGTGGAACACCAAAGGAGATATTTTGAAGAATGCTCATGCTGCTCTTTTCTATAGAAACATTTAAACCTGGCACCACAAGATGCGTTTTCAGGGGAGCGTTATAATAGTACAAGGGTGCAAAATCATTAGAAATCGTACAAGTTGGTTTGTTAAGAAATTTACAACATGAAACTTAGGGGATGGCACAAGGTGAAAGAAGGGTATTACAGGTAACCGACAAACTATGGCTGGCCAATACGATAAAGAAATATCGGATTACATCATCAATCCCCTGACCAAGAGATCGGTTCATATTTTTGCTTTATTGATTTTGAATTACTGGCGACCTGTCCAGGGTGTACCCCGCCTTTCGCCCAATGTTAGCTGGGATAGGCTCCAGCCCCCCCCCCTGCGACCCTGTACACAGGATAAGCGGTTGACAATGGATGGATGGATGGATGATTTTGAATTAAAAATTACATTTATTTATTGAAACACAAAATTTCATACATTTAGCAACTTCCTTTGTTTTGTAATTTTCTGATTCCCAGTAGGCTTCGGGATATTTATCATATTTTGTCTATATCCCAATACATTGTCCTATCGCCTAGCCCTACAACATGCAGTACACAAGCCATTAGTATTGCATAAATACTGTTAATATGGAATGAGTAACCACATTTTTTCACAGATATTTCCTATCTTAAAATAAAGTGTTATAAAGACTAGCTAAAATTTGATTCCTTTATTGTATCAATTTGAAATTCTGTTTGTTGATTGGTTGGTCTCTATAGGAATAAAAGTAATATTATTTAATACGAGCCAATTACAATATCTTCTCAAGTTGTCTTGAGACAATGTTGTCTAGTCGTTTATGCTTCTGAATTTCAATTTGGAAGTGAGATTGGTAGTTAATAACATTTGTACTGTTGAAGCATACAGGAGAGAGAGAGAGAGAGAGAGAGAGAGAGAGAGAGAGAGAGAGAGAGAAAGAGAGAGAGAGAGGGAGAGGGGGATGTGGGGGGGTGGAGAGGAGCCATATAAAACCCATGGAGCACAAGCCATGCTTTATTCTGTGACACGCTCATTTCTGTCTCAGGCACAGGAAACCCCTAAACTCTCTCAGCCCAGCCCCAGCGCCTGCACACACACTCCCATATACTTTCAGCGTGCTCAAAAAGGAGAATGGTTGTGCCCACGGAGAGAATGAATGAGCTCTGGAAAAGGATGGCTCTGGTTTTGGTGTTCGCCATTCTTTTGCTACACAGTAAGTTCTGACATTGTTTAATAAGCTGTAAATCTTATGTGCTCATTCACACACTTTTTATGCTGTATAATTCTTATAAGGATTTCCTCTAATTTTGTAGAAATTAGTATTCATTAAGTGGATACAAAATATATTGAATCATCTGTTATATAATATACATAATATACATTTAAATGTGTTTTGAGCAAGTTTTGGTTTGTAATTGGTTTTAATGGTAACTTCAATTTCACTCTAAAACTGCTTGAATGATATGACAGCCCTCAGCTTGTAGTGTTTACTCAGAGTAAACTTGTTAAAAGTTAGCGGGAAAGTAAAACAAAGGGGTCTGGTGTAGAGTGGAAACTTGCCGTTGATCGTATTTATGGGCTATATCCTGCCCCCCGTCTGGGTGGAGCTGGCTAGGGATTTGAAGCATTGGGGTTTATGCACATGTGTGCGTGTATTTGGGTTTTGAAGGGGTTAGAAATCCTGGAAACTGTCTGTGTTGTCAGTCGAGCATCTTTAATGTCTCCTTTTTTCTGTCCTCTTCAGTTCGAGTGGATTTCTGAGATTCTATCTAGCGTAATTGCAATTTGAAAGGCAGGCTTATGTAGTAATATATTGCAAGCTGAAATGTACACCGCAGCGCTTAGTTCATGAACAGATGGATGTTTATATTATCAGCCACTAGAATGGAGACAGTTGTGCGTAAACAGCTCTCCATCCAGGGAGGTTATCGCAAGTCTGTTATTTCAAAAAGGAGTAAAAAAAAAAAAAGCTTGCATGAGTAAGTGACGTGGATGTGGGATGGGCATATCTGCAATGGTTGGGGAGAACTGTATGCCCCTTTTCCCTAGAGGTGAGAGAAGGGCGGTAAATTAGGTATAACGGTTTGAAGTGTGGTTTGAACACAGCATGTAGGGTTATAAGTTTAGTCCAATGGAACAAGTTCTCAGGAGCTTGGTGGTTGAGCTGAGTAGACTTTTAGAAGGTTTCTGGCACTGTTGAGTTTATAGAAATACAACAGCAGAAAAAAAAGGAAAAGCAAAGACAAATGTAAAGGTTTTTATGCAAAGAAAAGTTCAAGCTAAGAAACACATCCACACCAAACAAGCACTCGCACAGCACACAAGAATTTTTTGAGCTAAAAGATCAATTGGATTAGGCAGCCCATCTCCCTTGTTAGTTGAATGAAACCTGCTTAGTTTGATAAAGCTTGTGTTATACACAGTTAAATTAGCCATACATTTCAATAGATAGTAATGCAATACAGTAAACCAATTTAATACGCTGCAACAGCTGAACTTTCATTGATATCTCCGACTTTGGTTTGCAAAGCATTGTTAAAACAGCCTATGCCCCTCCCCAGTAAAAGACCACAAAGCATTATACGTTACCATTCCCACCAGTCTGTTAAATGGTTGACACTTTAGTGCAATTGGCACCCATGTGAGACTTCACCAATGGCCGGTATGAACATAGTACTTTTCGGAATACCATGGAAATGTGTTGTGCTTAATGTCCCAGGATCTCCAAGATACAGCAAATTAATTTGATCATTAAGAAATTCATATGTGCAGCCATTGAACATCTGATATTGGCATCAAAACAGTCATGGCTTTAGTTCAACATCCAATAAAACAAGTTAAATCGCTTTTTGTTTAGGGAATCTTGAGGTTCTTTGTTATGTCTACTGCCTTGAAGACAATGTGCTTTATATAACTTAATTATGCTGGCAAGTCTGATCTGACCTGATACTTTTTCCCCCTGCTAAACAGGATCACGTGTGCTTGGTGTGTCTAGATGGTACATCAAATTCCAAAATTGTAATGAGATACAAGTGCATGACCTAAGTCATGTTGATGGTCAACTGTTTAGACAGTCAAGCCACACGCTACGGTTGCAGCTAAATTAAATTAAATGAAGCTAAGTGAATGAGAAGGGTATAATTACAAGGTATTTGAAAATGTTTTTCAATTAAAGACTCAAAGCCTGATCAGATGGTACAATTATTGTATTCAAACTGGCCAGCCAAGGTTCAAATGTGACAAAGACATGCCAATGCAAGTATTGATCTTATAGAGGTGTTACCTCCCTGTTCCGATGGAAGAATGGGGAGGGGGGAAGAGCTGGCTATGAAATGGCCTGTTGCCAAATGTGATTAGCTGAGCTAACATTCTCCCCGTAGTTACGTTAGTCAACCAAATGACACATTGAATTTCAGTTACCACCCATCCCCATGTTGTGAGTTTAGCCATTATACACCCTAGTAGCTATGTGGCATTTAAGTGGACAGCCGCCAAAATGACGGTTGGTGCCGCCCAGGCATCATGGAATATTATTGAGTTTGGCCGCTTCTGAATTACAGCACAGTGGCAAGTGAGAAAACACCTTCATGTATCTTAAACTCCTTGGCAGACCTATTGTGTCCCTGCAGCAGGTCTTTTCCCAATACAAAAAGTGCTACTGTGGCATGTTATAGCTAGGAATTTAGGTACCCAGCTGAAAAGAGCAGGTTAACCATCATGCAATTCCTGCATTGGTTTAGGCTGATTTATGCTTTGTGGACCAACACATTTATGTTGGTTTCAACACATTTAAGTTAAGAAATTATTATAATAATATAACAATTAATTATAATATCCATATATTTAGCATAAAGGGTTTTCTTAATTTAAGAAATTTGTTGCAGCTGAGGCCAATTAATCCCCCTAATCTAAACCAACAAATAGGAATGATCATACAAGCTAATTTACATGACCATTGCCCAGTAATATCACACATGTAATGTATGACTGGTATTTTTTAGCATTGGCCAGCACAGCAAAGCTATTTATTGCACAGCAGATGCAAGCTTTTACATGGGTTTAGCCATACAAAGACATACAGTCATGGGACAACGGAAGAGGATGTTCATGCATTCCAGTGCATCTTGAATTCTTATGCATGACGTTTTTCTGAAGTGAAGGTTTGTCTTTGATAAGAATAAGATGGATGGCAGGGGTCACTAGGGGGAAGGAGAAAAATCATACAGTTGTGGTCCCTCATATCTATGTAACTTGGTTCTAAAACATTATTTTTCGCCTACAATGCAGTCTGTGACCAACAAAAATGTTGGCTGAAAATTGCAACTGCAAGTTTCTCATGGCCTTCAGCATCCTAGCGTCCCAGGACATGGTGATGAGGTCCTGTTAACATCATGTACCCAAGGGTGGGGAGACTATACAGTACAGCTTCAGGATATATTACAATGCTCAGATATTTGTGTGCTTGCTTCATAGGACTTTTTAGAGTAGGATACTGATTGATATTAAAAGGAAGAAAGTGATTATGCATTTCGCTGGAACAGATCATTTGAACAAACAGGAAATCTGCCAAGTAAAATTTGTCGGACTACAACTCTCTACTATGCATAAACACAAAAAATAGAGTCAGGGACAAAATTATACACATTGTAAACATATACAGATCAAGTCCCTGATCTGATCAAAAGACCAGATTAGATCAGCTTGAATTTCCATTATAGTTCAGGCTAGTTTATGCTGGTTTGGTGCTGGTCTAGCTGATAGACTTGCATAGCCATGTTGTTCACCATCAAAGAAAAAAAAATCCTGGTGAAGCTTGTTGACTATGGAACTCTTGCTGGTTAAGCTAGTTAAGAAGCCTGTTAGGGACACCAACAAATCAGCATTGAATGCACAACATACACTAAAATTGTTAACTGTAATTGTTACCTCAAGGACCTATTTCTTGGTTAATATAGTTAGATAAAATAAAATAATTGAATTGCTCAGCTGGTTAAAGCTGAAATGTGCCTAAATCCCCTCAAATCAGCCAAACAAACAGCCTGTCCAGCTAAGACCAGCTAACCAACCAGGTTTTAGCTGTTGTTTTTCTTCAGTGGGGTAAACAACACAATATAGGATCATATTAGCATTCTTTGTTGTTACACTTCTCCTGAGTGTGTTATTCTATAGTTCCCAAGGCATTCTGATGCAGTTTTACAGTTATTGCATGTCTCACAGCTGGCATACAGCTTCCAGCCACTGGAGCTAATTTTGACAGTGGCACTGGTAACAGGAGATTCCAAAGACCTGAGTCCAAACAATAGCATGTAATTAGCCTGTGGTAATACAATATCTGTAACAAGCAGAAACTTCAAGACACCAATTTGGACCAGTCTGCCACTTGCATCATCATATTAGTCCAATAACAACTTAGCAAGTGATGGTTAAGTTTCAGTTTCACAGAAAGTTTGATTCTAACTCTTGCAATAAAATGTAGGCATTCACTATAATGATAAACTTCCTGCACATTGGCATATATTTGTTGAGGAATAGTTTTCACAACTTACTAAATCATTTTCAGTGTGAAGTTCAAAGATAGTTAAATTATTGTCATATTTTTTTAATACTTGTTTTAAGCATGTGATTTTATGGAAAAGTTTACACTTCTATCATGGTTTTTGCTATTTAGCCTGAGGAATAAACATAGTTAACGTGGCTTAGCTGAGCCCCTTTAACCGGTGCGGTAATTGCCGGGGTAATTAATGTTCAGCAAGCAGCACAACATTGGGGCAATTCTCCCTAATTTTCCCTAATTGAAAACATAAGATTTTTTCCCTTTCTTGCCATCAAGAGCATGAGGGCTTTCTCATGTCTTTCCTCTTTAACCACAGTTTAACAGAGCCACAGGGATTTGTTACGGTTAGAGATAGGGGCAAAACCCAGCCCCAGTTCTTCTTTAGTGTGAACAAAAGTATGAAAAGCAGAATGAGAAGAGGTTGCTTCTCATTCCCTCCTCTTTCTGTTGTGGACTTTTCTGCAGGCATTGTATGAGCTGGACATGGCATTGGATCAAACATTTAGATATCCAATTACATTGTCTGAATTAATCTGCACAATCATGTCAAAGAACAAGAGCTTGGAAATAGTCCGCTATCATCTGCAACCACACAATGCTTTTGCTGTTGAGGCAACTGGCAATTGAAGGGGGTTAACAAGAAGAAATCTTCCTCTGTAAAGGAATCGTTCATCCAAAAATGAGATTCTGTAGTATACTCACCATTATTTTATTTCCAACCCATATCTTCAGTGGAGCACAAAAGATATGAAGCTGAATGGTAGCCTCACTACTTAAAACATCTGTAACATTCATTAACCATACAATTCATTAAACTCAAGATTTGTATTAATATGTCCTTTTATAGGTGATTCTGGATGGATTTTGCTCAGTACATGAGGCGATATTTTGAAAGAATCTATTTGTGGGTGTATTTGGCCCAGATTGGGTGAGATACCTACATCCTGTCTGGCAAGGGGAACATTCCATGCCTGACACTAATTTGATTAATTCCTTCACCCTGTTTTTGTTTTGTCAGGAAAAAACAACTGGGTCGTGGGCTCATGGCTAAGCAAATTCTCAGCATCGGCATGCTCACAAATGTAAATATTTCTCCCATAGTTGGGGTGGATAGAGTGGCCACTGGATTTCTAGCTACCTTCTCAGATAGGCCATAAAGAAAGTTCTTCAGCTTTTTGAGAAATAATGTTGTGATTGCACCAATTGGGCATGAGGAACTTCCACTGGAAGATCTTTTTAGTTAATCAATTAAACAGTAGAGAGACTAAAAATACTATCAAAACATGATAGAAAATGGAAAACCTTGTTCAGGAATGGGCCACAAATTGACACAGTCAACATGTTGCATACTCAAAGCACAAAGGTTCCCTCTGTCCATCCTCATTCCTCAAAGAAAAAAGAAAACATCTTAAACCAGTCTAAGATGTTTGGCTTGTCTTAGCTGGTTTAAGCTGGTCTCCCAGCCAGGCCAAGCTGGTGCTCAGTTGGTTTCTCTGGGAGACTAGCTAGTTACCCAGCCCAACCATCTGAAAAAGTGCCCAAAATTCCTCTAAAACCAGCCAACAACCCAGGCTGACCAGGCACAGAGACCAGCTAAAACCAGCCAACCATCTAAGGTTGTTTAAGGTGTTTTTTTGTTTTTCAGTAAAGATGCTAGCGTCTGGATATTTGGCCTTAAGTCCATGTTAAATACTAAGTGGATTCCACATCTCCACCCTGAAGCAATTTGACATATCTAGGCTCCACAAGTAATCCTAAACTCAGGTGGAATTCGATAGTACAAGTCTGTTGACAACCCAGGCTCAGGACTGGTGGTGGGTGGTTGTAAAAGAACATGTGGAGCTCTGGTCTGCTGTTCAGCAAAGCTGGCTGCAATGTCTGACATATTCGAAGGATATGGACTCCGCCCTACTGGACACCACATTAGTGATTATTAGAGTGATTACCAGCTCTTTTAGGTCATCTTCATCCATCACCATGCTCTTTCAACTTCTCTAAGCTGTTTATTTATTTACATTTTTCCTCATCCCCTCCACACCCAGAGGTCAGAGATATGAGATCTTAAGACGATCATCTGCAGAACTAAGATAATGCCATGGCTTATATCCCTTTGGGTGAAGGAAAACAACAGGGGGTCTTTGTTAGCAAGATAGATACTGTCTCATTGTTCAATAGGTTTGTGATTTAAGCATTAATGTGGGTGAGGGAGGATTGAGGACCAGGGTCACCCTTAAGGGGGAGAAAAGGGGACAGCTTTCAGGGGCCCAGGCACTGACGGGGGCCCAAGAGAGATAAAATATTCCACAGACTCAGAATGAAAGTAGACATGCGTTTTGATTGCCATAAATAGGCAAATTAATGACATATTTGTTAGTGTCATGAGACATGGGATATTTAAAAAAAAAAATAATAATAATCAGAAAGAATGCTTGACAAAAGGTTTTAAAGTTTTCTGATTAAAACCACTTGCAGGCCCTTAGGGAAATGAGATCTCTTTAATATCTCAATTGTTTGTAATATATTGAAATGAGATTAAATGGAGAGAAAATTTTGACTTTTGGTTAAGTCTTTGGCTTCTCACATTTGTAACCTGACATAAAGACCCCAGTAACCTTACATGCATCTCTTCTAGAGTTTCAGAAGCAATCTAAACAATGTCTCAAATTATGCTCCGATTTGCAAAGATCCCAAAGTCTGCAATCAAAAGTCAAAGATTTCAATATAAACTCAAATATTTCCAAGACCAAATTATCTGAGCTGTACTATCCATATTACTTGTATTACTTTATTGTCTTTATGTTAATGATAATCTCTTTTGTGTCTTGAAACATTATAGGGGAATCTTCTTAGACAAGGTTGATACTTATATCAAACACAACTGAAGACTCCTGAGCTATAAAAGAGCAAAAAAAAAAACAATTCCTCTGGGAAGTTTTAATGAAAAGAGTGCTTTTTGAGGTTAGAGTTTTGTGTATCTTTCTGGCTTAACCCAGTTTCATATAGAGAAAAAACAAAACAAAATCAAGCTCAGTGCTTGAACATGAATCCTGCAAGAAAGACTTAATGAGGTACTTCCTTTAAAACAACCTTAAGTATTTTACGTATATTTCTCATGTGCCCTGGGATTGTGGAAGAAGAAGGAGACTTTAGGTCTCAGATTTATATCAGAGCTGTCAAGACATGTCTGGCTAAGCTTATTTCTGTAGATCCATTTAGGAGAGCATGGGGGATTTTGAGAGTCTTTGCCTGAGATGGTCTCATTACATCAGAGCAGACATGCAATGGAACACAATGGAACGAAGTGTTATTCAGAAATCTGGAGAGCACATTTAGTGCCTGTTGTGTAATTTTCCTCAAAATGGTCCTGTTCTGGCCATGTCATTACTGTTATATCAGTGGATGAGAAACATGCACTAAGGGAGCTGGGTGTGTCCCACGTACTCTCAATCTACCAGAACTCTGTTTGTGTTCGCTGTTGGAGATTCCAAATGTGACAGTTTGATGACCGAAAGATCACACACCAACACAAATTATGAAATTATTTCAGTAATAATTTTAAGAGGCTTCATATGGTAAATGTTTCAGTAGATTGCCTATTTTGGAGTAGATTAAGAACATCTAAGCAGGCACATTACAGCTACAGGCTTCAGATGCTTATGACTGTCATTCAACATGCTAGGACTGAGAGACCTCTTCAACTTCTTCAACCAGCACTCTCCCATCTCTAACACATAGCATCTGTTAAAGCCAGCTGTACATGGTGACTGTGCTAATAAAAATTAGCTAATCTCATTCCTTTTCTATATTTCCGTTTTAGCATTATGTAAGGTGGTATGCGAGTTTTAAAGTGTTCAGGATAAATATAAAGTGTTCTTTTTTCAAAAAGAGGCTTGTGTGAGGTAGCATGTGCAAACAATTCATAATGCATTTCATAATGCATTTTTGATCAACTTATTCTTACTGTAGTGTGTGCCATTTAAATTGTATTTCCCCTGATACAGAAACGTAAACCTGGATGTTAGTATTTAAAGGGATAGTTCACCAAAAATGAAATTCTCTCATCATTTACTCACCCTCATGTCGTCCCACATGTGCATAACTTTCTTTCTTCAGTAGAACACAAAGATTTTTAAAAGAACGTCTCAGCTCTGTAGGTCCATACAATGGAAGTAAATGGTGATCTTACCTTTGTAGCTCCAAAAATCACAGAAAGGAAACACAGAAGTAATCCATAATACTGCAGTGGTTAAATCTATATCTTCAGAAGCGACATAATAGGTGTGAGTGTGAATCAGAACAATATTTAGGTCTTTTTTTACTCTAAATCTCCACCTTCACTTTGACTTACATCTGAAAGTCACATGTGGTACCTGTTTGTTTTACTTTTACATCTGAAAGTAAAAGTTAAAGAGGAGCTTTAGAGTAAAAATGTTGTTCTGTTTCTCACACCTATTATATTGATTCTGAAGATATGGATTTAACCACTGGAGTCTTATGGATTACTTTTATGATTCATTTATGTGATTTTTGGTGCTACAAATGTCAGATCACCATTTACTTTTTTTTAAGATTCTAAAAAGTTTGTGTTCTGCTGAAGAAAGAAAGTCATACACATCTGGGGGTGATATTAGAGTGAGTAAATGATGACAATTTCCATTTTTGGGTGAACTATCCCTTTAATGTGAAGATTCATTCTTACTCAAACTTACTCTAACCAGAGATAGCTTTTGACTCACATGGAAATACAAATGTTAGTGATAGCCTAACTCCCAAATTGCCTTTGATGACCTCATTCACTGCATAGATCAGTACTCCCCTGCTCCGGATCTGGATATCATCAGCTTGATCTCATGTGGTAGTCACAACACAATCTCTATGTTCCTTGTAAATTCCAGGGAAACACGCAGCTCAACCACATTTTAACAGTTGAAGAGATTCTTAAAGTGGCAGCAACCCGATTTATATACATTTACGGCACACTAAATGTATGTTCTTAGCTGGAAATGGTACAGTACAGATTTTGAGTACATGGTAAGACAGTGTGCCACTAATCTGGACAAACTACCACATCATAAAATGTCATCTTGATCCAAAACACCTCTTACCACTCACAAAGAGCAGAATCTCTTACATTTCTCATTTGTAATCACACAAATACAAAACTATACAATTGAGTAATTGTTGAGTCATTCTTCATTCTTCCAAACAGTTATTGTATCAATAAACATATCTGCTTTCAGTCTGCATAAGTCAGCTCTTAGTTTTATTAATGTTTTTAAGAGCTGTAGGATGCATCCAGTCACGCACAGTGTCAAGCACGAAATCCCTGCTTACAAGATACAAGGTGTATCTAAAATGAGGGATGGATGCTTCATGTTGTGAGTGCTCAATACATGCACTCACCCTTGCACCTTTAAAACTACAGAATGCTAAGAGTGATCGTAGTACTTTGGGACATGCAGAGGAATTGAGCACAAATAGAACTGAGCTTGAAGGATCACAGATTTGGTAATTCTCTTTTGTTGCTTTAACAGAAAAATATATTTTTTTTATATCTGTTTTCCAAAATACTTTTGATAACTTACTTATATTGTGCATTTGTCCCTCATCAAATGTACTGTGTTGGTAACATGGTAAATATTGCATGTATATATTACCATGTTATTGGTACCATTTTCAAAGAATTACAGCGTTATCGTGGTATATGCCCAAATAATATGGAATTACCATGTTACCATTTCTCAAACCCATGGTATGGTACCATGTGAAAAGAAAACATGAATACAATCATTACAGGGTCTAAAGACACCGACAGCCCTCTCATGGTCCAATGACGAGACCACCACTTGTCCACCCTTAAAGTCTTAATAGCTTAGATGTTACCCTCCCCCAAAAATAGCATCTTAGTACCGCACTGATTACAATTATACATTTGTTTTTAAATGGTGTATATGAAAGTCATTGAGCAGAGCTGTTATAATTGTTTCTGTGCAGCTGCCTTACATTGTATTGCCATTGATGATACAGTCACACCTGTTTAGCTAAATGTGGAATGTTTTTTAGTAGCAGGGTGTGGCAGAAAATGTTACTATTGCTAGTTAGGACAACACAGACCACCCAGCATGAGTTTCAGACGGCATTCTGAAGCCTACGTGACAATGAGTTTGACGTCGACACTTGCTGGGGTCCTTAATGACACCAGGAATTCCTCTAGATTTAGAGCACAGCTGCTCAAATTCTTAATGCCAAGAAATCCTGCACTACTCTACATGGACACCATGTATTTAGCAGTGGGGCATTTGAATGGGGAAAGTATAAAATACTCAAAACTGTTTGTCAAGATTACTTTAAAATGTAAAATATAAAATGACAACAATGGTGTCATACTTGTGTTCCTTAAAAAAAAAACTCTGATCCACCTAAAGCACATACTCGTTCAAGAGTAAAACAAAACAGCATATCTGCCCATTGATATCAAATTAATCAAATTTAAAACAAAGCATCACACCTTTAACCAATTAAATTCAAAGATTATAGAGGAAATAGGCTTAAAAATGTTATAGTATGATTTTTTAAAGCAATTTCCATCTATGTTTACATCAAGTTGTAGTGATCTGTTTCAAAGCTGCTATTTGAATTACTCTAAAGGTATACTGCTCTATGTTTTTAAAGACAGATGTATTTTAATGTTTTTTTTACCCAAAATACATTTTCCAGATATACTTCTAGTGTGTGATTAAATATTTAATTAATCTGCACACATACTGTATATGACTATAATGAGCCTTATTTCTTCACAATTTCACCAACAAATCCCTTTTACCAGACTATTATAACTGGTGTTATAAAGTATCGAATCTGTATTTTCCAGGCATCGAATCATATCAAAGAGGGGATTTTACTGAATGGCAGGACGTCTATTCCTAAAGGCATCATATTGAGAGTTGCAAAACCACAAAAAGCCATTTTGCTTTCTTAACTGTAAGGCAAGACTGCCACTTCTACAGCCGCCAGATTGAATGCTCCAAGTAGTTTGTCTCTAGATAGTGAAGATGTGGGAAGTGGAAACTAGTATATTTAACTGTCACTGATATTTCAGTAACTGAGATGTCAGCAATTGTCACTGACTTGTCATTCTAAGTTTACAACTCTATGATAAATCAAGGTGGGGCTCACGGCCCATAAACTTTGAAAATAAATGTTTACTCATGCTTAAACATGTTGGCCCCACAGCTTATTCAAGGCCCCTCAACAGGTCCCTGTGAATATGAGGGCCCCCCAGCCCTCTTAAAGGACCCTTTGCCTTCCTGTTTCTAATAAAACAATTTTGAGCCGCTCTTTAACCCTATAACGCTACGCATATCATATTTGATACATGACTTTCTAAAGCCTCTACATCATCATCACGAAATGCGTGAGATGTCTACTGTCTCCTGTTTCTGACTGTTAATTCATATGTTAGGCTTTATATGGTTAAGCTTTATTATTTGTATAAAAGGGCTGTCGAACAAAAACGTCCTGGTTACTTTCATAACCTCCATTCCCCAATGGAGGGAACAAGATGTTGTGTTGATTTAGTGACACTAGGGGTCACCTTTGGGAGCCCCAAACACCTCTGATCTTTGAGAAAAAGCCAATGGGAATTGGCGAATGGAATTTGCATGCCACTCCACCCAGATATACGGGTATAAAAGGAGCTGCACTCATTCAGGATTTTTGCTGAGAAGCCGAGACAAGGTCCCGCACATTTCAGCGATTAGTTCAGTGTTGTGGCAGGAGGGACACACATAGACACAATGTCTTGTTCCCTCCATCAAGGAACAGAGGTTACGAAAGTAACCAGGATGTTCCCTATCTATTACTCACTCAACGTTGTGTTGATGTAGTGACACTAGTGGTCCCTATACAAAATGCCACAACTAGCTTAACTGTGTTACGTGGACTGGATGTGCGTGACAGGCAGACCGATGTGTGCCTCGTAGCTAGTGCACCCGGCCATCACGTAACCACCCCCAACGCTCTTATGAGTGTCGTACGGTCCCCTGCGCCTCGGGGACAAGTCGACTGCCCAAAAATGGGGACCGGCTGGCCTCTTCTCTTTTTTCTCCCCAAAAGGAATAAAAATCGTTCATATGGGGGCCATATACCGCTGAGACCACACCCTGCCCGAAGGGGAGGAAATTGTGTGGCGATACATCACATGGTCTTACCAAGTCTTGTCAGCAGTCACCGTGGGAGGTCTTACTCAGGGGGGGAGGAGCTCTACAAACACAGCGACCGGGGGCATAGGGGTCTCTGCCCAAGGAAGACACGGGATTACCAAAAGGATATTCCAAAGGATCGAACTCTCAACTCCTATTGGATGAGGCACTCAACAGAACGCCCCTCAACCATGACGTCATCGAGAATAGAAATACCTCTGAGATTCTTCTGGGCATCGCTTCCAGTGACATTGCTTGCTGATTGTAGATGTAGATCATCGCTGCTCTCAGGTGTAGCCTCGTTGCACAAGGAAATAACGTACGACTTCAAACTGCGGCCATACAATCTCGCTGGACGAGTTGAGATTACTCTGTCTTCCACCGAACACTTTAACAGATCCGAAGGAGACCACCGAGCAATCCGCATCTTCATCAGTTTGCCTGCAGAAGTGAAGAAAGAAGATTTCTCTTCCCTCTTCAACCAAGTCGACGTCGTTGATTTCTCCGCCAGCCCGCCGAGAATCAGCAGACGTACCGCTCGCCGGCAGAGCGAGGAAATCACCCGAACCTGGAGAAAATGAGTCGGAGTTAAAGGACGGATGAACACACATTCTACCTGCATCCTCACGCGATCCAAGTAAGAGGTTAATGTCTGGGCAGAGATAGAATATTATAGTGTGTTATTCTTGTGAATCAAGTTTATTGCTTGTACAGTTTACGGACCACCGAGTCTGCTCATTGTTGCTAATAATACTCAAGGTATTTATGTAACGTAATGTTATCACAAATTCGATTTTGCTGTGTTGTAATCCAACCATAAACTAACAGCTGCCCCCATGATCACGATACTGGCTTCGGTGCCGCCACTTTATTCTCTCTCTCTGTCGTACTTAGTGCACACCTGCGACACCTCACAAACATTTGGCTAGTTGAAAGCTCAGCTTTGTCCCCAAGTTATCATACAAGTGGTGACACGTAGTAAACGGGCAGACGCCATTAACCGGTTTCTGTCCGCCCACATTCGCAGCCATATTCTCTGGCCGGAAAGCCCGCGTGTCATACTCCACAAGAGTTACGTCTGCCATTTTGTGCACGTGTGCACGTTGTAAGTCAGAAGTTTATTGACTGCATTGTATTGATTGTTAATTGATATTATTGCATCAATAAACTTTGTGATATTCAAAGAGAAGTGTTTGGGTTTGTTTTGCATGCACCTGTGTCAAAGGCTGACAGGGGATGTCATTGCTCGGATTCAAGCCTTCATTGTTTCCTTTTGAATTTTGATACTGTCTGGATATTAGTCCCTGTATCCTGGGTGATGCCCAGGCGATATTAATCCTTATTAATATTCTATTGATTTTTGATAATTGACAATTATCTTTGATGATCAATAAGCTAGTGATAATTCTAATCAAGGTTCCATTAATTTTTATAATTACTGATTCTATTGAATTTGATAATTGATGGTAGTCTTTGATGATTGTTTATTTAAAGGATTAAAAAAGCTAACATTGATTCATTGCTCTATTGATTTTAATAATTGATAATTATCTATGATAATCGCTCCTAAACGTAAAGCACTACAAAAGTCTTTGAAGGAAATAAGGCATATGGATAACCACTTCTGAATGGAACACACCATAATTCAGATGAGTTACAAAAGATATGACTTTGTGAGCCAGAAAAAAAAAATTGGCCCTGTGGCCCTTGCTAATAATAATCCGACCATGCCCATCTCAGCAGCGGTGACTAGTTTTATCAGTAATGTAACAAAAAGAATAACATCATATATGTAAATGAAATATACATTTAAAAAAAAATTTAATAAAAGTTTGCTATAATCACGTAAGCAATTTAAGGCAGAAATGTTTCATCAAAGTCTGTGAAAGGGGGTCCTTTTGTTTTGTAATGTTCTGCTTCGGTACAGTCATGGTTTTAGCAAAAATTAAATATATATTATAATATAATATGGCATTGTTTGTTTCACAGAAATCAGAGGATGTACCACCCAAAACAAATGACCAAATTCATTCATCCTCGTGCTTTAGGGCTTCATTTCCATTTTCTCAAATTTCCTGCATACCACCTCCAATGTACCGCAAAGCCAAAGGTTGTAACCTTTTTGTGGTAATTGTTTATTTGCTTAGTCTGCATTGTGAGCATTAAACTCCTGCCTAAGCTATTAATAAAGTCTAGTGGCTATGCAAACAGGACACAAATTTTGAAAAGAGGGTGGAGACAGGGGGGCATTGAATAACGGTCAGGCTTTTTTAACCTCCACACAACCTTACGGTGCACCTACCACCCACATGCTAGCAAACACAGGGAGAGTGTGGCAGGCCCTGGCTGGGGAGGATCTGTCACTCAGGTCAAAACCTGTAAGCCCCCAGTGACTGCGTGATAGATGAGAGAATGTTGGCACAAACACACTGGATCAAATCCAAGCTCTAGGGTTTTGCATAACTTCCTCAAATAATTTTTTGCTTGCGTAAAATGAACGTCTTCATTAAGAAAAAAATATTATAATAATTTTTACTCAAATCAACTAACTAGAAGCAAAAGGTAAGGTGTGTAAATTCTGCATCACCAAACGGAAAATAATTGTGTGTTTCTTCAACATTGGGCAATATTAGCACTGTGGATTTATAGAAAATAAAGTCTCTCTAAAACATTTATTATGCTCTCATTATAATTGTTTTAATTTGTCTGCTAACAATGTCCAACAGTGTAGAAACATGCATCACAGGAGATTTCTGAAAGTCATGAAAAGTCCCTTTACATTGTCATTTCCACCACATCTAAAATTCTGTATTGTTTTTAGTAGAATTCTGTGGTGAAAATGATATGGAAATAAAATTGTTAAAGTTTTTTTTAAAAAAAAAAACGATGTCTCCTATGTCTTGCTAAGGCTAATTTTATAGCTAAAATTAAATGTATCCTAAACACACACACATTAATAACATTTTCACACTTTATATGTATTTGAAAATTACAGTTTGATTGGAAATGACGCCCCCCAAAAAAAAACACTGCACACAAGTGATATTTACCTTGAATTTTCTTCATACATCACTTGACATGAACATTTTCAAGGGATAGTTCACCCAAAAATGAAAATTCTCTGAATATTGTCTTACACTTATGTGAAGTGTACACTTACCCAGATGTGTATAACTTTCTTTCTTCTGCTGAACACAAATAACAATGATTTTTAGATGAATATTTCAGCTCTGTTGGTCCATTCAATGCAAGTGAAGGGTGGGCAAAATTTTGAAACTCAAAAAAGCACATAAAGGCATCATAATAGTAATCCATATGACTATTCAAATATATATATTCTTCTAAAAAACTTTGTTTGTGCTCAGCAGAACAAACAAAGTCATACACATCTGGGACGGAGCATGTGCAATCACCTATTGCCACTCCCAAGCAGAGATGCTGTCAGCTTTCTGAAGATCAGATTTCTCAGTGGTAAAATAGCCATTCAAGTGGGGGTATTCCTCTCTATTTCACGGTAGCCGGTGCGCAAGAGTCGATCACTATAGAAACCTCAATGTCCTCTGCCATTTTAAACAGTGTGTACAAATGTGGAAACTCCAATAAGAGGTAAGCACCTTCAGTTTGTGTAATTAATCAGTCTGTTGTGTCTCTCAGCTGTGATGAGCCGTAATGCTGAAGTTGTTCATTTAAAGCCATTTAAAGAAATTTCCTAGCTTTAGTAGTAATACGAGCAATCAAGGAGCGCTGTTGTAAGTAAACAGTGGCTGACACGGATTTGATTCATGTCACCTAACTGGCTCATATTACACACAAAGATGATCTTTTGCCACCACCTGCTGTCTAACATATGTAATGTAAAAAATAAAAAAAAAAGACAAACCATTGCTCTTAACAGATCTACACTGTTCTTACACTTCAGTTTAGAACAGCACGAACACAAGCGGAGTGATACACACACAGTGAAGCGTCGGAGTGCTGATGGTGTCAGACCATTAGTGCTCATGGAACGTCTCTCATCCAATCAGATTCGAGGACCTCAAATATATATATATTTGATATATATACAAAAATAATTTCCCATTTTATATATATATATATATATATATATATATATATGGGAAATATTGTTTGGTGTGGTGTAAATTATTCCACATCAGTAGTAATTTCATATGAACTTAATATGATCAAAATGTAATTGTTGCTCTGTGCCAACCTTATATGAGAACTGCAGAAGTTCTGCCATCTTTTCATTATTCATTTATAACATGGAACTTCATAATTCTCCAAGGTGAGGTGAGAGTACAAAGTTAATGCATTTCCTATTAGATATCTTGATCATCTTCTGTTTCTTTTTGTAGGTTGTCAGGCCCAGGATCCCACAACAACAAATCCACTAAGAAATTCATCTGCAGACTCAACATCAGCTCCAACTGGTGTAACCACAGAAATAAAAACAACAGCAGAACAAAATAATGCCAATGCCACGTCAGAGCAGTCATTTACCCCTCTAGGTAGGATCTCCCTATATTAATCTTTGCTGTGTGTGTTGTTGTTATTATTTTATTGTTGCTTTGTTGACTGATTTTGTTTTTTTGAGGTCATTCAGTTTGAATTCATAAAATTGCTTTATTGACATCCCTTCGATTAAAAATATGGGCATCTAAATATGTATATTCATAGGCCTATACTGTATGCATTTCATAAGGTTTGTCTTCTTGCCCTATTGTAGGTAGGGGGTCATCTTACCCAAGTATGGTGGTAAGATGGCTGCTTTTCAAAATGTTTATGCTTTTACAGCTAAATGTAAAGACAAGCAAATGTTTCTATTTGTTTCTTATGATATTTGTACAATGCATCATCATTCTGTACATGTTAAACTTTTATGTTACAATTTAAAAGTAAATGCACATTTGTTTCCAACTGTTAAGCTTGTCGCAATAATTTGACAGTTTCAACTGCATAGATTCAATCCAATTATTGAGATTAAATGCATGATTAAATTCAAAGTGGTCAACAAATTGCAATTAACATATTACTGTAGACTATAGCAGATTGTTCTGTAAAAACTGAAGGTAATTAAACTTAAGTTTTCAATATAATTGTAAATTAATGACATTTTTAGTGCAAGACATTAGTTGAGTGGTAAGGTTTTAATTTAGCATGTAAGGTATTTTATTTAGTGTATTTTAATTAAACAAGCAAAATTGCAACCACGTGACAGTCAGTAATTGCCATTTAATTCCCATGTATGGAAAAGAGCAGCTTTGACATTTAGATAATGACTTCTTGTCATTTTTCCACCAAGGAAAAAATTCATACGCTAATAAAAATATTTTAGCCTATTTTTAAGGTTTATACGTTTCAATTTCATTACAAAATTCCATCTAATTGAACTGGTTGCTGTTTATCTAAATGAAATTACATTTTATTTTTTTTATTTTATTTTGTTAAACATTACACGTTAAACATTTTGTTGAGAAATTGAAATGCATAAATTAAAAAAAAAATGTTGAGTGTATGTGTTGCACGCAGCATCAGGGTGTGTTGTAGATCACAGAATTTTCAGTTTAAAGCAAATGATCTGCTGAAGGTGCAACTCGACCAAATTTAGACATGTCAATGGGCAATTTCTGCCACATCATTTTAGAAAAATGTTATTTTTAAGATGCATTCAATATCTTCCTGGCTCAAACATCTAAGGGGGTATGTGCAGTATAGGTGTGACATATCTGGATTTTGCATGATATCAGCCACATGGCTCAGATTATTTAACTTTTTTCTTTGTTTTTAAATGACAACCTCCCCTTCATTTTTAGCTTCTACAATAATGACGACATTCCCCTCTTCTTCTACTGCTGGTCCAGCGATCAACTCCCAGACATCAGCAGTGATCCCTGGCTCTGGAACTGACTCTTCGCCTACACCCAAGCATAACCAATCAGAAACCAATGCAGTTATTCATTCCTCGGCCCCCACTGCAGCTGGTGTGGCAGATGAAGAAAAATCAGTGAACAAACATAACTCCAATAAGATGCTAAATAAGCAGGTAATTGATTTTGGGTTACTAAGCTCATACAATTCTGGGTGGATAAAAGACTAAAAATAAAAAAGAGTGGTGTGGAATGTAGATCTGATCATTCGAGAACTAGAGATCTGCATAGTGAATGTTGAGCTGAGTTGTCCCTCAAACTGCTTTGTTTTTTTTTTATGTTATTTAATGATAAAGAAGCAACGTAGATGGACACAAAAATGTGTTTGCGTAAACGGACACTAAAAACAGTTTAATTTACACTACTGTATCTCTTCAAGTAAAACTATAATTCAAAGGCTACTTTCCAACCAAAACCAATGGACAGAATGACTTCAGATGTTATATTTTCAGCTGCTTTTTATCTCCATCTGTGCACATTAGAAAGGAAGGAAGCTTTGTGTCTGAAAGGATGAAGTTTAGTAAGGCAGTTTGAGTGTGGTCAGAATAAGGAGATCCTGTTTTGCCTTAAACTATAAATAATCCCTCCACACAAAAGATGAATGAGTTGTAGAAAAGAGGGGCTTCCTCTGAGTGCTGTCATGCAGTTATGAACCCAGGACAGAGGTTAGAGAGCGGAAATGTGGGGAGATGATGAGATGATGGGTGCTGGATGATAGACATGATTAGCTAAATCAGGGTTGTTATAGTTTTGAATAACGTTTTTATTTCTATTTTGTTTTCAATTTAGTTTAGTTTTGGGAATTTTCACTCTGATAGTTTATGTTTTTCAGTACTTTTTTTAAGTTTTTATTTCAGTTGTATTATATTAGGGCTGATGTCATTTAAACGTGTTTGGCATGGTTCATTTTCTCAGGACCATATAGTGGTGTAGCAATTTCAAGGTTCAAGGTTTTCATTTGAAGGTTTTGCGTTTATGATAAAACTAAAATTGAGTCAAAATAAAATTGAATTTATTTTGGGTTTGTTTTTAGTTTTTCAAATTTAGTTAGGTTTAGTTTTTTAGCTTCTGAAAATGCTTTCATTTAGTTTCCGTTATTGAGAGAGCCAGTCTGATGCTGGATCTTTATATGGGGAGGTATTTCTTTAATATTATGAAAGGCATGACATATTGGTGCACTATGGGATTAAATATAGCCCACACGATGACAAAAACCTGTGTTTGGCAGAGAAAAGTGCTAAATTACAAAGATCCCTTCCTATTTACAAATTTTTTTATGTCCAGAATATGTTCAGGTCACATTTCACTCAACATCTGGCATTAAAAAAAATATTATATTATTATTATTATTATTTGTATTTTTTATATATATATATATATATATATATATATATATATATATATATATATATATATATATTTATTTTTATTTTATTTTATTTTTTTCCATTGTGACCCATTTTCCATTGTGACCATTGTTTCCTTTTGTCCATTTTCATGATATTTCAATTTTCCCCTTGAAATTCTCATTAGGCCTACCTTAATGTTGTCCAAATATTTTACTTTTATGTTTTTCTTAAGTCAAAAAGTAATTGCTGCAATACAACAAATACTTCCATGATGTACAGTTTAAATACTTCACAATTTTTAAAAACTGTATCATCGTTGTTGCAATTATAGTTATCACACATTACAGTAATAAGCATGACAACTGTGGGGGAATCAAACCAAATGGAATCAACGTTACTTTATCAGATAAATCCAAAAAAGAAACACAATCCTTTTGATTTCTAGTGTTTATATATATATATATATATATTTGTGTTCATATCTTTGTGTTCATTTGTGTTTCTCAGGATGAAGGGATTGAACCCTCTTCGTCTTCTTCCGCTGTTTTCGTGTCTGTGCTGATGTCTGGCTTACTGCTTGCTGCCATTATAATTGGCATATACTACTTTAAGTGTCATCGCCAAACCAGCAGCAAAGGCATTAAACTGGTGAGTACTAGCCCACAGACACATTTACTGAACTCCAGATGACATTCAATAAAACTTGCAGTGACAATAATTTAGAATGGAAAATATAACCTCAGACCACATACACGTTTTATTGAAAGGCATGCATTCATATTATAGTAAACATTAATAACTTGTGTTCTGTATGATATCTATTTAATCTGTCCTTTTTTATTTTATTCGAAATATTCTCCTGTCTCAGCTTTATGGCAGACAACTATACATAAGCCATTTGCGGGTTGATTTCCCCTAAAACACTGTGGCTCTGTGGCCACTTTGTATAAGCATTTTGGGGCAGAACTATCTGTTCATCAGATGGGGAATTGTTCTGGAAACCTGTTTGAAAAACATATATATCTTTTTGAAGAAATTGCACACTTCAGCTTTAAGCAAAACATGGAGGATGTGTTTTTTCATTATAGACAGGAATGTACTATTTCTTGAATTGTGATCAATATCAGTTAGTCTTGGGTGCATATTTCAACAATTGTTCACTTCCTCCAAAGCTTTTACAGCTGTCCCCAAACTGATGACTTCACCAACTGAATCTCCACCACCAAGTGTTCCCAATCAAACTCCCATTTTAAATATATTTGTGTGCTCATTTTAAATGCAAAGTTCAGCGTATTTGGTAGAGAAGTGTAGCCAAGCTCATAATTAAGAGGGAAACAATTGGCAGCATATCAGTCCAGCGCAGTTCTTCTCGCACACGCCCCATCTAATGTTCAGAACTACAACATATGCTTATGAAACACTCACTGTTTCATCTCCCTGCCAACTCTTCTAAGCTGTTTTTCTCTCTCGTAATGTCAAACGATGAAACTGAAATAAAGTGCACACTTGTTAAGACTTTAGAAAGAGGCCTACATTGAAAAACTAGAAAGTGTTACATTGATCCATAAATTCATAGGGCAGGATTTCATAAGCCATATGCGGTTGAAAGCTCAAATTATATCAGAAAAACATGTTTGATGCTTGAGCTTTAAAGATGCATTAGATAAATGCATGATGTCACATACAGTAAAAGTGATTTTACTACAGTTCCAGTTTTCTTAGAGGAGGCCATGACCTTTGTTCAAGGATGTATCCAAAGTGATTGCTCCTCCAGTTGTATGCTGATGTCATTCATAAAAATCTCTCAATGTTTATGATTATGTGTAAACACAGACTGAATTTTGAAAGATGTGTCTATTGCACATGTGTATTCTTCTTGCTGGAATCCCAAAATATTATAAAGTTTAGTGTACTATCATAAGTGAGTAGTAAGTAGTTGTTTAGCAGATGCTTTTATCCAAAGCAACTTCATTTAACAAATGTTGAACATAGGGCTTGGTAAAAATATAGATTTTACGGTTAATCACGATCTTCATTTGAACAATCCTGATATCAATTAAAAAAATCCCAAGATCTATCTTTTACTCGATGTGCAATGCTCCATAATGAGAGTAAATCACTTACATATGTAACCAAATTACATGCTATTTGACTAA
This sequence comes from Moxostoma hubbsi, assembly GCA_032164185.1. NCBI lineage: Eukaryota > Metazoa > Chordata > Actinopteri > Cypriniformes > Catostomidae > Moxostoma > Moxostoma hubbsi. The sequence goes on from JAVLUX010000001.1 coordinate 55,233,233, forward strand.
GCATGTCTGTGATTAGCCACTGGCTGGCTAGTGATTGAGTTTAATGGCAAGACGTTCAGCACCAAGATCCTTTCACTGCATTTTGAGAGTAAAATTTGGTTTGACTCGTTCCATGTAATGTGTCCAAAGACTAGATCTACGCAATCCATTTGTCATTAAGTAATGTCTCTTTTAATACCCTTTCTGTTCTTTACAATCAAAGAACAACAAAAACTGAACATGTATTTTAAATGATACATTGACACACGGATGCGGTAAAGAAACCATGCTACTCTCTGTAAATTCAATCAAAACACTTATTTGAGACACTTAACTGGTGCTTAAATGGTAAGAGACAGTACCGTATTACTTGTTCAATGTAAACAGTAAAATAGTATGCATGTAAACATTACCCAATATATCATATGCACTGTATTTGCAATGAACAATTCTCTTGAATCTGTCAGTTTATGTTCTTAGACAGCAATGAGACTAAATAGAGAACAATCCTAACCCACAGATATTTCTCTTAAGAAAAAGACACTAGTCTCTCAAAGCAAATCCTCTGAAGTTTCTGAAGAGATCTCAAATATGTCTCAAACTGTGATCAGATTTGCCACAATATCAACGACGGCAATCAAGACAAGAGATTTCAATATTACCTCAAATATTTCTCATCAAATTTTCCCAATACCAAATAATCTTGGCTATGCTCTCCAGACAGTTTATTTAATTTTAGGAGAAATATCCAAGAGTTTATGCTTTACTAATGTTTGTACTACAACTTAATGAGCTGAGAACCACAATTGAGCAATAAAATTTTCCTCTTGAAATAGTCCTGGTGTTAAGAGCCTTACTTAAAAGCACAATGGAGATAGTTCATTACCTGCCACTTGTGGTTTTTAAACCTACAACCTTTTGGTTTCCAGTTAAGAAATTTAACCACCAAACCTATAAGTTAAACATGCGTCTGTATGTCTCGTGTTCCCACAGACCGAGGAGTCACTCATGGCAGATGAGGAGAACCAGGGCAACACCATGGTGTCCGTGGCCCCTCTAAACCAACTGGAGCCCCAGGAGAAACCCAGCCTTAATGGAGAGTCCACAGAAGCAGTGAAGACCCAAACCCCTCCAGCTGCCACCAACGGCCACTCTACCACCAAGACGTCAGACACTGAGCTCTAAATAACCTATTCTACCACACAGGCTCTGGGTAACATGCTCAGTCCCTGTTCCTTATACCCTCAAGCTACTGCATATAGCCCTTGGTCATCAGCATGCACTGGGTACACAAAGTGAAGGCTCATATCCCCCTCAATTCCATGTAAATACAATCACAAATTTTCATATGGAACAATTTAACCCTTTTGAAGCAAGATTCAGGATAATTAATGGTGTAAACATAATTGGTCAAGAAATCCTCCTACCTATTTAGTGAAATGTCTAAATAATGTACATGTTTAGTTGATATATGAAAGCTTGTTATATGTTATACTGTAAAAGCATAATGTGTTTATATGAGGTTGATGATTGGTAATGATGCCAGTTATGACGTTAATGATGATTACGATGGCAATGGCATTTATAATATGAACATCATATAATGATGCAAAAGAATAATTTTAATGAAAGAGTTGCACCCCTTGAGAATAGAAATGGTGTGGGGTGGGGTAACTTTCCCATGAGTCATTGCTGGCTTCATTGAGCACAGCCAGGGTTGGAACGCAGGGAGGAGCCCTGCTCCCATCCCAATGGTCCACAGTTTCCAGCTCAGATAAAATCACGCCACTCCATAAAGAATCACTCTGAATGCAATGGATGGGAATTGTGTTCTTGTTTATGACGGGTTGTTTGTGTGTTTCTAGGCTGTATGTCTAACGAATCTAATGCCTGAGTCAAGTGTACCAAAATTACTGTGTTCTCCATGTTTGTCTTTGTGTACAGTATGATATGACTTGTTAATAGTCTTGTATAATATTATTAATACCATTGTGTGACAAAGTAATTACTTGGAGTTTTTGAGCAGTGGTACACCCTAGTGCCAAAGCTCTTGAAAAAACTACGTAAAACTCCATTTCATTGCTGCAAACAACCCACAATGTAAAATCCAACAGATTGTTAATGGGATTGTTCACCCAAAAATACAAATATTGTCATCATTTACCCACCCTTATGTTGTTCCAATCACATAGGACTTTCTTTCTTCCATGGAACACAAAGGGAGATTTTAGGCAAAATGTTTGCCGATCTCACTTTTCGTTTTCATTGTATGGAAAAAAAGATGCAATGAAAGTGAACGGCATCTGAAGCAAACATTTTGCCTAACATCTACTCTGACATCTACAGTGACAGAATTTGTATTTTTGAGTAAACCATCACTTTAAATATACTGCAAAGCCCATTAGCACTCAGGGTGACAACTAAATGTTTTCTGAATGATGTATGAATCAGAGACATTTCTGAATCAAGTAATAGCATTGCCATTCTTTGTAAACCAGTATTATGCTCTTTTGTAATATTTTTATAGTCGACATTTAGATGTAGTGTTCATGGATTGAATGACTGACTTAATTGTTTGAATGACCTGCCGTAAATATTAGAAGATTTTCCGGTGGGTGAGGGGTTTTGTGTCTACATTTGCTACTACACTGTACATTAGTCATAAGGCAAAGAAAACATTACTAGTAATGGTATGGCGTAACACTGGGGGCAGCCATGAGACCCTGGACCAGTTCTTTTAGTTTTTACTCTCCATTCTGTTGATTACTGTACTGTTGCTTAGTAGATTCACTCCAATATTTTGAGGAACCACTGAGACAACAGGAAAATGTATATTTTGAAACATGCATTAGCACGTTTAACTGTTTCACCTCCTTTCATACTCCAGAAAATAATTTCACTCTTCTTTTAAAGTTTGACTTAACATTTTGGGATTCAAATTTGTTCCTGTTCCTGAAGTACACCGAAAGTGGAATTATATGTTTAAAGGCTGTATATGAATATAAGAATGAATATGCATTTCAATATGCTTAATTCTGAGGAAAAAGTTGGTCTTCAAGGAACTCTTTACTCCATTTTCCCTGTTTTTTAACATTCCGGAGTTCTGTTATATTTTGGATCAGTGTACTAGCATTGTGTTAAACTGGTGTATGTTTGAGATAGAAATAAAGATTTGGAAAATAATTAAATGGGCTCATAATTAATTTCTACTGCACACAGACTTGTGCCTTGGATCCTTAAGATCCACTTTTTCATTTAGTTGGCAAACAGGCTGTTTATGCAGGATATTTGTTTGATATGAAATGCACGCATATGCGCTCTCTCTCTCTCTCTCTATAAATCCCAGATTCCCTTACACACGTGCAAAGATTTGGCAGGTATCTCAGGGCCAATTGAGAAAACAGCTGGTTTGCATAAGAAACGCTGATGATAGCATAGTGCAGGGATTTGGGTGGGGCTCTGAAAATCTCCATCAGTTGTACTCTAATTACTTTATGAGAAAGAAAGCCAGCATTTACGTGGTTTTGCTGATTGCTCTATCTCTATTTATCCAGAAACAAAATAATGGTATATGGGATGAACCATACTATGACATTACAAACATAATGTACAGGAACTGAAGCTTAAATGAATGTTAAATATACTAAACCAGCATCAAACATTATCAAAATGTTAAGACCAGTTTCAGACCAATACTACATCCCTCCTGTCCCAGACAAAGTATTAAACACCTGAGGCCCAGATCGAGGCCAAAACCTAAGCACAAGACCCAACATATCAGGCCAGAACTGTGCTGGATAAGGGTAAATGCTGTATTTATTGTACAATGCATTTAAAAAGGCATAAAAATAAATAAAGAAATACACCTTATTTTCAAAACAGACATTTCAAATTGGAACCTTCAATAATAATAATAATAAAATATATATATAATTTCACAGCATAAATAGGGCAATAGAAAGCTTACTGAGCCATGAAAAGTTACCACTTTGACTAGAGGTCACCTCACCCTACCCTAACCCTAACCTATGTCTAACCCTAACTGAGATAATTAGCAATAACATCCAGACCAGGCACACACTTCTGTGATCTTTAGAGGTCTCTTGACTAATACCAAGAGATCAAGACTCTACTCAGAACATATCTAGCAAAACAACCAAGCAAAATTATGTTCTAAAAACATAATTGTATACAAACATTAACCAAAATAAGGGAAGGTCTGCCCTCTGAAAATGTCTATAGAGAAAAGTTCGTCATTATTTAGCAGCAGGGGATTTAAAAACAAATGTTTTGGCCAAAAGCCTTCCTCAGTGAGTCGATTCACATCTTATTTGATCTTCTTATAGATAACGTCTGAAAGTTATTAGGTGTCCATAATTTACTGATCAGCCAATAGGAAACTCAACACAATTCCACAATCAATAACATAACACCAATAGAAGTAATATGACACATCAGGTGTAGAATGCAGTTCATTAATCAAATCATGGTTTGATACAAACATTTAAAAAAAAACTTTGATTGCAGTCCTGATATGTTCCTGTTTGCAGCAAAGTTATGTAATCTTATCACACAGTTATGTAGTCTTAACAAACAGCATGGCTTATCATCCAACCTGATAATCACAGGACGTTATTGTCCAACCCCAAAAAATCCACCAAGGACATTCCAGCTCACACTTATGCTAAATATGTTCTGTAAATCAGAAATGAACGACAACAACAACCACAAGACAAGATAAATAGAATAAGGACCTGAGTCTGTTACAAACAAACAACAGAGGCTGAGGAGCAAACTGCCATTAGGACAGAAGGAAAACAACATATGTCTTGCATTATCTGAAAGGAACGGTGAGTGCAGGAAAATGTTTCTATGAATCATTATTGGCCTGTTATTTCTTGACTAGTAAAGAAATTCGCATTTGCAGTCGCTCAGTTCTGTACTTGTCACAAGTCTACAATAAAGCAATATGTTTGTCAGTGTTGGTGCTTTCCAGGAAAATCTGACCATGCCCTTACAAAAACAGCACTGTGATAGCACAATGGCACAATGATGGTGTCTGATGGTAATATCACAGTGCTTCGATATATGCTACTGTATATATATGTCCAAAAAACATGGCATTATCACTGTACATTTTCAAAATAATAAAGGCACAATTGTGATGGCACAATGGCACAATGGCACGACGATTGTGTCTGGTGTTAATACCATGGTACTTGGAATTACACCATGGTATCACCATTGTATATGTCCAAAAAAACATGGTATCACCATTGTATATGTCTAAAAACATAGCATTGCCATGGTATATGTTCTGAGAGCTTGAAAAAAAACCATGGTATTTGTCCAAAAATGGGAATTACCATGGTACTTGTCCATGAAAAACATGGTACAGGTATTACAATGGTATATGTTCAAAAAGCAAGTACCATGGTACTTGTACAAATACCTTGGTATCGCCACAGAACATGTCCAAAAAATATCGTATTACCATGGTACATGTCCAAAACATGAAATAACCATAGTACATGTATAAATAACAACATAAACAACACCATAGTATTAGCATGATACTTGTCAAAAGACATGGTATTACTATGGTACATGTCCGAAAACATGGTATTACCATGATACTTGTTTAAAAACATATTACATGTCCAAAAAACATTGTATTACCATGGCATTAGTCCAAAAACATGGTAATATTATCATACTTTTTTTGTTAGTGTGAACAAGTCCAAGTCAAAGCCAGTCAAAAAAAAACAAAAAAGCAATTATGAAGATCTTGGTTTTTGTTTGTGTCTGTGTGAGTGTGTGAGACACAAGGAGTCAGAGATTAAAAACACATACACATATATCCACACTCCCACCCAAGGCTGCAGGGTGTTTTCTCGGCTTGTCTGCCCTCTGTGAGTGTTGTTGCACCTGCAAGGCTCGCCGACTTTTCCCTCGCCCCACTTCGATGGTTAGATTCCCTTACTGCGGAACAGAGTAAGAGAAGTAAAGAATGTAAAGTGTCAGGGTTCAGGCCACACCGACCAAGGGAGGGGAGTACAGAGAATCCCACGAGAGCGTGTTGTCGTCACTGATGGAAAGATAGAGAAATCCAATGTCAGGGTAAGGGGGTAAAGGGCAGCTCAAACTCATACGTTTAGGCTAGAACACTTGAAATGAACATAAATATCACACCAGGTGTCTATGTTTCACGTTACTCTTAAAACGTATTGCATCCTGTACTGATTGGAGACCACCTCTCATTTTTAACTCTCAGTTTTGGAATGTGTCTTAAATATTATTACAGTAATAAATAATAATGAACTAAAGTGTTTGCATAAGTCCCTATGCTTTAATTTTTCTGTCACCTTACTGCCCAGTGATGACAATCCAGTGACTTGTGCTTTACGAAAAATGAGAAACCAAGTTTGGGTTCTGAACGCAATGTGTTATATTTAAGCTATATATATTACTAGTGTTGACAAATCGAAAACAAGGTATGCACTGAGTGTCATGAAAAAGGCAAAGTGGCTCTGATGCTGTATTTCATCTATGTAGAATCAAAGCCTTAATCTAAAACTTAAGTTAACCTAAAACTTTAACTCTATTATTTTGCTTCTATCAAGTACTGGTATATCCTTCAGGAATTTCAAATCCAGTTCATTTTGATATATTCAGTATGGGTGGGTAAAAATGTACATTTCCAATGAATTACAAAGTTCATTTGAACAATCTCGGTATTGATTCTTAAATCCCAAGATCGATCTTTTAAACTATGCGCAACACTATACTACAATGAGAGGAAATCCCTCGATTTTGCAACCAAAATTTGTATAAACTAAACTAAAATGTATACAGTATATTTGGGAACTGGCAGGTCAGTGTTTAGATTACACTCACCAGAGATTGTGTAGTATAGTGGTGGAGTATTCAGTAGCGAAATACTTTCACTGCATGTTGAGAGTAAAAGTTGTTCTATGCAATGCATGTACAAAGACGATCCACACGACAGATTTGTCGTTTACTATGTCTATTTTAACACCCTTCCTGTTCTCTACACTCAGTTGTCAAAAACAACAAAAAATAAACATTATTTATAATCATGCAAAGCACAGATGAAATAAAGCCATTCAAGTCCTCTCTTGTTAATATGCGCTCATTTACAGGCGCTCTTTACAGAAATGCTGGCGTTCTTAAAGAGACAGTGACGGTTTTTAAGCACATGTTCAACAAATCAATGTAAACAATTGGAAATAGTACTAAATGTGCAATTAAACAATAAACATGTAACAAAAAAATATGTATTATTTATTGAGTAAATACTTGGATTTGTTAATTTTTTAAAAGCCGAAATGTTACCAAAATTATGAAAAACAAATAATTAGTCAGATTAATATTTTCGTGGTGTAATTAGCTGGGAAAGAATTTCTTTCATATGTAAGCAAAAGGGATATTATAACTGAAATATACACATATGAATTTATATCAAATCTAAATCAAATCGAATCGAGAGCTTGTGAATCAGAATTGAATCGAATCGGGAAATCTGTATCAACGCCCAGCCCTAATTCACAGTGGCAAGTGATCCAGTAATATCACATTATGACATTGTCAAACCAGTTTCATAAAGGTTGACGATTACATTATGATTAAATCTGTCTCCTGTTGACATCTGTGAGTAAACTGTAAATCAATCCATTCTAATAAAAGTAAACTTGACTAAATGTACAGCACTATCACGTGCCTGGAGTATGCTCTTATCTACAGAATGCCACTTTATGTGGCCACTCTATCTGTCCCCATTATATAAGTTGAGTCCTCAGCAGCTTTCTATTAGGAATAAGAGGACTTCAGGATGTTTACCAACTTCCTGCCTCTTTGGAGCATTCGGACAGCTTTATGTTGACACAGTCCTTATCACTCAAGGTAGGAAAACATCTTGACCCTATAGATCTGGGCAGGAAATGTATCGACTTGATGGTTTCCCCCATTCTAAAGGGACAACACCTATTTGTTGGTAACATAATTCCAGAACAGTGAAGACAAAGTGACCAGGGAGCCTAGTCATTTCCTTATCTATTCAACATGTCTCAACCATCTACACCACTGGTTCTCAACTAAGGGGGCCTCAGCAAACATCTAAGATGGCCTCTACAGTAGATAACTTAAAATTTGTTAAAATTTGTTAAAAAGCTATAATATGATAAACCAACTTTCTATAATAAATCTCTTGCTACCATTGGCCACTGATGACGGCCTGACTCTTGTATTAATAACCGTCTGATAGCTTTTGACTGGAGGTGGGGTGACACTGGAATGAGGTGAGGGCTTTGAGATGTAGAGTTTGATTACCCTGAAATGCTTAACAGTTGTGGTATTCCAGGCAAGACTAAACCCCCTAGAGAACCCTGTATTAATAAAAGGCACATCAGTCTACACTTTCGCCTAAGTGCACTTGGGCAAGTTATCTTGATATTCATTGCTATGCCAGTCGAAGCTGAAGATTCAACGGGTCCATGTATTTATCTTAAAAATATCTTTCCAACAGTGTTTCCAGTGTTTCAGTTTTCCATTTATTATTTGATGTTAGGGCAGGACGAGATATCAAATATTGACTATATTATCGCAATGATTTTGCTGATGACATAAAATGAAGCAATATCGTGAATATTGCGATGATTTCAATGCGCTTTTTATTTGGCCATTAAGTTTAATTAGGTGGTGGAGAAGTGGCTAGAGCACAGGGCTGCTAATCAGAAGGTCGCTGGTTCGAACCCCATGGCCACCACCATTGTGCCCTTGACCAAGGCACTTAACTCCAGGTTGCTCTGGGGGTGGATTGTCCCTGTAATAAGGGCTCTGTAAGTCGCTTTGGTTAAAAGCGTCTGCCAAAATGCATAAATGTAAATGTAATTAAGTTTCATAAAGAGCGCATCAGTAGACTATTAATCAAAATAACACCTAAATGGTGATATGGTCATAATGTATGCCATTATAGAACTACAAAAGGCTGCGATTAAAGACACGTAAACATAGTCTGTGTTTTACAAATTTACAAAGACGGCACAGTATAACAGAAAAGAAGGTGTCAAAATAAAAGCTCCAGGTGAAGGTGAAGTAAATTGGACAGAAATATATTACTTCTATATTAAAAACAAATCTAATCCTCAAAATAATAAATCCTTGTGTTCATTTAGTAAAAATCTGTGGGGAAACATGCCTTTTTAAATAGATTTGTATTCAATTACTTTACATTTTGAATGTACTTGGCTACAATGGCTGTTTGGAATTGGATGAAATTATGGTTCGTCTGATAAAAAAACAACTTTTTTGAGCCATTTCAGAGCAAATACATACATTTCAAGATACAATATATATTGAATATCATCAATAGGCTGAAAAATATTTAAATATCATTTTCGTAACCATCTCCCCCAGCCCTATTTGATGTTCCCAGTTTCTGTAAATTAAGTTTAAACACAAGCCATTTATCATCATTACAGCAGAAGTACAGCAAGGGGGCCTTTGAATATTGTCTTGGACAATGAGGGGCCTTGGAGTTAAAAAGGTTAAGGAATACTGATCAACACTGTCAATCACATACATCTACAGTCAACTGCATACTTCAATACTGAGGGGCAATTATTATTAGATTATAATACATTATAGACGGCGCTTCATTCGCAAACATTGTGCGTTGCAATTTACATTACCGAAACCCTGGAAACACTGTTGGAAAGATATTTCTTCAGCATCGACTGGCATAGCAATGAATATCAAGATAACTTGCCCAAGTGCACTTAGGCGAAAGTGTAGACTGATGTGCCTTTTATTAATACAGGGTTCTCTAGGGGGTTTAGTCTTGCCTGGAATACCACAACTGTTAAGCATTTCAGGGTAATCAAACTCTACATCTCAAAGCCCTCACCTCATTCCAGTGTCACCCCACCTCCAGTCAAAAGCTATCAGACGGTTATTAATACAAGAGTCAGGCCGTCATCAGTGGCCAATGGTAGCAAGAGGGTGTGTGCAAATACTATAGAGGACACATAATCCATGGCTATATGTGACTGACGGCAGTCTACAAGTGTCTTTACAGGGAGGGTCACAGAAGATCAGTGGGCCAAGTTCCAAATTTCAATGTAAGAATTTGGCTGGGGAAGAGGACATTGGATGAAACATTACAGCAGCGAAGTAGTGATCAGATTTGCAAATATGAAAGAAAAGAGTTAAAATAGATGGTTTAAAATGAGCAATTAATTTTTCTTCTGGGTAAGCATATACATCACATTAAAATGATCTGTGTCATTTGTGGGTACAATAAATACTGTTAACACAAAGTCAATTTGTCTCAAGGATATCCTTGCTTACACATGCAAGGCGGGTGCAAAGTTCCATCCTTCCTTGCATGAGAGTTTGACATAGCCATGTGCTGCTCCTAAGTCTGACCTAAGGGTGTGTCCATAACAAGTTTTAACTACACACACACCAAGTCGTCCAAACCAGAATAATCTCTCAACAAGCTTCCACTCTCTGAAGCCTGGTGGTCACGCCTGGGGCTTTTCATTTCACCATGTGTAAAATATGATACCCCCAGTTTATTAGCGACACTAACACACCCACATGTACACACATACAAAAACGCACACATGCTCTCACATTGCGCACAGACATAGTGTCAGGTTGCCAACACTGATGGCTACACTTTCACGAGCCATTATTGATTTCTAAGTATATGACCAGGGACTAAAAATGGTTTAAGAAATGAAATCAAAAACCAAAAAGCAAAACCTTCATCATAATTACGTTAACAACCGGTTAATTTCGCTCCGATATCATTTTTCAGGAAACTAAAAACCAAAGCGTTGATCACAAATGTTCTTCTCTCTTTATAGTAGAACATGATAAGCATGTGCTTTGACCCTGAAGGACTATATATTCATTCCTACATACTTGGTGATAATGTTCAGTTTCATATGAAGAATTACAGCTAAAGAGCCAAGAGCAATGAGTAAGTGCTTCCTTCTGTTTTGCCCCCAATGTTGCTTATTAAATCAGTATAAAGTTTAATCAGTAAAAATCATTATTAGCTCCGTAAGAACATGGTCTGTGTGTAATGGTAGCCAGCTGGTATGTGCTGCGCAGTGTGTGTAAACCTCACTCCCCTCGCCTCAATAGGCGAACTAGCAACTGAAACTAGAGGCTGTAGCCTTTAGCATCCTAGTTAGCGTGTCCGCCTCCCATTCTGGAGACACCGGTTCGGATCCCGTTCAGAGAAGGTCAAGCATGTGCACGCGCTCTCTGTGGGTCAGTGGTGTAAAGTAATTAAGTAAAAGTACTTAAGTATTTTTTGGGGATTTGTACTTTCCTCGAGTACAATTTAAATTGAATACTTTTACTTAATTACATTTTCAAAGAAAGAATTTTACTTTTTACTCCTTACAATTTTATTTAAACTTGAAAAGTATCATTACATTTTTGCAGATCATTTTCTTTAATCTTACTGGACTAAAGCTGCTTTATATATATATATATATATATATATATACAGTATATATGAGCAAAAGGCTTTTGTAATTAAATGTGTACATTTATTTCTACATTTGCCTTCATATTTAAACCAGATCTATGAATTTCCATTCACTTTTTGCTGAATTGTTGTTGTTGTTGTTGGGCAATTATTAAATATAACAACTATAAAACCATTACGCTTTTAAGGTTAATTTTCTATCGAGATTTAAATCAACAAAATCTACCTCCCTACCCTAAACTTTAAACCTACCAATAGTGTCATCAAAATAAAATGTGACATGAAAAACATGATTTCTGAAGCAATCAGGGCTGTATTGGTAATTTAGAATACCGGGCAGTTTCCCGGTGGGCCGGCGCACTTTGGGGCCAATCAAGGGCGGAATGAAACGGCATGAAACGGACCGCGATAAGTTGAAATGAGCCGCCGCGTTATGCAGAACGGGCTACAAAACAGCGCTGCGATAAGCTGAAGCGGGCAGCGATATGCTGAAAAGGACAGCGACACTGTCAACCCCCCCTCCATTTCAATTCCCAGTCCACCCCTGGAAGCAACCACATCATTTTGTGGTGTTTCTATGACATTTTCGGCTCATGTGCCGACTCGCGTGCTCTTCAGGACTCGCAACACTCTTTCAGCTGATCTAACATACAATTTGATCACACGTTGGTTATGTAATGCAAATGTTAAACTCATGTAATGCACTATTTTAAAAGTGTTTATATGTCATAAGACAGCATTTTGTGAGGAACAGGGCAAATAGTACGTTTTTATGAACTGATAATCTGTCGTTTTACTCATGATTTGAGTGAAAGGGGATAAAAGTCGTTGTTGTTTTCGCATTCCTCTTGTGTTCATTCACCAGGACATTATCATGTTACATACAACAGGCCACGTAAAAATAATTTAGCAAAAGTATGGTTATTGTAACATGATTCATTAACCAGGATGCAAATGTCACTAGGGGAGAAATATGAGACAGTATAAAGGTGACTTAACAACCCAATCGAATTTAACATCATCTCACACATTCTCCTCTCTTGATTTTATTCTAGCTAGGAGAAAAGTTACTTTTTACTTTTTTAATTCTTAAGTACAATTTAATGTGAATACTATTACTTACACTTACTTTCACTCAAGTATGTTTTTGGCTAGATACTTGGACTTTTAATTGAGTACAATTTTCTCTCAGTATCCATACTTTCACTTAAGTATCATTTCTGAGTAGTTTTTACACCCCTGTTGTGGGTACACCAAGGTTAACAAAACAATTGCCCATGTAAGGTGACATTTAGTCCAAACACACCCATGCAGTGTGTGTGTGTGTGTGCAGGAAAGAGATTTAGGCTATTCATTGATTTTAGATGGCTGGATGTATTTTTTAAATATTTTTGAGGATTAATTTAATATGATTACATTTATTTTATATAGGTTACTGTTTACTATGCTTGTTATGATTTCTACAGTGTGCTTATAATTTCCCCAAACATTAATTTCTTATTTATACTAACTTTGGGTGTAGGGCTGGGCAATATATAAGAAACATGTTCAACAATATTTTTATTTAAAACATTTTCAGATGACTGGAAAAGAAAAGAAAGAATGAAAACTCTTTACATGCATGTGTTCCACAAGAAACGCTCCCCGCTGTACGCTACTGAACAAACAGCTCAAGAGACAAGCACATCAATGCCTTTTCTTTCATCTGTTCTTCAAAATATAATAAAGTGTGTTTCTTCACGTGCATGTCTTTGAGTCTAACAGCATTTCTTGTCATGTGTAATTCCGAGACGTCTTACTGTTAGCCCACACAGTGGCTGGTAGATAAGCAAAATATCCCACCATGCGGGACAAGAATATCGGTCTTGGAACTATAAGGCCTTTAATGGATAGTTCAGCCAAAAATAATTTTTCTCTTATCATTTATTCACCCTCATGCCATTCCGGATGAATAAGACTTTTTTCTTCAGCTGAACACAAAGATTTTTAGAAGAATATTTTAGCTCTGTAGGTCCATACATTGCAAGTGAATGGTGGCCAGAACTTTGAATCTCCAAAAATCCCATAAAGTCAGCATAAAAGTAATCAAGTGGCCTTCAGAAGCAATATGATAGGTGTGGGTGAGCTACAGATCAATATTTAAATCCTTTTTTTACTATTAATCTCAACTTTCAATTCCACATTCTTCTTCTTAGCATATCTGTGCATATCACCACCTACTGGTCAGGGCTGGTTTAAAGGTGGAGATGTATAGTAAAAAAATAAATAAATAAATAAATAAATCTTAAATATTTCTCACCTCACCAATAATATAGCTTCTGAAGACATTATTTTAATCACTGGAGTCTTACGGATTATTTTAAATGATGAGAGAATTTTAATTTTGAGCAAACTATCCCTTTAAATACCAAGGAAAAGTTCATAACAACTGTAAAATTGAATAAAATGAACATCAAATGAATGAAGTAAAGTTGCTGAATAAATGAATATGTAGCAATGATGTTAAAAGCCATAGATGCTAAAATGAAATCAGATAATAAAAAAAACAAAAAAACAATGTAACTGTTACACAATACATAAAGTAACAGAAAATCAACAGCACAGATACTGGCACGCTTGAATAAAAACTGGCTTCATAAAAAAGATCAGGACACCAGATTAGCACTATGAAAATACAATCAATGCAACTATTGTTCTCTAGTTCACTCTCCAGAAGGGAGTCTCGAGACAGACTTTGTCTTTTAAAGACCAAAACAAACTTTGACGTACACCATGCCAACATGCATCTGCCGTGGGAGCCAGAACAATCTGGAAAACATCTCTGTCTCTCTTTCCATGATGCAATGCACATTTAAGTGATTTCATTTCCTGCTCTCCATAATGCTCCCAACTTCAAGCGTCATCTCAGCTCAACTCTAAACATCATCTAACAAACCAGTCTACGGTAATCTTAAAACAGTTTTTTTTTTTCTCCGAAGGATGATACTAGAATTGTAATTAAATGTATATGGGGTGTACAGTATATGTATTGTAATTAAGTAGGCACAATTGCCATAATTTAGCTATTGTAGAAATATACACACTCTGAAAAGCTGTAGATATGTCTGGAATAAAAATGGCCTGTCCAAATATTTGATCAGTAACAGATAGTGGTTGTTTACTATACGTATTCATTTTATCATTACAGTACTATCTCATAATATGATTTGTTTCTTCATGTGGCTACAGAGTCTGCACCAGGATGAAATACATGGGAGGGCATGTGGAACCTCGTTATATAATTAATGTTTGTCATTGGCAGGACCGAACACAGGGCCTCCGCTGTCTTCTCTGATCATGAAAACTTTTCTCTCGACCAACAGAGCAAAGTAGTGATCGTGTAAAATAAATGGATCATTCTACACTAAATTATTGCAATACAATATGCAATTGTGTCATTAATTAGGTTAAATGAGTATAAACATTTCCAGCGAGGCAAATTACAAATGTTTATAAAGTTACGCTGACGATTAGCACTATACAGTCACATTTCAGCACCTCGCACACGGACAGCAACTCAAGCAGCATTTAAAGCGCATCCTCGCACGTTTATGTTTATTGCAGTTTTGGGAAACGTATATAAAAAAAATAGTGAACATTCGTAAAATTGCTCGTAGAAAGTGCTCTTAACCACTAAGATCAAGATTTTGTTATTGGGGCCCAGATCAGTCTTGGGCCTTATGCAATACAGTTTGGGAGTCAAAATAAAAAAGCGCAATATAACTAGCCTATCTAATCCTTCACATCAGTCAATTCAGTTCATCAAATCATACCCACATATCAGACTAACCAGAAATAATGCAATGCAACTGCCATGACTGATAGTACATAACACATATTTTTCAATACATTCTCACAGTTACTCGAACACGAATTCCACGCATCTCGCCTAGTCTCCGCAAATTCCTTGTAAAAGTCATAACATACACTTCTTATCTATTGAAATCAGGGCCCCTCGTAGCACTGACACTTTGTGACAATATTCGCATGATCTTCACATACAAGTAATAAAAGGAATAAAGGTTTAAAAACAATGAAATAGAGCGAGAACAGCTAGGATAAGTATGTAAAGTCTAAGGCACTCTTCTCATTCTGTGTTAAAGGGCCAGACTGAACACCAACATATTGTAAACTCAAAACACTTGCATCATAAATTAAGAATGCTGTCTGATTTAGGGTTCCTGTTGGTTGTGTTTCTTGAATAAATGTCGCCACCTGCTGCTACAAAGAGTTTTTGTAAACTCAAGTTATGTACTGTACAGAGCTTGCTTTCTTTCTTTCTGCATTTAAGTAGATCTGTTCTATATACAGTAATTTGTACATAAGTGATTATATTATATATTGTCTATCTGTCTATCTATCTATCTATCTATCTATCTATCTATCTATCTATCTATCTATCTATCTGTCTGTCTGTCACTCTGTCTGTAGCTCTCTCTCTCTCTCTCTACCTAGATCATGTTTCCCCCAAACTCCAAAGAAAAATAGGATTATATTGTGAAAATAAAGCATATTTTAGGATTATTCCGATTTTTCTGCATTGTGAGATTCTAACATGTATTTCTGATATTATCTATCTATCTGTCTATCTGTCTGTCTGTCTGTCTGTCTGTCTGTCTATCTATCTATCTATCTATCTATCTATCTATCTATCTGTCTGTCTATCTATCTGTCTATCTGTCTGTCTGTCTGTCTGTCTGTCTGTCTATCTATCTATCTATCTATCTGTCTGTCTGTCTGTCTATCTGTCTGTCTGTCTGTCTATCTATCTATCTATCTATCTATCTGTCTATCTATCTATCTATCTATCTATCTATCTGTCTGTCTGTCTGTCTATCTATCTATCTGTCTGTCTGTCTGTCTGTCTATCTATCTATCTATCGTTGTGTTCAGATCATATTTTAAGTCCAAAGGAAGAAATAATAATGTGAAAAATAATGCTTATATATTGATAATTATGATTAACAACAAAATGTATCTATTGACATTTATTTTCATGTTTATTATTACTATTATTATTCTATTACCGAACACAACCTTCAGTTTACCGCTGCAGTTACTAATAACCCCTTTGTCTAATAAAGTGGAAACGCTTTTTTTCTTTCATGAGGTATAATAATGTATGGTCGCGCTCGAAGGAAAGCCAGATTTTTGACTAACAATAACAACTGCACGTCTCGTACCAAACTATAGCGCAACGTGAAATGCTCAACGAGTATAAACGTGTTCGCCAAACATGTCAAAATGGCTCTGCGACATGTGATTCGCTCGAGTGTTTGTAAACATGCGTCAAAAGCATGTGATTCTGCTGATGTCACACTGCGTGCTAGACGGACAGCCAATCAGAAAACGGGGGTGTGCGAGGTGGGCGGGGCCGAGCTGTGGCGTTGTAGAAATTTCTATGCGCTCGGCAACAAGGTTAACAATTGAAAAAACGAAGCTCGATCTTGTATCATCCACCACATGGCATCTTTATCGGATAAAAAAAAACTCAACTGCACGCTTCTAAAGGTTAGTGGGAGATTTTTCTACCTGGTAAAGAAGAAAAGTCCTTCATGCACTGCGTTTACTCTAATCCACCAACAAGGGGGGAATAAAAAACACTCAATTGTAATGTGACTGTATAATGCATTTTTGTTACACTGTGTTTACGCTCTTAGACAATATAATTAATTTTATTATTTAAAATAGGTACATGCATTTATAGGAAATGTACGTACAAGTATTTGGCCATTTAACTTTAAATATGTCCTGAACTCACTGCATTCGCTGCATTATAATGATGCTGTCTGATATGTTGTATAATATATGTATATTAAGATGGTCTAGGACATTCAAACTTTGATATTCGTGTAACATGGTCCTTAATTATATATAAAAGAAAACCTGATGTCTTAGTATGCGAGGAAAACAAATCAAGGTGGGGTGCAGTGAGGAGGAGGGGTTTTTGCTGCGACATAGGTGCGCGCGTGCGTGCGTGCGTGCGTGCGGAGTAGCCTACTTGGCGTGGCAAAGATAGGATGTTACGCAGTTCTTATTTACAACCCTGTGTGCTTTGCCCTTGCCTATAGGTAACAGGTTTTCATCTGGGCTGATATAACCATCATAGCTTTCCAGTCAGATAATCATCAAACAAACATCAGGTCAGCTCAACTATTTTTCCATTAATTAAACCCTATAAAGTTTCCTGACATGATTTAGGCGAATAACCAAATAGGATTTTGTTGTCCTGAGCACACAAATAGTCAAGATTTGCATGAAAGGCTTGCTTGCTCAGCCTTAGCTGATAATGCCTATTCATTACATTAAATGAGTGGGTTTATGAAACCTATTCATTCTGTTGCCCAGTTTTCACTAATGGACGTTTGGTGATCTGTGGGGTAAATTTATGACGTTTTCCACCACTCAAACTTCTCAACTAATGGCGTTTTTAGTAAGTTGCGCACCTTTTTATTTCTGATGTAAACAAAGCAGGCGTTTATTCTACGCCTCTAACGCTGGGAGGCGCTGTTTTGCCCTATTCGACTCTCTGCAAATATGAGATCATATGAACCAGTTCTATATTGTTTAAAAAAAAATAATAATAATAATAATAATAATAAAGGTTTTATTTATTGATGCACATTTCAGAGTTTTAGTGTAGCTTTGACTAGAAATGCAGGATGTTCATTACATTTAAAATGTGTACTGTGTAGAAAAGGTAGCATGTTTGTTAAACATCTGGGTTGGTAAGTGTAAGGTTGTAGGCTTAAACCCCACAAGGGATGATCCATGAACTCTCTGCTCCAGGGTGAATGCCCCTGTACCTCAAGCATCAGCTAAAATGGCAAGTACATTAATGAGATGTATCATTCAAAAGAGCAGGGTAAATCAGTTTTGTGTAAAAGTGCACCATCAGGACAGGTTGTGTTTATGCTCCTGTATCGGATTAGATGTGCTTTAATTAGATGTATCATTTAAGACAGAAAGGGAAATTAGTGTTGTAAAAAAGTGCACCAACAGGACAGGTTGTGTCCTGTATCATTAATCGTGTTTAGGACAGAACACTGTTGACAACACTGAAAGCAAGCGGATGCGTCTATCTTTCAAACATTGATCTTGGTAAATGATTCCTTGCCAGAAGATTACATGATGTTAAAGATTGGATTAACGTTGAATGCTGATTCATCAGACAAACACAAACATATCTCAGAAGAGGAAATTAGACAAGCGCGGTAATTATCTTATTGTTATAGAGTAACAATAAAAGACAATGATGTACAATCCATCTTTTTAATACATTAGTAAAAACTGCATAGCATGTCATAAATAAAGTACCTTTTCATATCCAAGCAGTTCTGAATCTGAATAATACGCTATGAAATGTATTCATAATTATATTTATTTATTTTTTTTGTTACAAAGCTTTTCTCTTGTTTTTCCTTGTGAACACAGTTATGCATCCTTTTGTTTTTCAGTGGAACCAGGATGGGGAAGCAGTAACAGTGTAAAGGTATGTGTTTACACATTAGTAAACATCTTTGCCAAACGCACATTTTTGTATAGGTTTGCAGCAAATAATGGGTTCATAACTGTTGCATCATGTACGTATCCATTTCTTGGGTGTGGCATCTTTGTGGAATTTACAGTGGGAATCTTCAATTTCATCTTCTTACCACCGTCCAAGCTTAGCCATATCACTATTCCCCTCTACTCAAATTTAACAGCTAATGGGAACTTTAATTTGACCTAATTTGATAATACTGTTATGAAACGGATCATTCTGACTGGGTCAGCAGCGTTCCAAGCCATTGTAAAATGACCGTGCATTCTATATTATTGCATCAAGTTGCGATGTTGCCTGGCAACTGCAAACTCCTACAGTTAGGATCATATACAGCACTGTATTAGTGGTAAAAAATAGATTATTCTGGTAATTGGGATTGATAAAAAGAACATTTTATTAAACGTTGGTGTCTTTTAGCATATTGCTTTTGCAGATGTTATATAAAATCATAATTAAATGCATATAATTATATAATAATATGCCTTGCATCATGCCTAAACATCCTTAACCCGTGGTAAAATTACTGTGATGCACCACCTCCAACAGCTTATTACTTTAATATAGAATGATGATTTCTGTATCATATACTTCACTTCTAAACACTTGATGACATGAAACGGAGCAACTTGTCATGACCAATTTTCTGCCAAGATCCACATCTCATTGCCCCTTCCTGCTGGAAATTCCAGCTTAAGCTGGTAGCTGTGTTTTGGAACATGGTAGCTGGTCATGAGCTGGTCCAAGCTGGGAGACCAGCTTAGTCCAGCTACAAGTTTGTCATACTAGCTCAAGGTGGTCAAGCTGGTTTCTGGAACATGGTATCTGGTCAACCAGCTAAGGAACAGCTAGAAGTAGCTCATGACCAACTTGGACCAGCTCATGACCAGCTTGGACTAGCTAGAAACCAGCTACCATGTTACAAAACACAGCTACCAGCTTATGGTGGATTTTCCAGCAGGGCTGTTTTGCTAACGTGTCATTTTTTATGAACGGACACTGTGGCAGCACGAAAGTGCATCATTCAGGGCCTGGGCTTTGAGAAGCAGTTGAGGCCTGTAAGTTCATGTGCAGTCAGTTGGCCAGGCTCCCCTACTGTTTGAGATTAAGCCAACAGGAAGTGGAATACAATGTAAAGATGACGCTGCTAAAATTAACCCACTTGCTGCTAAATGTTGACTGCATTAATAGTAGACAGGAAGGTTTTAGTTAGCATGCACGGGTGCTCTATATCCGGAGTTAAATAGCTAGGTGACGAACTTGGTTGTATAGCAGACAGTTTGGAAATTATCTTGTTTTTTGGTTTGTTTTTTCATATTGTTTCATAGCCTTGTTGAGTCTTGTATCAAAAAGATAAAAGCTTCTTGTTTATATGGTTGTGAGTACCACAAGCTGAGTTTCCATTCTTGTGTTTTTATGCAAATTTTGGGGATACTGCATTAATGCTGAATGGAAACACCAAGATGCAAATAAGATATCCAAAATACACATTAAAAAACCGCATTCAGGTGGATGCATTTTTTGTTGATGATGGAAATTTACCAAATATATTCCTTTAGTTTCTATATGGGAATATAGCAGAAATGTCATGTGACTTTGCCTCAGCAAGCCATGTGAATACATAATTCACTCAAAAAATCTCGTCAATGTCATCGCATCTCAAATGTTGCTCTGATTATTCTGACATGCTTTCACTCCCAGACATAAGGCATCTGCCGCTGAACGCTAGAAAACTTGAAGTTTGTCAGAGCGTTTTGTCAGTGCGCTCTAATCCGCAACTCATTTATTACATTTAATAAAAGAGCCACAGTGCTTTAATTTTGTCACATTAGCCGATTATTCCAGCGATTTTGCAGGTGTGAGATTCATTAACACAATTACCTGCAAAGCGGAGGGAGACAAAGCACGCATTAGCGTCTGTCAGCGAGAGGTCGTTAATCAATTGACTGTTGGGATTCCCTGCTGAGTTAATGGTTACAGCAATGAAAAAAGGACCCAACATGACTGGAAAAAACATTCTGTCGTTAAGGCGGGGTTTGTGTTCTCATCAAGTGACCAATTAGCTTCTTCTTTTACTGAAGAACTGACAAAATGTCAAGGTGATCTGAACGTTTTCATCTGTGATCGCACTCAGCTGCATATTATCATAAATGCTGATTGTAATTCATAGTGATTCTGTCACCAAGCGTTATTCCACACAAAAAAATGACTAATGACGGTTTTTATTGAACGTAATTCGTTTTACTCATTGAAAGCTGCATATTTACATACATGTTCTACGGCAAGCCTCGAGGAAACAAATACACAATCACACTTTCACAAGGTAAAGGTACTCCCTGAATCGCATCCTAAATCACTCTGTTACAATTGTTTATGCTCAAGTGGTACTACTGTTGTTATTTCGGTGAGCTCCATGTGACAGGGAATCACAGTGAGAGAGTTGCAGGGAGGAGAGCGAGATCTCAGCAAAACAATGAACAAATGTGACATCCTTGGCCAAAATCGAGTTGTTTGGAGACTGATAGTGTGGTGCCGGCTTTAGCGGCTTTTCCACTATTGGGTCGAGCGGTTCTAAGCACGTTGAGGGACATTTAAAGTAGCATTTCTACTAGAGAACAGTTCAGCACGACACGATTTCAAACAGTTCTTGGCCAAAAAATGTTTGCCACAGTTAGCTAAACGTGATAACCATGCTGGTGGAATGGCTTTAGTATGTGGTGACCCACAACTGGAATTTGCAAACGCCAAAGTTACTCATTTGTTATATACACGTCAATAGGTGGCGGCATGTCTCAACACACCTCACAAGCAGTGCAGCCACAGAATGAGAACCGCTCACTAAAGAGGAAACACAACAGATAGGCAAAGCACAACAGAAAACAGTCATCTTGAGACACTCTTTTCAAAGTTTCCACTAATTTTAACTTGACACGCATGCTCTAATGCTCTATTTGTGATGCTGAATACCAGTGAGACGCTCCAAACATGTCCGTCTGACACATATGTACTGTACATAGAGCGACAATTAAAAATAGCGCAGCTGGAACGCAAGAACACATAGTGTGAGAACTGGACACTTTCCGTCAACTTTAGGCTGCTTTTTTCCCTGTGCTTTAGCAGGGTGAAAATCAGGGTAAAAAGTAGTCCTAAAAACTGGAATCTGCAATCATCCTCCATAGCACTAACTCCTATGTTTACCTCTTACGTCATCTGATGTACTGTATTTGTTATGTGCATTCAAGCACAATGGAAAAATAAACCGTAACCCTGGATCAGTACAGAATGGCATGATTTCGCAACAGAAACCTTCCGGCTTGATGGTGGTAAAGCTGCTTTAGGCAAAATGGGATGGAAACACTGCTTTTCGCTAATTGTTTTTGTGGTATTCAGAAATTTCACAAATTAAATTCATAACATGGATGGTAGCATGTTCATTGTTTGAAATTGAAAGAATAATCCTTTGCTGACCATATCTCAAGAGTTAAATGGAGAAGATAACTGTTAAAGAGCTTAAAAACAACAAACAAAATTGGAGTTTTGTGGCTTTCAATCCATGTCCGAGAGCTTTGAGGCTATCTACGTGTTGCATACTGCTAAAAGTTGACAAAAATTTACTTTTTGCTAATGTAAACATTTAAAATAGTCTTTCTTGTCTGGTAAAACGGACAAAAAATATTGATGACTCATCTTGTACTTATCCAAAATGTTGAGCCATTAAATGCTCTGGCAAGTGATTTCATGGGGTCATCTAGGTGTTGGTTTATTTTTAAGTCACAGGAGTTAACTAGTACTAGCTATGTTTAAAAAAATAGTCTTAACAATACTGTACCTCAGACTTCTATCTTCCTCAGTGGCATGCCAGACATGTGATATAGGACATAGTAGGCCAAACAAACTATATCAGCCTAAGTTGTTTTTATTGTTTTGCCCTTTTTTCAGCCAATATAATTGACTCCAATATAACATTTCAATATAATCCCTAATATCAGCATGAACTATTCCAGCTCATCTCTGCATGAATAGTTTTTTAAAGTTATGTGAGCACATTATCACTTGTTTTTAGAATGATGCACTTTAGTTGTTATGAGCTTAGCTGATGCCCTCACAACTGTGATGATACATAATAGTTGTCCTGATATACTAGTCTTAGATACAAATTGGAATGAAGCATAGCTTTGGCATAAATGCACTGTAAATTGTAAATTGTCTCTTTGGAAACTGATTTTAGACCATGACTAAGTTTAATCTGCATTCAGAAAAGCAGCCCATTTAGATATTGTCCACATAGCTGGATGGAAATGTATTTGTTTTCCAAATTCCAGTTGGTTGTAGTCAGTTTTAGAGTCTGTTTTCAATGTATCTTCCTGCATACTTTGGTCTTAATCAATACACAGTTGACACTGTTTCTTTGCCAAGTTGTAATGCAATGAGAGGTTTTTTAAAATACATTAGGAAGACTTAGAAGTTCCTCCTTAGGCAAGAAGCACACATTTGATTACAGCATACAAGACATTAATTAAAGATATAAAAGTATAGCACCAAAAACTGCACTGTGTTGTGTTGCATACTGTGTGCCTCTTAGAGTCTATCATATAAACTGGAGCAGAGAGAGGGATTATTATCGGCTGGTGGTGTGTCATCAGTCTGCAGGGTTACTGTGCACCCTGCCAACCGACCCGCCTCACTTCCATGCTCAGATTGAGATGTCAGAGGGAGGAGCATGTTGGAAATTGTGGTGTTTATGAAAATGTGTCAGGCCACTGAGTATGGAGAGATTTTCCCAGTGGCTGCAGGCATGTGATCTGTTATCATTATGATAAACATATGAATATTTGCTCTTTGATTAGATCCTAGTTGTTCAGAGAGGCGGTGCTGTCTTTGTCTGTTTGCCGAAATATTAACAGATTCATTTAATATCCTGTATTTTATCCTGAATCAACATTTTTGGTACAACAAACTGAGCAGAAATTTTTTCCCTCTTTTTATTCATAAGATTTGAAAATGTCTTGAAGCAGATGGCAGTGCTGTTACGAAATTAACTTAAAAATCATTTTTGAATATGGGGAATTTCATTAGTTCTCTGGAATACTTGATACTGAATGGTAAATGGCTGTATTCTGTGGACAGACAGTTTTGTATGATAATAGCTAATCAGTGTAATTGACCGTTGTCCTAGGCAACCAATGGTCTGATTGTGTATATAATCCCTTTTATACATTGTTTCATTTAATAATATTAATAATTGTAATATTTAATAGTAATTTTATAACTACAATTCTTATAATAACTACTGTTATTATCATTGTTATTAATAATATAGTAAATAATATAATAACAATATATTTAATAATTATATTTATATTTTATGTTATATGTTAGTATTAATATTGTTAAATACATTTTTATTATATTCAAAATAATATATTAAAGAAAACAAAACTTGTTGCGATTAATTATCAATTATATAATAATAATTAGTACTAGTAGTAGTGGTAGTGGTATTATGTACCGTATATTTAGACATTTATATGATATATTTTCAAATGTAATTATGTAAGTTTTACCCTTGTTTGCCCCTCATACATCACTTCTGTTTTGAATTTGGTGACATAATCCATATTGTTTTGCTGTCTGTCTCCATGGTGACTGCTCTCAAAACAGGAAGAGGAAGTCTGCGAGAGTCTGATGTGACTTTTTTTATCATATCACATCTTTCTCCAAACATCTTAATCACTAGTTTTAATGTCCATTTATCTCATTGTCCAACTGATGGAGTGATGGTACCATATTAGAAATGTCAGTTCTGATGTTTATAAATGAAAGATTCCTTCCGTCCCTACCCATGTTATGTGATTTAGCATTCCCCTGACAGCCTGGACATTTTGAACAGGCCGAGCAAATAGGCAGAGATTAAAAACACGAGAAACAAAACAGCTCAGTTGTTACATAACTGTAGCACGGCAGAGCTCTGCGATGTGCCTTTAAATGCTGCAGACTGTCAGGTGATCAGACAGGCACCGTCATCTCAGTTCACTGAGACACCACAGCGTCTCTGAGAAGCTGATGAGACCCTGAAGACATAAAGGTGGGGGTGGAGGGGGGTTAGTAGGGGCTGACGGGGTGAGAGAGGACAGGAGGACACGAGATAGTGAGGAAAATAGAGAGGTCCCTTTAACTGTAATCAAAGTGTTCTCTCTGTTTCTTTTTCTCTCTCGCTCTCTGTTTCGCCACTCATTATGTAGCAGCGAGCGTGTTGACGGATTGGATGTTTCAAGAAGCAGCGTTTGCGTGGCCATAACAGAGCGAGAAAAAAAAAGAATTAAGTGCTGCGTCACAATGAGCAAAGAGATAGAGAAAGAGATAGAGGGATTGCGGGATTATTTGCAGCTTCAGAACCATCTGTTTGGATGACCACAATGTGAATTCGAGATCTATGCATACATGTGTCAGTCTACAAAAACAGCAGTCTGAAAGAGCATTTCTGCTGTTGCAACAAGATGAAAATAGAGTGAGCGGGAGAGGGTGGAGGGCTGGTAGAGAGAGAGAGAGGGAGGGAGGGAGGGGGTAAGAGAGAGAGAGAGAGAAAGATTTTGGATTAGTTGCTACGTCACTTTTTCACGTCCAAAGGAAACAGCAGCTAGGAGGAGAGGATTCGGACATGTGTATTTTTCTCCTACCTGTGAGTGTGTCCAAGCCCTTTGTTTACTCATCCACCTTTCATCGGTTTTAATACGTTCGCCAGAATCGCAGCTCCAACATGAATGCTGAGGATGTGATATAGTTTCTCTGAGTCCAGGTCTTTGTGTGTATGTCGATGTGTGTCTGAGTTCGATGCTGAGCGTAATGGCGGTGCGAGATGTGTAAGGGGCGGACGAACAAAAACGTTAACATTATTAAAGGGTTAACTAACTATACTACTGTTCTCGAAGGTTCCTGAGATATACTAGAGGAGTTTGTGACCATTTACAATTAACACTTGAGATTAATACAGTTGTTTTGATTTGATCGGCACCCATTACTCGAACCAAAATGCTGTACATCTAAAGTGTCTATACCGTAATCCCAGTTGCTATTGTTATTCTATATACATAACATCATGTCTAAGCAGGCTCCTAGAAACAGGTAAGTGATATATAACAGTCTGATATACAACATCAGACAGGGAAATGTCAGACAAGATCAGTCTCTGCTTTTTAAGACATTAGTACTTCAGAATTTACTTTATGGTCAATCATTTTATGTCACATGTAACACTAGAAGAGCAGGTGGAGGAGGTATTGCTCAAGAGATGTTGTTTCGAAGGGGTACCACCAGGACAAGGAACGTGGCGGCTAAATTTGTGATCTCTTGGCAGCGAGGAGGGCATATCATGGTGGTAAATGGGGCTCTTATATCAGTTTTGTTATTTCCATATTTCTGTTCCATTAATAAAATTGGTTTCTGCAGAGATACAGGAAACACAATTGTTGACGCAGTCATATTTGCTCCACTTTCTGACTAGTACATGACTGTTTTCACCTCTCTGTGTCTCTGGGTCTACCCTTAAATTCAGGGTTAAGATTGTATCACAAGGAGGGTTACTTTTATGAAAAGGGTGTAAACGTCATAGGAGGGAATTAGGGAAAGAACTAGAATGAGAGAGAGAGAGAGAGAGAGAGAGAGAAATTGTTTACCTTGCTCTCTTGGTGACTGTGGCATGCATCCAGTTCACATGCGCTAGACTTCCTACAGCAGCCATAACAGAGAAATGAGCGACAGAGCACCCCTCCTATCTGGCGCTGGTTGGTCCTTCCGACTTTTCTCACTGCTCCAAAAATCCCATTGGATTAGCCCTGGCAAAAGTTGGAGGGATTCATATGATTGGCTGAAAGGTAAGCAGTCTATGATGTTGGATTGTTTTTGTTTTAGAGAGCAGTTACTTAGCAGAATCGCACTATATATAAACAATGCACAAAAGCATTGTGTTTGATGTCATTTAAATGTGTTGCTTTTGCTTTAACATTTTATTTAAAGGGATAGTCCATGCAAAAATGAAAATCCTGTCATCATTTAATCACCCTCATTTTGTTCCTGACCTGTATTCCTGTCTGACTTTATTTTAAAATTTGATGATAAGCAAATTTAAGCCTCAGTCACAGATTTATTGCATTTTTTTTTTTTCCATACTATGAAAGCAAATGGTGACTGAGGCTAACATTCTGCCTAACATCTCCTTTTGTGTATGGAAGATAAATGTGTATAAATATGGGTTTGGAGCAACATGAGATTGAGTAAATTATAACCAAATTTATTATTTATTTAAATTTCAAGATTAATAATGTTCCTCAATGTAACCCGGAATACATTATCATGTGCGTTATATGGATTAGAAGTATCTGGTTACAAGTTTTTGCTCATGTAAATACATCCTCTAGAGGGTGTATCTGAATTATTTGATTAGATCTGTCATCTCATTGTGGTGCTTATTTATTCTCCAATCCCTCCATTGTCTTTGTGCCTGTGTGATTTGGCACATTCAAACAGATGCATCTTCCTCTGCTAGCTGACCACTGTGTTTCCTGTTTAAATAGAGTGTCAAAACAACATTTCACTTTTGCACGTTTGTCTATACGGATGACATTTGTCCCATTATGTAGGATACAGATCTGTCCAGTAACTTTTAATCCTGTAAGTGTTTCTAAAAGGTGCTTTTCCATCAGAAACCTGTTGCCCGTTTAGCAGTGCTGTCCCCAGATTACAGTGTGTGTGCGTTTGTGAGGCAGAGGTCTGCACTGCAGTTGTTAATGCTGCATTAGACGCTACAGGACAGAACTCTAGCAAATGCTGGTGGCTCTGTGGCACCTGAGGGCTGGAGGGGAGAGCATCCCCAGTCTACCTCACTGCTCATCATATGGGAAGGGGCATTTTTTTATAGATGAAGCTCACCACGTGATGGAGTTAACCCATGGGCTTCTGAGCCAAGGATTGGGCTGTGACGCAGATTGGAACTTGAGCTATTTTCTCCTGATACTCGCGTGGTATTGTTTTTCTCTGCGATGTCAGTGTAGGCTTGTTCTTCCGGGAGTGCTATTTGACTTTTCTTAATGATATTTGTTCAAGATATGGTAATGCAGATGCAGTGAAACAGAGTATAACAGCATAATATTTTTTTTAAGGGTCCAGAATCGAATGCTAGTATGGGAAAGTACGGAAAAATATACTTGCACTTAATTTGTTGTAGACTTAAAGCCTGTTCTTTCCTTGAGCAGAGTGTTTGCTTATTGCTATGACAGACAGACAGACAGACAGACAGACAGACAGACAGATTTGTTTGTTACTTAGTAAATAAATATAAAAAAACTTTATTTTTCTGATTTGAAGTCCTAAATATTACACAACAGGTTTAAAGCAAGGATGCAGCAAACAAGCAGGTGGGAGAAAGTGAGAAGAGCAACCAGACACCTCTAAACAGCAACTGTCACCATGCTCCTCTCCGCTCGGCTGGCAAAGTCCCTCGGGCTCCATCCTATCAGTCAGATAAGGGTTACAGAGCTCCTGGGGCATGTTTCTTACCTCTGCCATACATCTCAAAGCAAACACGTTGTGCTGTTTTCTAGCAAACTAAAGAAGTGAGAAAAATATATATATTTTAGCGTTTGTGAACAACTTTGCTAAATCATGTTTAATCAGTCATTTGGACTGGACTCCTGAAGTTGTAATAAAGCTGAGTGATATCTATGGGGTAAAGGGGTTGTTTACTTGCCAAAGGGTTTGGCCCTGAGGACGAAGGCACATTAAGAACAAAAACACTTGGCAAAGTGTCAGTCTTACAGGGCAGTACCTGCTGCCGCCACACCCTCACCGAGTACTGGCATCAGGAATATCCCTGCCAGATTTCTCCATTTCCTGCACCGACTTCATTTTGGAGACTTCAGCGGTGGAGGCACCAAAACAGAGTGAGGTAACAGCCTACAAGAACATCTGCCTCTAAATGTCACACATTTAGAGAGGAGCTGATTAATGGTGAAGTATCGAAATTAATGTTTTTCATAGGACCTTTTTTTGTTTACTTAATTCTATCTGCTTTTCTATCGATATTAGAAGCCAAACGAATGTCATTTTGAGAAGCGGGGTTGTGCTGAGCCATATTTATAGATCTTTGCTCAGATATGCTAACATGGTTTTGCTCTCAACACATTTTTGCTTTATCTCCATAGATGCTGCCGTACATTCCCGACCTCGCATGGGCATTTCCTTGAGTCATTGAGTGACAACTGCTCTTGGTATTTAGGGCGTTCTTCAGTGCAGTGGTTCTCAACTGGTTTTGTTTCAGGATCCAGGTTTTGCATTGGACATCAAGTAGCGACCCAACACAGTACCAAAATTGTTTCTTGTACAAATGTTAACAAAAATGTGCTTTTAATCAAACATCAAAATGTATAAATGTTACAAAAGTGTTTTTTTTTGCTTGTACAGCTGCGAGTTGCCTGTACAGTTGGAGTTGCATTTACTGCCCCCTGACGACTGAGACTCGTAACAACATAAAGGTGGTAGGCTATTTCAAGCTTGAATTGCTTCGATGGATTGGAACATTTTTATTACAGCCTGGGGGCATGATTAATTAATTAATTAATCATTTCAAGACCTGTGAAAAATGTTGACTGTGACTCCTCTTGGAAGCTGGTTTCATATGGTGTCTTAGAGTGCTGTTGTAATGAATCTAGCACCATTTGAAATCAGTGTTCTTGGGGTGGGAAATGCATCGCTCTTATTAGTTACAAGAAAACTGTGACAACATTCACACTGTATGCTGTAAACACATCTTGTGATTTCAAAACTTCAAGATCTGTGTCCTCAACCCAAGGTTGACCGATTTCTTTTGGTGTTCAGAGTCTTTTGGGGTTTCTAGCACCATTTGAAATCGGTTACAATGAAGGACCGATATCAACGCTGGAGAAAAAAGGCCTTTAGCATCTCCTTGGATTAGTTAAACAATGTTTCTTTGTTTTATAGCATGTCTAGAAGTATAACAATATAAATAATAGGGATGGGCTGACCGATACTAAAGTATCGATACTTCCGATACTGATGTGGTGTTAAGAATATCGATCCTCACATTAAAATATCAAATCTGTGTTTTTTTTAACAAGTGATCTTATTATTTAGATTACATGAATATTAATGCATCTCATAAGCTTCGAAGTGGAAATATAATATATAGGCGAATTGTTGCATGGCACCGGAACTATTTTTTTTCTTCCGCTCATCATGACGTGCAGAAATGCTAAAATACTCTAGCAGTCACAGACAGTGCTCACCCCTTCTGTCATAGTGCTTGTTCAAATAGGGAGCAGAGCTTTCCCGAGGTAAGGGCAGAAAAACAGCATCTGGAGTTATTCACACTAAATAATGACAAACCTAGATGTGATGTATTATAATGGGCTTGTTTGACCGTTTTTACAGGCTTATTTAAATTCAGAGGTGTTAAAACATTGATAATGGTCTGTAATCCTTGTAAATAAATGATACCCCCATGAAAGCTTACCATGGATTTACTGTAGCAATATTGTATTAAACATGACTGCAGTAACCACAGCTGTAGTAACCAGTTTTTTTTTTTTCTTCTCCTTTTTGGCAGTAACCAAAGTATTGATACAATTGCTCATGGTTTTACAACAGCATTACTGTAGTATCCATTTGTAACTTGTTTTTAGTAATAGCAACCATATAATAATATCTATGGTTCATTTGGAGGTTTTATATGTGGCTTATACTAACTAATTTTTAAAGAGTAAACAAAGCAGCCTAATACTTTTCTGTTTAGGCCCATAAATATGTTTAAAAGATGTAAGTAATACTAAAGTTACTAATTTTATCCTAATAATTTGTATAAATTCAGTTGAATAGAGGTATCAGTATTGGTATCGATAATAGCCTTAAAAGTATTGATACCGGATCGAAAAGGATATAAGTGGTATCACCCATCCATCCCTAATTAATAAGTATAAAAATAAGGTAACAAACAAAATAGGTACAAATTGTTGTTGTTGTTTTTACATATTGTCGTAAACTATTACTTACAAAAGTGTTTAATCCATGTCCTTGATGAGCCCAGTACTGCACATTTGTGGTGTCTTTCTTGTCACATTACTTGGTGATCTTGAGATAGAAACTAAACTTACAATACATTTCAAAGTCTTCAAAGGGTTAGTTAATTGAAAAATGACCTGTCACCATTTACTCACCATTTTGGATGTACATTATCAGATTGGTCATTCCATGCGATTACAAAACATGGTTTAGGCATTAGGGCTTTCAAAGAATTGTTGTATTTTAAGCCATTCGATAGTTTGAGGGACAAACCGAAAATTCTGTTGTGCGTCTCACGCATGCGTTCAAGAGTGAGAGAACGCAATGATGTCAAATTCGTGAAAAATCGTTTTTTTTTAATCGGTTGATCTGGTTCATGAGTTCAACTCGATACGGCAGAAGTTGTTAACAGTTCTCTGGCGAGATTATCTTTGTTCCTCAAACAAAATCTTCATATGACTTCAGAAGACAGCACCTGTGTCGAATGGTGCTTCTGTATCGGTTTTGACGCTTATAGGCCTCCTCCCTACCCAACAAGAAAGTATATGGGTTTGAAAAGTAGCGATGGTGAGTAGATTGTGACTGTATTTTTCTTTTGGGCTAACTAAACTTTAATAATCCTTAGGTAAAAAAAAAAAAAATGGTTGGTTATTATCATAAAGTACCACTAGGTGGCATGATTGCTCTTTAATATTTTACGAGTGCTAGTTGAGCTTATGCATGCAGGTTGTTTTGATTGTTTCTGTTTTTATTTCTCTGGTAGCTATCTTAATTTGAATTTTTAACACATTTTTAAACATTTATATTAGGCTACATCTACAACTGTCACCGTGACAGTTTATATAACTACACTACTTTTTTATTGTACACAACATTATTATTAAATATTACTGATACCTTTCTGTATGGAGAACAAATTGAGACTACAATCTGCTATTCATGATTTTCCTTAATCACTGTTAGTATTAAAGGTGCTACACTGGTGGCCAAAAGTTTGGAATAATGTACAGATTTTGCTTTTATGGAAAAAAATTTGGAACTTTTATTCACCAAAGTGGCATTTAACTGATCACAATATATAGTCAAGGACATTAATAATGTGAAAAATTACAATTACAATTTGATAAAAAAAAATATTCAGAACTTCTTGGACTACTTCAAAGAGTTTTCATCAAAAAATCCTCCATGATAACTACAGAGTAGTTAACAGAGACTGTGTGGCGACACATAGCTCCAATGCCATCATTAAGTTTGCTGACGATACGACGGTGGTAGGTCTGATCACTGACAATGATGAAACAGCCTACAGAGAGGAGGTGCACACTCTGACACGCTGGTGTCAGGAGCACAACCTCTCCCTCAACGTCAGTAAAACCAAGGAGCTTGTGGTGGACTTCAGGAAGAAAGACAGAGAGCACAGCCCCATCACCATTAATGGAGCACCGGTGGAGAGAGTCAGCAGCTTCAAGTTCCTCGGTGTCCACATCACTGAGGAACTCACATGGTCCGTCCACACTGAGGCCGTTGTGAAGAAGGCTCACCAGCGCCTCTTCTTCCTGAGACGGCTGAGGAAGTTTGGAATGAACCAACACATCCTCACACGGTTCTACACCAGCACTGTAGAGAGCATCCTGACTGGCTGCATCACCGCCTGGTACGGCAATAGCACCGCCCACAACCGCAAAGACCTGCAAAGGGTGGTGCGAACTGCCAGAAACATCATCGGAGGTGAGCTTCCCTCCCTCCAGGACATATATAACAGACGGTGTGTGAATAAAGCTCGGAGGATCATCAGAGACTCCAGCCACCCGAGTTATGGGCTGCTCTCACTGCTTCCATCAGGCAGGCGGTATCGCAGCATCAGGACCCGCACCACCCGACTACATGACAGCTTCTTCCCCCAAGCAATCAGACTTTTGAACACATGATCTCTCACGATCAATAATCAGCACTGCACTTTATTAATCTTCATTCTGTCAAATATATTCTGCCCAATTCAATTAGTGTATATATATATATATATATTTATATCCTTATCTAGTGTATGTGTATTCTACATTGTGTGTATTGTTTACTGTATATTGTATATCAGTACTATGTTGTGTAATTGTGTACATTTGTTATGTAAATTGTGTTGTGTAAATATGTTGTTTATTGTAAAGTGGTTTATGTCTCATCACTGTCATTACTGCAATGTTGCTCGGAACTGCACACAAGAATTTCACCTACTGTTGCACTCGTGTACACAGTAGTGTGACAATAAAGTGATTTGATTTGATTTTGATACCTCTAGTGGGTCTGGTCGGGAATTCCTCAACTGAATTCGCGGACCAGAGGGCTAGTGAGGAAAGACATCCAGGGAGCACGAATTTAGTGGACTCTCCTGGGAGAAAGAGCACATGTGATCGCCTCAGTAGAGGGGAAGGGTGGTATGTACAAGCGGAGCACCCGGTCAGTCGTTCCTTATTACGGAGTTCTACGTACTGAGAGAATACGGGACAAAACCGACACAACCCTGAGATTGTAGAATCTGGTTAGTTCCCTAAGGACCTACCATCCACTGCGTCATGGTGAGCTGATATAGCGGCTACATAAACCTTCAAGGTGGACAGGGACAGCCTCCCCTCCAGCCTCTCCTGCAGAAATGAGAGCACTGTCCTGACTGCGCATCTCTGCGGGTCTTCAGATCGGGAAGAACCCCAATTCGTGAATAAATGCCACTTCAGAGCATAAAGCTGCCAGGTAGAAGGAGCTCTGGCTTGGTTGATCATGTCTACGCAGCAGGTGGTAGGCCACTTAGATTTTCCGCATCCTGTCCAGGGGCCAGACGTGGAGGTTCCAGAGGTCTGGGTGCCGGTGCCAGAGGGTGCTCCGCCCCTGAGAAAGGAGGTCCTTCCTCAGGGGAATTTGCCAGGGAGGTGCTGTCGCGAGGAGCATGAGATCCAAGAACCAAGTCCGCGTGGGCCAGTAGGGGGGCACTAGAGTGACTTGTTCCTCATCCTCCCTGACCTTGCACAGCACCCGTGCAAGTAGGCTCACTGGGGGAAATGCATTCTTGCGAAGCCCCTGAGGCCAGCTGTCTGCCAGTGCGTCTGTCCAGAGGGGAGCTAGGGAGTACCAGAGCGTGCAGTGGGAGGTCTCTTGGGAAGCGAACAGGTCTACTTTTGCTTTGCCGAACCTCTCCCAAATCAGCTGAACCACCTGAGAGTGGAGCCTCCATTCTCTGCTGATTGTGCCCTGTCGCAACAGCACGTCCGCTGCCGTGTTGAGGCTGCCCGGAATATGAGTGGCGTGCAGCTGTCTCCAAAGGAGGAGATGGTGGGTGAATTGTGACATCGCCTGCCCGAGTGCCCACGCTGTGACGTTTGTGGCCTGGAGAGTGAGGTCGGTCGCAGAGCGCAGTTCCTGCAGCATGTCTGGGTCAGGACTACCCAAGTGCAGATCTTTAAGTGCCTTGGCCTGGTGGACTTGCAGGAGGGCCGTGGCATGCAGGGCGGAGGCGGCCTGTCCGGTGGCGCTGCAGGATTTGACGGTCAGTGACGACATCATCCTACAGGCCTTGGAGGGGAGTACCAGGTGATCCTGCAAGGTGGCAGTGTTTTCCGGGCACAGGTGGATCGCAACTGCTCTATCCACCTGGGGACCTCCGAGTACACGTGGGCCGCCCCGCCATCGAGGGTAGTGAGAGTGAACGAGTGAGGAGGTCTTTTACGGGCAGTGAAAGGTGCCCTCCAAATGTCCCAAAAACAAACACAAATAATATATTAAGCTTCTTTTAACTAACCAAATATCTTTCTACTGTGTTTGATATAATGGCAAGTTATTTTCTTGTACCAAATTAGCAATTTAGCATGATTACTCAAGGATAAGTTGTTGGAGTGATGGTTGCTGGAAATGGGGCCTGTCTAGAGTTGATCAAAAATGACTTTATTCATATAGTGATGGTGCTGTTTTTTACATTAGTAATGGGGCGGCTGTGGCTCAGGTGGTAGAGCGGGTCGGCCACTAATCGCAGGGTTGGTGGTTCGAATCCCGGCCCATACGACTCCACGTGCCGAAGTGTCCTTGGGCAAGACACTGAACCCCAAGTTGCTCCTGATGGCAGGCTAGCGCCTTGCATGGCAGCTCTGCCGCCATTGGTGTATGAGTGTGTGTGTGTGTGAATGGGTGATTGGGACACAGTGTAAAGCGCTTTGGTAACCTCTGAGGTTAGAAAAATGCGCTATATAAGTGCAGACCATTTACCAATGTCCTGACTATACTTTGTGATCAGATGAATGCCACTTTGGTGAATTAAAATACAAATATACTTCTGAACCAGCTAAATCTGTACATCATTTCAAACTTTTGTCACCAGAAGTGTATATTAATTAAGTTTTGATCAATCAAAGCTGGAAACAAATGAACACACACAGTGTTAAAGTGAGTGCATATGTACATATAAGTTCAAAAACTAGAGTGTAATTCAGAATAAATCAATACATTTTGAAAGTTATTCCTGATGATGGGCACATATCTCAGAATTACAGGAATTATAATTCAGCAGATCTTTTGGGGGTAATAAATATGGTGGATTTTTTTTTCTTCTTTTTCAATTTAATTCATAACAGCCAAATAAGCTGGAAACAAATATTGAAATACATCAAACAGGCTAACCACAAAATGCAGTGGCTTACATTGAGTGTAAACGAATGGAAGATGATATGTACTCTAAGTGTAATAGAAGGTAGATGCTATTTACATTGAAAGTGAAAATGAAAAAGTGTACATAGCAACACAAAATATCTTGTTTACACTAAGTGCAAATAGATTATATAGAAGAGATGCTATTCACACAGAATGTAAATAGAATTAATTGTATGAAATTGTCTGAGTGATGTTAGGTGGAGTCAATGAAAATAACAAGGATGGCTCTTTTCACTTGTTTATGGCCACAACGAAAACATAACTGACTGTGCTAATGCATGTTCATCAGTCTCACAATAGAGATGCAAATTGCCCATGTTTACACAGCCATTGTTTGGGACATATTTAGGAACAGGTGTGAATGTCGAAATGTACTATTCATACAACAGCTTACAGTAGTCTGTTTAAGCAAATAGCCGAAGTCAAGCCCATATTAACACCTGTAATCATTGTGAGAGACATAGTGTTTAAAGTAAATTTGGTGGCATCCACAACACCAAAGCAAAGTATTTTTAATAAAACTTTAATAAAAAAAAAATGTTTTATTAGGTTGGGGAATGAGACAGGGATGCCCACTCTCCCCTCTTATTTGCTCTAGCTTTTGAAACATTGGCAGAGGCAATAAGATCAAACCCTAAAATTGTGGGTGCACATTTAATAAAACAGAGTGTAAATTATATTTACGCCGATGATTGCAAATCATATATATATATACATATATATGTATGTATATATAAGTGAACCGGATAGATCTTTGCTAACTTTGTGTCAAATAGGTCAACATTAACTTAAAGTAGACTAAATTAAAAAGTAATGTACTTTGAATAATAATAATAATTTTAATTTGAATGTTTATGCATTTCAATTTCATAGTAATCTTTAATAAAATAAAAAATGACATTTAAATTTGTATTAATTTAATTTTTTTAAACATTGCACAATTAATTTTGATGGAATTAGCAGGGAGAAGAATTTCTTAAATATTGATCTGTTTCTCAATCACATGCCGTATGGATTATTTTTATGATGCCTTTTGGCACCGATTCACTTGCATTGTATGGACCTATCTGTATACAGAGCAGAAATATTCTTCTAAAATAATAATTTGTGTTCAGCAGAAAAAGAAAGTTATGCACATCTGGGATGGAATGAAGGAGAGTAAACGATGAGAGAATTTTCATTTTTGGGTGAACTATCCATTTAACGTGGCTCCTCTCTCACACTTTTACACACACACACACACACACACACACACTCAGAGAGCCCAGTGTCTCACAAGTAACTCTACCCTGTATGTGATTGTGTACTTATCCATTCAGGTAATGCCGTCAAAAGCTTATATCTGTATGCAGCTGTCAACTAGAAAACGATTTACGGTTGTTAAACACAGACTGTCTATCATTAGTTATGCTTCAGTGCTTTTTAATGGGAACAAGCTACAAAACGTCTCTGGTTACGTATGTAACCCTTGTTTCCTGAAAAAAGCGGAACGAGATGCTGCGCTGCTAAGCGCTTTGGGAACGATCTTGCATTGTGACCAGCTGTGAATTTTTTTTTCTGGACACGGTATTTTAAAAATAATTTAGTAAAAATCCAAATAACTTTACAGTTCTTTACTGTAAAGGGTTTAAACAATGTTTTCCATGCTTGTTCAATGAACCATAAACAATTAATGAACATGCACCTGTGGAACATTCATTAAGACGCTTACAGATGGTTGGCAATTAAGGTCACAGTTATAAAAACTTAGGACACCAAAGAGACCTTTCTACTGACTCTGAAAAACACCAAAAGAAAGATGCCAGGGTCCCTGATCATCTGTGTGAACATGCCTTAGGCATGCTGCATGGAGGCATGAGGACCTGCACAGGATCGGTACATCTGAATATTACACCTGCAGGAGGGGTACAGGATGGCAACAACAACTGCCCGAGTTACACCAGGAACCCACAATCCCTCCATCAGTGCTCAGACTGTCCGCAGTAGGCTGAGAGAGGCTGGACTGAGACTTCACTGGCAACAATGTCGCCTATGGAAACCAACCCACCTTCGCTGGACCAGACAGGACTGGCAAAAAGTGCTCTCACGGTTTTGTCTCGGGTCCGACATGGTCTGGGGAAGTGTGCCACAGCATCATTGGAATGAGCTTATTGTTATTGCAGGCAATCTCAATGCTGTGGGTTACAGGGACAACATCCTCCCTCATGTGTTACTGGCAAATCTGGTGCAGTCCATGAGGAAGAGATGCAATGAGTACTTAATGCGGCCGGTGGCCACACCAGATACTGACTGTTACTTTTGATTTTGATCCCTCCCAAGGACACATTATTCCATTTCTGTTAGTCACATGTCTGTGAAACTTGTTCAGTTTATGTCTTAGTTGTTGAATCTTTTTATGTTCATACAAATATTGAAACATGTTAAGTTTGCTGAAAATAAAAGCAGTTGAATATGAGTTTATTTGTAACATTGTCATCAGTCTTAAAGTAAGACAAATATCAATAGATGCTCAAATGTCATTGTTGGGAGATTTGAATATAGTAAATGAGGCTGACTCAGAAAGAAGTCTGTTATTTGTGATTGCAGCTTAAGTATATAAAAAATGTAAAGTGGTTAAAGAACCTTTCAATAAGCCATGGCGGAATGAGTTGTCAAATAGTCAACCAGAGGGGTAAAAAAAAATTATCTAAAATATTTAAGGAGACAACCTGAGAAATTTGCTAAATGTGCAAACCAATAAAACGTAAAAAAAAAATTCTGAAGGATATTTGAGTGTAAATGGATATGAGCTTTTAATCCTGTTCTCTTTATTACGTATAAGGTAATCTGATTGTTATGCTTATCATTTCATATCTACCCTGTTTGTTGAATCTGTAATGGAAAAGGGGGAGGGGTTGTTTTTATGTAATAAAGTGAACAATAATAAAGGATTAACAATAATGGCTTCAATAGTTTTATCAATTGATAATGGCTTGAATAGTATTTATCAATTCATTTTGTTTACAAAAAAACTAAATCAATGTTTGGTGTAGCTACCATTCCCAAATATTGCACCAATTCTCTTTGAGGGTTTGACTGTTTTAGCTATACCATTACAAGCAGGTGCATTAAATGAAGTATTCAGACATGCAATCTCCTTAGACAAACACATTTAGTAGAATGGGGCCCTTTTCTGTTAAAAAAAATGACAATGAACCAGTGCATTAAGAAAAGTCCATAAAGAAATTATCCAGAACCCACAAAACTGGGGATGAAGTCTATTTTAACATAAGGCTGATATTTACATGTAATTATGTGTGGTATTTTATCATATCTGAATAACTAAAGGATTAAAATGTCTAATTAAAATGAAGGGGAAAAATCTACATTGATCCTGTTTAATGTTATTAATTCCAATTGACTTCCCAATTTAAATAATTGACTAAAAATATCAAGCTACGCCCATGCCATTAGTGTTAAGAGGTTTTGTTACACCCATCCCAACCCATTTCAAATAAAGACCCATTTGTTTATTCCCAGTATAATTTTTTGTTTGTTTGTTTGAGACGTGCCTATATAAATCCAGTTTCAGGCATTTTTCCCTTATCAGAAGGCTACTTCTATCTGTTCGCCTATCTACACACTCAACATGCTACAACGAGAGCTGAGTTTGATGATTTGTAAGTGCGTATCTGTTTGTTTGTTTTTGTTTAGTTTTAGTTTTTTTTTTTTTTTTTTAAGGAGCCCTAAATAATTTTTTGTGACTGTAAAAATTGTATTACATGTTTATTTATCCTCTTGTTAGTCATGTTATGCTGAGAATATGACACTTTTTAAAGTCAAAAATGTTAAAAGTTTTGAATGTATACATTTTTATTTCTGTTGAATTTTTCAGTGCTGCTGCTACTATGTCAACAATTCCCAAGTAAGGGCTGCTTTTACATGCCACTGCAAAATGTACAATCTGTGCTATAAGCTTAAATAAAAGTCATTGTTTTAGGATGCATTTAATCTTTCATTCTTACAACTTAGTGGCATCATAAGATCTAAATTACTGTTTGTCTCTCTCCAGGTTTCAAAGCAGTGCAACACATCACCTGTGGGGAAGATACCGCCACCCTCAGCTGTGGTTAGCTCATGTTTAACACATTTATTTACTGTTCTTTCATGTTTCACTGTTATTCTCAAACCCTTTTCCCACAATGAGAAATATGAACCAAATGAAGTTAAGTTTACTCTATATCAACAGCTGAGGGAACCATTCAAGTGTTTACAGCCAATTCTGGGCTTACAGACAGCACAGTCTGCTCTGCTGGACAAGCTGAAGAGCTTTCAGAAATAAGGTGCACCCAGGATACATACCAAAGTGTGGCCAACATGTAAGAGCATTAAAGAGCTAAGATACATTCAAATTACCTACTTATATGCACTTTTAGTATTCTTCTTTGTATTCACAAAATTCAATTAACTGTCATAGATGTGATGGAACACGGAGCTGTACCTTTAATTTGGACACCATAGCTTCTTATGGTTCCTGTGAAGGACCTTACAAATACCTGAATGTGTTTTACATCTGTTTACCACCAAGTGAGTTAAGCATTTGACACCCTAATACATCCAATTGATACATTCTAGACTTAACCAGTACTCGTAAATGTCCTAATAGATATTTAAATGTGTTGCTTAGTAATTGATGTTGGCTTTTACTGACATATTTTTTAATTCTGTACAAGTAAAAACAAAAAAAACATGAAATGTAACAAATGTGGCATCACTATTCCTATATAGTGGTTCATCTCTCTCTCTCTCTCTCTCTCTCTCTCTCTCTCTCTCTCTCTCTCTCTCGCTCTCTCAATGTTGAACAGTAAAGGATCTTCTCACCTGTGATGGGAAGACTGCCAACATCACCTGTGGTTAGTTATTGATGTTTTATTGAAACCTTGCATGTGTCACTGTTTTTTTTAAAGACCTCTTTTACACAACGAGAAGATTCATGTTAGCAAAGTTAAGTTCATTTTACTCTTTATCAACAGCATATGGAAACATTAAAGTGCTTGGAGCCAGTTATGGCCGTACAGACAGCACAACCTGCTCTGCTGGAGTTGATCCTTCAGAGCTCACTATTGGTCAATGCACCAAGGATACATCCATCAGTGCTGTGGCTAATAAGTAAGAACTACTGAACACAAAGTACATAAAGCTAAGAGACATTAAAAAGCTACCTTCCCCTCTATTGTCTTCTTTTGGCATTTTTGTTGAATTCACTGTTGTTTTTTAATCGTGTCACAGGTGTGATGGAGAAAATAGCTGTTCAATTCCTGTGGGGAACACAGCTTTCACTGAATCCTGTCCAGGAACTTACAAATACCTGAAAGTATCTTACAATTGTGTCCCTGAAAGTATGTTAAATATTTGACAATGTTATACACTAAATTGAACCTACATTTTCTTAAATGAATAGTTCACTCAAAAATAACAATTCTCTCACCATTTACTCACCCTCATGCCATCCCAGACTTTTTTATTCTGTTGAACGCAAAGATTTTTAGAAAAATGTCTCAGCTCTGTTGGTCCCTATAATGCAAGTCAATGGGTACCAAAACTGACTTAAATATTGATCTGATTCTCTCCCACGCCTCATATTGCTCCTGAAGTCATAGATTTAACCAGTTGAGTCAAATGGAATACTTTTATGCTGCCTTTAAATGCTTTTTTAGAGCTTCAAAATTTTGGTCAACATTCACTTGCATTGCGAGGACCTACAGAGCTGAGATATTCTTCTAAAAATCTTTGTTGGTGTTCAGCAGAAGAAAGAAAGTCATACATTTCTGGGATGGTATGAGGGTGAGAAAATTATGAGAGAATTTTCATTTTTTCACTATTGCTTTAAAGGAATAGTTAATCCAAAAATGAAAAATTCTGTTATAATTGACTCACCTTCATGTTGTTCCAAACACTTAGGATTTTCTTTCTTGCATGTAGCACAAAAAGAGATATTTAGCTCTTTCCATACTACTTTTGTTAACATGAATAACAATGAACAATAGTTTTAAAGCATTTGTTAAACTTGGTTAATGTTCATTTCAACCTTGACTAAAACATATATGAATTAAAAGTTGTATATGTTAACATTAGTTAATGCAATATGAACTAACAATGAACAATTGTGTTCCCCTTCTGACACTCACTCGACGTTGTGTCGAATGTAGTGACACAAGGGGTCTTTCTTGAGAGCCTTGCGTACCGCTGAACTTGAGAAAAGGCCGATGAGAATTTGGCAGACAGAATTTGCACGGGTATACGGTTATATAGTGAAGCGGGCATGTGTCTGTCAGTCAGATTTTTTCTTTGAAGCCCAGCGGTTGTGCAGCAGCAAGCTGAGTCTCACTACTGTTCCACTCACCTCATTTGGCGAAGCATTGCTGTTGGCTTTCTCCTTCTCTGCATGCTGTACAGTCCACGCCCCTTGGCACTTCAACAGCGCTTCTCTATAAAAGAGTTTATTTTTTTCTAAAAGAGTTTACACAAAGAGCAATACACAGCTGGCGTTTAACGTCCTTTTAAGGATGCGTCTTTTTAAAGATGACTTTCTGCTTCTGTGTAGTTCCTGGATGCGGTCGATATCTCTCCAATACTGACAGTCATAGACTCTGCCTCATGTGCCTGGGTAGCGATCATACTGAGGCAGCGTTTGTGGATGGCTCATGTACTCACTGCGCGAACATGACCATGGCAGCGTTGCAGTCATGGCTTTCATTCCTCAAAGTGTATGCCACTTCAGCCGCCCCCAGCATTGCTCCTTCTTCCCACAGGATTGAGGACGACCCGACTGGCGATGGAGGCGATTTGGGGATGGCAGCGGGCTCTGTTTCACCGGGAAAATCCCCACTAACCACCCACACCCCTGCGCGCTCGTTTGCTTCCATCCAGGCTCGAGGTGAGTGCAGCTCGCCTCACGGCCAGCCTGCATTCTCCCTCGAGACCCCGGAATTGGATGATGTCGCTGCTGTATCGGAGAGTGTTCAGGCGTCTGATGCAGAAAACTCGACTGGGCTGCCACCTTTGGGTCAGCCCGCCCAGTCTGTGGCAGACAAGCAGATGGCCGACATGCTTGCCCGGGCCAGGATTGGAACCCTCCGTCCTCCCCACAGCCTTCACGGCTTGACGATTAATACCTTGGGTCAGGCCACCGCTCCCAGCCACAGTCAGCACAGTCTAGGGATTCAGGTCAATCCTCTGCCACGGTCGCACCACTCAGGTTGATGCATATGAGACCACTTCCCTTTATACCCATATGTCCGGTGGCGAGACATGCAAATATGTTTGCCAATTTCTCATTGGCCTTTTCTCAAGTTCAGGGGTATGCGAGGCTTTCAAGAAAGACCCCTTGTGTCACTAAATTCAACACAACGTCTCGTTCCCACCATCAGGGAACGGAGGTTACGTATCGGGTTACTTAACTGTAACCCCTGTTCCCTGATAAAAGAGGAATGAGATGCTGCACTGAATTAGCGCTTTGGGAACAACTTTAGATGTGACCAGCTGTGAATATGTGTGCAACACGTCAATGAGTTTGACCAGAATTTATAACCTCTGCTGGTGACATCATTGGAGGCACCTGTAGCAGGGCTAGAAATAGATGTGTCACAGGTGATTCGTCAGGTATTTTGTCTGAAGAGCAGTCCTGGGGCATCCCAGTGTGGCAATGAAGTGCAGCATCTCATTCCGCTTTTATCAGGGAACAGGAGTTACATTTAAGTAAACTGAGACATTCCCTGTCAAAAAGCTACACTTTGATGCTGCTCTGATTTAGCGCTTTGGGAACGAGAATACCCACGCCGTACTGTGTATCTCCGGACCCCTTACGGTTGTGTAGTTGTGCTCACAAAAGCGCAAGAGGTCACAGACATGAGCATGTGATGTTGACTCAAGGACATAAGAGTCCGGAGTGGCATGAACATCCAAACTATAAAATCTTATGAATGTGTGCGGAGAGGACCAGCCTGCCGCATCACAAACATGCTGCAGAGGGACACCTTTAGCCAAGGCTTTAGAGGAGGCGACCCCTCTGGTAGAGTGAGCCCTGATACCTACTGGCGAAGCTTGACCACGCGCCTCGAAGGCCAGGGCAATAGCGTCCCTCACCTAATGCGACTTAGTCT
This sequence comes from Moxostoma hubbsi, assembly GCA_032164185.1. Taxonomy (NCBI): domain Eukaryota; kingdom Metazoa; phylum Chordata; class Actinopteri; order Cypriniformes; family Catostomidae; genus Moxostoma; species Moxostoma hubbsi. The sequence continues at coordinate 55,277,217 of JAVLUX010000001.1, forward strand.
GCTTGGTGGCGGCCGCACCCTGTTGCAGCCCCCATAGCAAACAAATAGTTGCCCTGACTTACGCCACTGGCTAGTGCGGTGGACATAAGTCTGAAGGGCACGGACTGGACAAAGTCTGTGAAGTCTTTCCTGTTCCAGCATTGTAAATGGCAGGTTGCAGAAGGCTTCGAGAGTGACCGGATGTAAAAGGTCGAGAAAGGAACATTAGGCAGGTAGACAGGATGAGAGTGCAAAATTGCTTTAGCCATACCTGGGGCAAAATCTAAGCAGGCTGGCGAGACAGACAGAGCCTGTAGATCCCCAATTCTTTTTAGAGAAGTAATTGCCATAAGAAAAACCATTTTGAGATTCAGAAGTTTATCAGACGCTGACTCTAGAGGTTCGAAGGGGGTCTCAATCAGACCCTCAAGGACTATTGCTAAGTCCCATGAAGGGATCCTGGTCCTAGCAGGAGGTCTCAGTCGCATGGCTCCACGAACGAAGCAAGCGAGCAGAGGATGAGAACGGCACCCAGTCAATCAAGGCGTGGCAAGCCGATAGAGTGGCCACGTAAACCCTGAGTGTGGCGGGGCATGTGCCTGCTGACAATTTTTCCTGCAGAAAGTCCAGAACTGAAGCAATCTGGCAGTTAACTGGATCTGCATTATGTGCACTGCACCATCTTTCAAAGACACCCCATTTATCCCCTGGCTTTTAGCCACAACTGAAACGGTCTCATGTGCAGAAGGTCCAAAGTGATCACCACGGACGCAGATGCCATGAGACCTAGTATTCGTTGATACTGATGAACAGTACAACCTTGGCCTAGCCTGACTTTGCTCAGGATGTTCTGAATGGACACGATTCGAGCGGGAGACAATTGTGCCCGCATCGTGATCGAATTCCATACAACGCCCAGATAGGTAATTCCCTGAGTGGGAGACGTTTGACGTTGAGTCTCAGACCCAGAGAAACCAGATGAGCTAAGACAATATCCCTGTGCAGAACAGCCAGTTCTTGAGACAGTGCTAGTATCAGCCAGTCTATGTAATTCAGAATGTGGCTACCTGGAGTCGCAAAGGAGCCAGTGCTGCATCCATGCATTTTGTGAATGTGCGGGTGATAGGGCTAGGAAGAACCCGATACTGGAAGGCTTCGCCCCCGAAAGTGAACCACAGGAACTTCCTGTGTTGTGGCAGAATTTCTATATGAAAGTATGCGTCCATGAGATCGATCGTGACCAACCATTCGTGATGTTGGATTTGGGACACAACCATCTTGATAGTTAGCATCTTGAACTTGAAAGCTCTGACTGAGCGATTCAATCCTCGAAGATCTAAGATCGGACGCAACACCCCACCCTTCTTGGGAACCGGGAAGTATCTGCTGTAATAACCTGACTCTTTCTCTGGAAGGGGAACATGTTCTATGACCCCTTTGACCAAGAGATTTTGCAGTTCTTTCTACAGTCGACATGCTTGCTCTGGTTTCACGGTAGTGGAAACTACGCCGTTGAAACGCAGAGGACGGTGAACAAATTGAATTCTGTAGCCTTTTTCTACTGTTCTTAGGACCCACATAGAAATACCTGGCAGAAGTTTACACGCTGCCAGGTCCTCTGAGATGGGTATTCATTTTGACACTTCCTGTTGAGGGGATGTAGAGTGTTCCATGTCCCGCACTAAGGCAGGAAGCAACGATACACCCAACATTTCGCTGAAAACCTCTAACTCCCGAAACACCAGAGGCAGTGGGAATGGAGAGGTTTCGTGGAGGTATCGGGAGGGTCGAAGTGGATGATACACGTGCCCCGTCCCGAGGGGGTTTACCCCCACAAGGCTGGACACAAGACCATCAGTGTTTTTCCTCTTAGAAATGACTGCCCTGAGGTCTTGCTTTGGGGGCTGCTGAGAGCAACGAGCCAGCCCCCAGTCTCTACGAGGGGAGCACGACTCGCCACGCTTGGTTTCTGAGCCTCCCTTCTAGAAGGACCAGAGCGGTGCTGGGTGACCGACAGCCCCTCCCCCTGAGTGCGGTGAGGAAGGAATTTCCCAAAGGCTTCCTTGTGACTTTTCCCCTCCTGGAACCTGGTGATAACTACATTCATGGCGTCACCAAATAAGCCAGAAGGCGAAACCGGGGCATCAAGAAGGAAAACTTTGTCCTTGTCTCTGATGCCCGACAGGTTGAGCCATAAGTGTCTCTCCATGCTGACTAAAGCAGACATAGACCGGCCAATGGCGTGGGCTGTCTGCTTGGTCGTGCGGAGAGACAGATCTGTGGCTCGATGAAGCTCAGAGAAAGCCTCCTCGTCGACCGTTGTGCCCACACTCAGGTCCTTCAGCAGATCAGCCTGGTACACCTGTAACACTGCCATAGTGTGCAGGGCTGCACCATCCTGATCTGCTGCCTGATAAGCCTTCCCCACAAGCATGGAGGTGGTCCTGCATGACTTTATGGGGAGAGTGGGTCTTTTTAATGATGATGTCGAGCCAGGCGAGAGATAACCTGCAAGTGTCTCTTCAACCAACACATTCTCACACCGTTTAATAATTTTTTTTTAAATCATGTTTTTTAACTATAAATAATTCTTATTTACATTATTCATGATGTTAGCCAGAGGGGAACTGGCCCCCCACAGTGAGTCTGGTTTCTCCCAAGGTTATTTTTCTCCATTAACCATCATCTTTTGGAGTTTTGTGTTCCTTGCCACAGTCGCCTTCGGCTTGCTCACTGGGGTTATTAATACAATTATTATTTAATTATTTTTAAACACGATAAAGAATCATATCTTATCTAATTCCACAACAGGGCTCCAAACAAAAAATCAATTAAGGAGCCATTGGCTCCTATAGGGGGAAAAAACAGGCGCCAAATATTTTCATTTTTAACTCATTCCATTCCTTTTCGTCCCGCAGCTCGCTAACAGTGTAGTCTGTGGAGCATTCTTCGCAATTATGTGATCACGTGCATTTTTTATGCTTGTTACTGTGACCGTGTTTTCTAACAGTCTCTTTTTTGAAATGGTTAGTTCCTGCAATGAACTCCGTTTTCCCCGCAATTTCTTTGATATAAACTTTTGTAATGTATCTCCGGAAATGTAATGCAAATTTTAAAATCAAAGGGAGTAAATTTTTACTGTCGCCAATGGCGATCTTGACAGAAATTACACTCACAAATAAATTTATTTGGTCACAAATGCGACCATTTTTAGTCGCAGTTTGGAGCCCTGCACAAGGATGATGATTTATCGACTTTATAGACATTACGTTTTTATCGTCTGTTAGTGCTGAACTTCTGTAAAGCTGCTTTGAAACGATGTGTGTTGTGAAAGGCGCTATACAAATAAAATTGACTTGACTTGACTTGACTTGACTTGACCCCTTGGCGTCACATTTTAACGCCCTGGGTATACCTTTGGCGTCATTTTTCGATGCGTTGGGTAGTCCGATATATTTCTATAGAGGATTTTAAAAATACAAATATAAAAAAACTTTGATTAATTGAACAAAATTAAAAAAATAATAATGTAAAAAACTTTGATTAATTGAACACAATCGTAGCATAATATATATATTGATTAACATCAACAAACCTCCGATAAAAATACGTTATCCAGCATGCTCTACTTACCAATACCTAAGAAAACGCTTAAACTGCTTACTTGCACACGCCGTGGAGCGTTGTTAAACACACCTTTGATTGCCGTTTTGGTTAAGACTACCCAACGCGTCGAAAAATGACGCCAAAGGTATACCCAGGGCGTTAAAATGTGACGCCAAGGGGTCCTGTCAAAAGCGTCAATATGTGACGAGTTGGGTGTGAGAATGTGTTGCTTCAACCGGCGGCATCACTGAATACCCCCGTGCCTCAGCACCCACGATAGTCGAATATATCAACGTCAAGAGCACGAAGACACTGAAAGTATAAAGTTTCCTCCATGAACAAGAGAGCTCGTCATGGAGGTCATCAAAGAAAGGAAAGGAGTGATGAGGCGTTCCCTTCCCTTGGCCACCAGACAGAAATCTGTCCTTCAACTTGGAGCGTTTGGGGGTCTCTTTTTCGCGTGGCCAGTCTAATTGAAGCCTGGCCACCACACGAGTAATCACCTCGAGTAATTCCTCTGATGATTTATTATCATGCCCAGAATGCTCGGAGGTAGGTAACTCGAAGTCCGCAGACTCAAGAGATTCATGGTCCCCCTCATGAACCAAAGAGCCACCGGAGTGCGGTAGGGACGGACCCGTCTTTCGCTAATCAGCCAGATCCATACGAGAGCTCCACGATGGAAGTGTGGGCGCTGATTCTCGGAAGTAAGCAAGACGAGTGCGAAGCATTTGGACTGAAAACAGATTGCAATGCTCATACCCGCCCTGCCCCAACATGCTCAGCATGCTCTTCACCTAACAATACAAAACAAAACTGGTGTGTGTGCTTTTCAGCCATAGAATTTAAACAAGGGAACACACACCGCTTGCTGTCTTTCAGTCATTTTCTTTTTTTCGAAAAAAAGAGAAAGGTTTCTGTGCGCTGCCTAACAAAATCTAACTGATAACAGAGGAAAGTAGAAAGTTTCTGACAGGCTCATGAAGCACAACACACACAGAGTGATCTGAAAACAAAAGATCTGACGATGCACCTGTGACGCATCTATTTATAGCCCTGCTAAAGGTACATCCAATGATGTCACCAGCAGATGCTATAAATTCTGGTAAATTTAATTGACGTGTTGCTCACATATTCACAGCTGGTCACACATAAAGTTGTTCCCAAAGCGCTAAATCAGCACAGCATCAAAGTGTAGCTTTTTGACAGGGAACAACAGTAACCATGATGTTTTTATCAATTAACCAAGATAAATAAATGCTGTTTAAAAAATATTGCTCTATGTTAGTTCATAATACCCAATAAATTAGCTAATGTTAACATATGGAACCTTATTGTTGGATCCGGGGAGAGAGCGAGCGGTAGGGACGGACTCGTCTCTCGCTCCTCAGCCAGATCCATATGAGAGCCCCACGATGGAAGTGTGGGCACTGACTCTCGGAAGTAAGCAAGATGAGTGCGAAGCATTTGGACTGAAAACAGATTGCAATGCTCACACCCGCCCCGCCCCAACGCAAGAGCAGCATGCTCTTCCCCCAAACACACAAAACAAAACTGGTGTGTGTCCGTTTCAGCCATAGTGTGTAAACAAGGGAACACAAACTGCTTGCTCTGTCTTTCAGTCATTTTCTTTTTCTTTTTTTTAAAAAGAGAAAGGTTTCTGTGCACTGCCTAACAAAATCTAACTGCTAACAGAGGAATGTAGAAAGTTTCTGACAGGCTCATGAAGCACAACACACACAGACTGACCTGAAGACAAAAGATCTGATGATGCACTGTGACACATCTATTTATAGCCCTGCTACAGGTGCATCCAATGATGTCACCAGCAGAGGCTATAAATTCTGGTAAATTTAATTGACGTGTTGCACACATATTCACAGCTGGTCACACCTAAAGTTGTTTCCAAAGCGCTAAATCAGCGCAGCATCAAAGTGTAGCTTATTGCAAAGTATGTAGTAAGTATGTAGTAACCCTTTATTGTCACATAGTCACAAGTGAAAGTAACCAGTGAAACTGGCCATCATCCTGCCCATACAAACATACAATATAAGTGTTACTTCCAAGTCTTTTGCATGCCAAGAGGAAGGGCTGATGATGTTAAGATTTAAAGTGAATCCATTCCTCACACAAAGCTATGGAATGGCTTTAGAAGACTTGGACTTTAGCCCACAAATAATATGGAATACCTTTATGATACTTTCATGGTGCTGTGGCATCCTTTTTGAACCATTACCAGCCAATACTTTTTTGTCCTTTACACACTCACATCAATTAATTGTCAAAGTCAAACTTTAAATATACATTTAGTATTTCAAGAAGTGGAAACAAATTTAAAGTGTGGCATCGCTACATCTAAAAGGTCTGTTTGTCTCTCTAAATGTGTAACAGCAAAGGAACTTGTCACCTGTGAAGGAAATATTGGCAGTCTCCACTGTGGTGAGTTTTCTGGGATTCATTAAAATATTGTTTAGTGTTTATATAATATTAAAAAGAGTGTTTAACAATTACTCTTAAAACCCTTTTTAGTACAATGTGAAATTATATGTAATACAAAATCAAATGTAGGTAATGTCAATCTTTATCAACAGACCAGGGAATCAAAGTGTATGCAGCCAATTATGGACGTACAGACAGCACAACCTGCTCTGCTGGAAGACCAGCTGATCAGCTCTCAAATGTTCATTGCACCCAGAGTTCAGCCATCAGTGTGGTGGCCAATCAGTAAGAACAGTGAACATCATTAAAGAACTAAGAGACATTAAAATGCTATCTTTCCTTGTTTTGTATATTTTTGGTATTCTTCTTTGCATTCACTTTTGTTATGTCATAGATGTGATAGAAATCAGGACTGTTCGATAAATGTGAATAACGACATTTTTAAAGATCCCTGTGGAGGAATTTACAAATACCTGCAAGTCTCTTACTATTGTTTGCCACCAAGTAAGTTGAAATCTGACACCAGCTACAGTATTCATCCAAGTTGCAAATTTAATCTATACAAATAAAAATATTACAAAGTCAAGCCGCCTTGGAACGTGGATGGAAACCCAGCTAATTTTGTACAGCTAAGGAATTGTTCACCCCAAAATGAAAATTCTCTCACTATTCACTTACCCTGATGCCATCCCAGATATGTATGACTGTCTTTCTTTAGCAGAACACAAATTAAGATTTTTAGAAAAACGTTGAAGCCCTGTTGGTCCTTACAATGTAAGTAAATGGGTGACATCAGGATGCTGGCTGTTTGACGGTCCAAAAGGCAGATTTAGGCAGCATAAAAGTAATCCACAAGACACCAGTCGATCAATTAAAAACATTTTAATTATCTTTTTGTTTCTTACACCAACCTATCGGTTTGCTTCAGAAGATATTAATTGATTGACTGGAGTCGTGTGGATTACTTTTATGCTGCCTAAATATGCCTTTTGGACCGTCAAACAGCCAGCAGCCTGATATCACACATTTACTTACATTTTAAGGACCTACAGAGCTACATTTATTAAAAAATCTTAATTTGTGTTCTGCTGAAGAAAGATGGCATCAGGGTAAGTGAATAATGAGAGAATTTTCATTTTTGGGTGAACTATTCCTTTAACTAGTACTAAATGTCCTTTTAGATATTTAAATGTTTTGCTTAATTATTGAGGTTGGACTGACTAACTGTTTATTATTATTATTATTATTATTATTATTATTATTATTATTATTGTTATTTACTCTCTCATGTAATTCCATTTTCAAAGTCAAACTTTAACTTGAAATGTCACAGTGTGGCATTGCTACACCTAAATAATTTTCTCTCTCTCTCTCTCTCTCTCTCTCTCTCTCTCTCTCTCTCTCTCTCTCTCTCTCATTGCGTAACAGTAAAGGAAATACTCACCTGTGAGGGAAAGACTGCCAAACTCACCTGTGGTGATTCATCTGGATTTTATAAAAAATGTTGCATGTTTTACAGTGATTCCTAAGACATTTTTTAGCACAGTGAGAAAATATTTGTTAAAATCAAATGTAAGGAATGTCACTCTTTATCAACAGAACAGGGAACCATTAAAGTGCTTGCTGCCAATTATGGGCGTACAGACAACACAGCCTGCCGTGCTGGAAGTAATCCTTCAGAGCTCACAAATGTTCAGTGTACCCAGGATACATCCATCGATGTGGTGACCAATCAGTAAGATCAGTGAAGATCATTAAAGAGATAAGAGACATGCTATAAATGCATGCAAACTTTTGGTATTTTTCTATGCATTGACTGTGTGTGTGTGTGTGTGTGTGTGTGTGTGTGTGTGTGTGTGTCATAGATGTAATGAAAAACAGAACTGTTCCATTTTTGTGGGGAACTCAGTTTTCACTGAACCCTGTTCAGGAACTCCCAAATATCTGGTTGTTTCATACATGTGTGTCCCACCAAGTAAGTAAATTCTATTGCCTTTAAATGGTATTAAATCTCAAGTTAGTTATTTTCATATGTCCCTTATTGTATGTTGTTATGTTTATTTTTGTTGTAATATTTTATGGTGCTATTTTGACCAGGTCTCTCGTGAAAAACAGATTTTAAAGGAATATTCCAGGGTCAGTACAAGTTAAGCTAAATCGACGGCATTTGTGGCATAATCTTGATTACCTCAAAAATTAATTTTGACTCATCCCTCGTTTTCTGTACAAAAAGTTAAAATGGAGGTTACATTGATTCACTTACATGTACAATTGAAGTGAATGGGGACAACTTTTGGAGGGTTTAAAGGCAGAAATGTGAAGCTTATAATTTTAAAAAGCACACAATAATTCTTCTTTTAAAACTTGTGTATTATTTGAGTTGTGAATTTGTTTTAATTGTAGTTTTTACAGTCATTTTAGGGTTTACGGCAGCACATCTTCATGGCAATGAAGTTGTAAAATTGGTTTTGTGAGAATCATCCTGGCACCAAATGAAATTAACTGGGCCTCATACAAGACACCAAAGTATGTGGTGATTTTTGATCACACACATAATTTAAGATGTATGTATGTGTGTGTGATTATTTATATCAGACGGACCGTCCCTCCATCCTCGGGGCACCAGCTAAGGAGTTTCACCTAGTAAAATAAATTATCCAAATGGACAATTCAATTAATTAGAAATTCAACAATCAGCCACAACATTAAAACCACCTGCCTAATATCATGTAGGTCCCCTCGTGTCGGCAAAACAGCTCTTTCCCGTCGAGGCATGGACGCCACAAGACCTCTGAATATGTTCTGTGATATCTGGCACTAAGACATTAGAAGAAGTTCCTTTAAGATCTGTAAGTTGCGAGGTGGAACCTCCATGGATCAGACTTGTTGGTCCAGCATATCCCATAAATGCTCAATCAGATTGAGATCTGGGGAACTTGAAGACCAATTCAACACCTTGAACTCTTTGTCATGTTCCTCAAACCATTGCAGTGTGGCAGGGCGCATTATCCTGCTGACAGAAGCCACTGCCATCATGGAATACCATTGCCTTGAAGGAGTGTACATGGTCTGGAACAATCTTTAGGTAGGTGGTACATGTCAAAGTAGCAACCACATGAATGCCAGGACCCAAGGTTTCCCAGCAGAACATTGCCCAGTGCATCATACTGCCTCCTCCGGGCTGCCTTCTTCCCATAGTGCATCCTGCTGCCAACTCATTCCCAAAAAATGACACACACATCTGGCCGTCCACATGATCTAAAAGAAAACGTGATTCATCAGATCAGGCCAACTTCCATTGTTCATGGTCCATTTCCGACACTCACGTGCCCATTGTAGGCGCTTTCGGCAGTGGACAGGGGTCAGCATGGGCACTTTGACCAGTGTGCGGCTACGCAGCCCCATACACATCAAGCTGCGAAGCACTGTGTTTTGACACCTTTCCATCATGGCCAGCATTCCGTTTTTCAGCAATTTGTGCTACAGTAGCTCTTCTGTGGGATCGGACCAGACGGGTTAGCCTTCACTCCCCATGTGCATCAATGAGCCTTGGGTGCCCATGACCCTGTCGCTGGTTCATCGTTTGTCCTTCTTTGGACACCCCACAAGACCAGCCGTTTTGGAGATGCTCTGACTCAGTCGTCTAGCCATCACAATTTGGCCCTTGTCAAATTCGCTGAGATCCATAGGGCCCAATCATACTTCACACAACTACGAAAATGCAGATGCGAGCGCTTTGCCAACACATGGCCAACGTGCGGTCCCGTTGTACATACATTACGTGCACTCATGCATTGCTTTGGCGGTTACAAACCTTGGACCACAAGTGGACTAACATTGTGTTAATAAAGACTGTGCCACAAATGCTCTCGACCATTGATCTTAACTTGTATCGAACCCAGAATATTCCTTTAATCTCAAGGGACTAACCTGATCAAAAAAAATATTATAAACCTTTATTACTCAAACTGATACAACAGTCCTGGTTGTATAACTGATGATTGTGTTTTGCTTCTCATCTCTCCAATAAAATTCCAGAAATAATTACAACTTGTCAAAATCAACATGGTACCATTCGCTGTGGTAAGGATCTTCTCTGTTTTTTATTTGTAATTTTTTTCAACTATTTTATTTTTTATTTTCATTAGTTTTGCACTATATTATAATCAAGACAACAATTAAAACTTTCAAGCAACCTGAATATGACTGACCTGATTGGGCCTGTGTTTTAATATTTATGTGCCATTGGTCATAAGTATGAGTCTAGTATAATTTTAAATAAAATATAATGGCTGTCCAATGATTACAGTAATGTAATTAATCTTATTAATTACATCATATGGCGACAAATTTATGGAATTAATCACAATTAATCACATGTCATATTGGCTTTGAAAAGCAAAGGAAAGAAATTAAAAATAATTTGAAGGCATTACATTAAGGCAGACTGAAGCATTGAAAAGAGATTACAAAAAGTGGCTTAAAAGTTAATATTTTATGGTTACAGTATGTCTGTGTTATTTCTGTATTATTGAACAGAAGCCTAAATCACTAGCCTACAGTCCACACCAATCCATTTTGCAATTTAGTTGTCAGTCTTTTGGAAGTACACTTAGAAACTCTTCACGCAGGACACATTTTCCGTCAGCAGTATTTTTAATTGCTTGGCTCTGTACACGCATCAGATAGATGCCGTTTTTACATCTTGCTGTTTATCATGGCACGAACGCTGTTTTTTTTAAAGAGGCCATGATCTGTTCCATTCTGCTACACTTCATCTAGCAGTTAACGCAAGAACGTGTCGTGTGAATGGCTCTGATTGGTCCTTAATACAGAAATGACATACGAGCCGGGCATGATTAATTTTAAACATGTTATTGTTTGTGTAATTAATCGCACTAAACACGTAGCCCTATTAAAATGCTAAAGATGCTGTAACATGCTAACTCATTAATATCAATCTCACAAAGTGATTTAAAACATGTTTTGTGTTGTTTCAGAGGGAAGTCATACAATTTCAATTGTATATGCCAATTATGGGCGGACAGATCGTTTGACTTGTCCTCATTCCAATGCTGATGCCATATCCTCCATATGCTACTCTCTTCAGACCAGGACCCTGCAACTTTTGTACTGTTGCTATATATTATACACATGCATATACAAGAATGCTCACACTATTAAATGCTCTTCAGTTAGATTTAGTTAATTAAAAGTGTTTTTATATAATGCAATGATAATAAACTCAACTTGAAAATAATCCCAACTTCTGTTTTTCTGTATTTTTTTTTTTTTTTTTTAGGTGTAATGAAAAGAATACATGCAACCTATATGCTTCAAGTTTACTTTTCCTTGATCAGTGCCCTCACATCTACAAATATTTGGAGGTGTCATACATTTGTGTAAGACCATGTGAGTAGTTTTAGTAGCTTATATGTTACACTCCCACCTCTTTTTGCAACTGCCTTGTTGATATGATTTAGATGTAATTTCGAGATGTGATATAATAATATATTTAATGATGAACTAATGAATGTGTGAAGTTTTGGTGGCACACGTATAACAAACTTTGCAGCTCTTTAATTTATCTTAGCTAGTTAGAAGTGTTGTGGATTCTGCCATCTCTGTGAAAAATCACTCTCAAAGAATTGGAGTTTTGATGCCAGAAGATAGACCTTATTATCAGAGATAACAAGCTGAGTTGTCCTGCAGATAAAACTGCCGAATCTTAGTTTGTACTCACTTAAATACATATCATCTACCAAGGTGTGGCTAATACACCCCATACATTTTGTATTGTGTCATCAGTCAGAAAGGAACCTTCTTAAACATCTGGAACCTCTTTAAGGGGCCTTATCCTATATTTTCTCTAGTGTCAAAACATGAGATTAAAGTTTACCATATATGAGTATCATATGTGATCACACATTGCATTTTGAGGGGCTCTCATTTTCATACACCCACACAGTAAAATACATGCTTGACCATCAGAAATAATTGTAGAATAAAAAGGCAATATCTTCATTGATTATACTTGATTCATTTATATATAACCTGATGTATTCCACAGAAGTTATCTAAATATAGATGGAAATGTTGGTTTAAAAATACTTCCCATTTTATGCTTGATGATCATTGGTAAAATCATGAAAATCATGACAAGGTTTCTTTCCTTTTAGTGAAATTTAACATTTTTGTGAAAAGGTTATTGTCTACTTTTAAGTGCTTTTCTTTGTTCCTATGTTTCAGAATGTATGTAGATTCATCACTGAAAACATCTACATATCTCGATCTCTGTGACCTATTAAGTGGGGAAGAAATCTTCAAGATTCATTTATTTTATCTGTTTTCTTCATGCGATTTTAAAGTAATCTCTTAAATGATTTAATATATTTAACAAGTATTTGCTATTTTCCTACAGTATGTTTCAACCATCTGGACAATATTATATAATCATTCAATTACCCATATGTAAAGTTTACATTAGCAAAACTGTTGTATGGTAGAATTGTGATATTTAGGTTGCTCAGTTTGGAAATATGATCTTATCTTGGTTCACAATCTTGAACTACAATTGTGTGTTTTGTATTTAACAACTGATGAAGAACGTCCAGTAAATTAGTTTCAGATGCAAACACTTGGTGTTTGGTCTGTGCTTTGTCTGAACCTTTGAGCATTTTTCCACTTCAATATGGAAAATGATGCTTTCAATATGGGATGTTTTCCTGTCCACCCGGGAGAGGGAGGTCATGATTTCGGACAAAATAACGGGAAATCCCAGCAAACACTGAATAGCTGACAACTGGATGCAGAAGTTCCATAAATGTAGTCTTTACAACATTTATGCATTATTATAAAAACCTTTGAAGCCATGTAATAGATTTGTTGAATTTTCAGTCTAACAGACTGTAATTTGAATTGTTATTCATTAAAAGTTTTGTCAGTTAGCACAAGCTCTGTTACATGCGTTCAAGAGTGTTATTGAGAGAAGCATCAGTGTCTGATTCATGAACTAATTAATCTTTTGAGTCAGACTTCTTCAGTGAATCAGTTGATCTGGTTCATGAAACTACTGCCTAACAATTCTAACTCCTAACGGAGGAAAGTAGAAAGTTCTGACAGTCAAGAAGTACAACACACAGAGAATGATCTGATTCACTGTGATGCATCTATTTATAGTCCTGCTACAGGTGCATCCAATGATGTCACCAGCAGAGGCTATAAATTCTGGTCAATTTCATTGACGTGTTGCACACATATTCACAGCTGGTCACACATAAAGTTGTTCCCAAAGCGCTAAATCAGCGCAGCATCAAAGTGTAGCTTTTTGAGATTGAACATCAATTAAAAGCTAAGAGACCATTAAAAATGTCTTTACATTTATATATTTGTATTTATTTTTTGCCATTATACTTTGTATTGACTTTGCAGCGTGAAGCATCTACATGTTTCCATTGATGGTATAAATATTGGGCGGGGGGGGTTGTACTTGCTTGTTTTGATTATTGGGGGGGCTTACCTCTCCCCAATACCTTCATCCCCCCTGGAAACTATGCCCCTGGCTGTGTCCCACCAAGTAATTAACTTTACTTTGTTACTCCAACTGTTTTTAGAGTCCTGGTTGACGTATAATAATCATAATAAAGTCAACTTAAAAGTAATCCCAACATCTGTTTCTCTTTAATTCTTTAGGAAAACATGCAACCTATATGCTTCAAGTTTGGTAAACTTCTACCTTTCTTTTCTTGCCTTGTTGAAATGATTTGATGATCTCGATATAATTTTGTGTCATCATTTCACAGCATTACCATGGTTGGGAAAGGGTAGGCAGTGCCCACCCAACCCAATGGAAAATAAGTTAAATACCATTTTTAGATTAGATTGTCTTTCAGACTTTTCATTTTTCTATAATTTATTATTGGCTATTCAAGTGTCACAGATAAAAGGCATGGTCAGTGCCAGTCAGAGTGACACCTCTTTTCATTGTCAGAGCCTTTTATTTCAAATGAGTGCAGGGAGTCTGCAGGGTTTGAATGGGGTCTAATTTGTCGAGCAGGAGTTTAATTTCATTAGTGAGTAATATAATGCAGCTGGCGAGGCAAGGGTGGCAGCGCCTTCACAAAAATTGACTACACAGTAATAAAACAAATAAAATATTATGAAATGTGAGCTTAAATAGCGTGTGTAGCAGTGAAAGTCCAACAGCAGCACCAGCAGATAAAAGTTTGTATTAAAAAAAACTCTCCTAAAGCATGGTGTATATGTGAGGTGTTTAATCATGGAAACCTTACCAACTGGGTGCTACCTTTTTTGGAGGTGTCTCACCTCCTTCTGGAGTAACCCTGCCACATTGTGGAGTAACCCTGACCTCTTTTGGAGTTCTTGCCCCGTTATAGATCTCTGCTTCTATGCTGTACTTGCATAATACAGGTGAAAAGTCACATGTGTTCAGTGGCAGATATTGTTACAAAGTGTCTACTCTCTGTTCCAGTGATTACAACAAAAGAAAGTGCATGCAAAGTCACCCCTGTGCTTAACTTTTTTTTTTCAACCATCTAGATCAGAGGTGCCCAAACTTTTACCTACATTACATGATCTGCATTGCATAATGTGCATTGTTACTGAAGTGAAACTTTTTTCTCATTCACATATTTCCAAATGTTTTGGCTATTAAATTATGCACAAATAAATTTTTAACAATAAACATCAGAGATACGATTCATCCACCAAAAGTGGTTAATGCTCTTTCAAATTATTGTATCATTAATAACATTTGATTTAACATCAAGGCGATTTAACACATCCAGATATTATTTTTGTTGATATTATAATTAACTACATTGTAAACGGGCATAGATTCCAGGGGGGGGGTGAAGGGGAGGTAACCTTCTGGAATTACAGTTTGATTCAAAAACCAGTTTATTGATTTGATTTGTTCATTTGAATCTGTTAGTTTACTAATTTGCAGCTGCACTGTAAAGTGAATAAAAGTGTGCGGGAATTGTCCGCAATATGAACGTGGAACTTGTGGGAACAATTCAAATTGTGCACAAAACCCACAATCCCATGCCGAATTTCAGGCCCTGCAAACTGCATTACATTAAAATAAGAAAATTGCCCTGGTTCCCCTCCTTTATATAAATCTGATAAATTAATGCAATGCAAAGCTGCATCACTAGCATTTTTTATTTATTTATTTATGTAGTTCATTTCGTTTTCATTCCCTGCTTTCAATTATCATTACAAGATTAATTAATTGGAAATATGATGTTATGTTAGTTCAACAACTAACCATGATTTTACAAATCGCTTTCATTGTTTTGGTCAGTCTTATACTGGGTCTTAGGTGTGTTTTGACTGTAATAACCAACTACTGTATATATTCATTAAATTACTTTCAAATGCAAACTCTTGACATCTTTGTTCTGTGCATCATCTGAGAGAATGACAGAACAGAACTTTTGTGTGATGCATGTACAGTATATCCAGTTTAAGACATTATTAGTAAACATTTTTAGTTAGCGAGAATGTGAAAAGGGTATTTTAAGAGTCTAAAATGTACATCATATAAAAAGCACCCAAGTGAACTTTGACTGAGGAGTTCAGAGAGTCCAGAAGATGAAGAAAACCCTGTTGTAAATTGTGCATTAACCGTTTAGAAATGTCATTTTGATGCATGCTTCATAATTTGATCTGTGGCTGCATTGTTTCTCAGCATCTGTAATATTGTCCATGATGTCGCATACAGTCCTCCAGGAAAATGTCTTGTCCATTTGTTTGTGTAGCATTGTAGCTTCTGTCCTTTTTTAGTGTTGTTTGCTCACCTGGTAATGTTCTGAATGCCACTAAACATTTTTATTTAAATGACTTTTACATAAGTTATATCCTTTTGTAGTGAATTGTTTGTTCACAGGATAATGTTAGTCTCATTCAGTTACAGTAATGATATTATGTTTCATTTGCACTCCTCTTTTCAAACTTACACTGTAACTGTCATTGTTGCCTGTTTTTCAGATCTAGATAATAATAATGATTAATAATAACAGTAACTGACTGATTGATTGTATGATTGGTTATTGTAGGCCAACCCCATTTATGTTACCAGTGATTGACAAGGGTTTTTGTGTTAACAAGCCTGTTTTGCTAGTTGTAACAATGAATACAGATGCATCAGAACACTAAAGGTGCAGTCAAACCTTAAAATCTTATGAAACTGAACATTATACAACAGTACCAGTACAGTCAATTTTAAATGGTCAAACGACTTTGAATGAAACATTGAGTAAAAAACACCTAAACAATGGAAGTCAATGAGCATGATTCGTTTTCATAAAAGATTCATTAAAAAACACAAATTTGTTAATAAACGTAACACCACTAGTTCCAAATCAGAGTATGAGAGCAGTGCAATGGGCGGCATAGTACTTGATGCTTTGGCTACTTTTGGAACTATTTTCATGGGCAGAGATGAGATCTACGAACTAACTGGCTACTTTTTGTCTGAAACTAAAGTTATTTAACATTGTACACTTTGTTGAACTGTTGTGTAGAAGCCTGCAGCCTTGTTCTAATGATCAATGATATTAAGAAAAACAGTCTTGATTGTGTGATATTGCATAAATAAGGGGTTGATCACCTCACATTTTACATCTCACAATGTTGGTTAGAGCCACTGACAGAATTGCAACCTCAATCCAATTGTTGCAATTTACATTTGTAAAAACTGATTGCTGCAATTAACTTTTTGATCATTAAAATCAGTGAAAAGTTCATTTTAAAGCATTCTGTAAAATTGCTAGTTTGACACTTAAGTCTGTAAAATGTCAACACTTAAACATGTGTTGATGCATATATAACTGGCCCTGCTCGACCCGCTCTGAGCGGGATTCAAACCGGGGTCTTCAACGTTGGAGGAAGGCATGCTAACGAAGAGGCTAAAGGCTACAGCCTCTTATGTCAGTCTCTAGAGGTCAGGGGAGTGAGGTTTACACATACTGCACAACTATTACACTCATCCCCTTAAACCTCACTCCCATCTGGGTCACGGCACCACTTTATTGCCTCATGCTAACGAGGAGGCAATAAAGGCTACAGCCTCTGGCGTTTACACATACCGCACAGCTATCCTGTACCAGCTAGCTCCCATTACACATAGATTTCAAGGTTGTTATTTTTGGATCATCTTGAATAAGAAGTTTTTTGGTCTAGATGTTCAGATGAAGCACAGACCAAAGACAAAACGTTTGCATTTAAAAGCAATTTATTGAACAGACAGGGAGTTACATATATCTTAGTGCGAACACACTAATACCCAGTTTAAGATAAACAAGGAAACCATATATATTTATATATAATTTCAAACCAATTACTCGTGTAATAACAATATTGGTGACAAATATCCACAGAAAGCAGTCTCTATAATATTTTGCACCCAGATTGTACATAATTAAAATATTTTCAAGATGGTTGCAAAAATCCATCATTTGTTTAAATATAGTAAATCATAACAGATGAATTAAGCTGAAGATTTCTTCCCCACTTAAGAGAAGGAGAAGAGTAGCATGTGGAGGAAATGGCATTCGCATTGGGACAAGGACAAGTCAAACAATCTCTTTGCCCATAATTGTCAGAGTGAACAAAAATTGTACGTCTCCCATCTGAAGCATAAAACCACTTTGAGGCATTTTTTTTTTTAGTTATACTAGGCCCCATAGGTCCTAACAAGTTAGTCATATAGGTTGTTAAAAAATCTTTAGATGGCACTTCAATGATAATAAAATACAATGCATTGAGATCAAATGAAATTGAATCATACCACAGTTAATGGTACTCAGCTGATTTTGACAGGTTATACTTGTTCCTGGAATTAAATTGGAGAGAAGAGAAGCAAAACATGTCATCAACACATCAATGTGGACTTTTATAACAGTTGAAGTAATAGTTACTTTCTTGGTGGGGGACTTACATGATGTCTCAAGTGTATGACACATTCAGGTATTTGTAAGTTCCAGAACAGGGCTCATTTTGATATAAAGATAACATTTTAAAAAGAATACTTAATGTTTACAAAAACCGAAGACTGAATTTGAATGTCTCTACTGTTCTTTATGATTCATCAAAGAGAGGGATGCATTTTGGATGCACTGAACATTTGAGAGTTGAACCGCTGGACTTCCGGCAGAACAAGTTGTGCTGTCTGTACGCCCATAATTGTCTGAATGCACTTTTAAGAACTGAGTACCTGTTCAAAAAAAGTTGTATTACATAAATTACCCTATTCACAGTTATATTTATATAATGGACTTTTTAATTTATTACTCAGCTGAAATTGTCCAATACCTTTTCAAACAGAAATCAAGCGATCGACAGAATGTCCCGTTGCTCATTGCGGTTCTTTAGGACAATAATCTGATTATCACTGACTGTAGTGAAGGTTGTACGAGTGCAGTCGTACAATATTATACGAATTAGCCAAATTTAGATAAGTCGTACTTATGATTTCGCTATGAGAGTGTGTAGTTTATCATGTGTCGTCTGGCCTTCAGCCTCCTGGATCTCTGTTTGAATGAGTTGGGTTCAAACAAACAAGGCTGGGCATAGAAATGCATCTATTCTTCGACTTCAAACTCTTCAGACATGTTTAGTAAGTTCTGTTCTCTTCACTTGAACGCAACACCTCGCGAGTGTAATCAATACCCGATTACAATTCACTAGTAATCTGACCAGCACTGTTAATAATGCATTCAATTTCAGTTTGTTGCATGCCAAATCTTGTATCATTCCTTCAGAACAAGACATGTGTCACATACAATTTATTAGACTTCTGAATTATACTTTTGTGTCATTTTGAAGCTTGAAGATGTGGCCACCATAAACTGAAATTATATGACATCCCTTAGCTTATTTTTATTTTTTTACAATATCTCTCTTTGTGTCAAGAAAAATGTAAAAAAGTAATATAGGGTTATAACAACACAGGGATGAGTAAACAAATTACTGAACTTACATTTTTGGGTCAACTACCCCTTTAGCACTAAATAAACTGCATGTGAATTTCACCAAAAAACACTCATCTACATGAAAGAAATAAGGCTTCATTCCACAACATTTACAAGTAATCAATCTCAGCTCTCATTGTAGCATGTTGAATTGGCATATGGTTGAACAGATGGAAATAGCCTTCTGATAATGAAGTCCAGGTTTAAGACAAGCTGCAACTTTTTGAATTATGGATGTGTCATTTGGTGTATTCTTTATTGGCTAATTGTTGGGCTGATAAATTAATAGGCAAATGCAAGCCAGCTTATTCACGTGAAAGGTAAGCCAAAAGGTAGGCTCACCTGTACACACAAGTTTTCTCCCAATAATGTGGTGTGCGTCGTTAGAAAACAAACGCATCATTTCTTTCTCAAGCTATATGTAATTTAAATCATGGTGAATAAACGTAGTAATTTCAGGAAGTTGTGTTAAGTATACTCATGTAGTGTGTAAGAGTCACACAGCATGCAATTGGTGTGGATACGGTAGTTTAAATTTTTAGGTGAATGTAAAGTGTGTAGTTTGAATATGGAGTTATATTTGTGACACATTTCTCCGCGTGCAGTGATTTAGGCTTGCTCTCTTTCCATTCTTTTGAATGTGGTAGATGTGGTTTAATGGCCTAGAAGGAATTATTTTATTTTATTTATTTATTTTTACGTATGTATTCTTGATCTGTTTCTGGGCTGATTATAAATTGGACATGTAAAATGACCATTCTAGTCCTGTTACAACTGATGCTGCTTGTTCCTGGCACACTTGGAATGGTTATTTTTAACTGATTATCCTAACCGTTGTTTTTACCTATTTATTTACTTCTTGTTGTAAATAAAATGTTGTTTGATTTGGACTCGTGCCCCTATACGGGGTTGTGAGATTAGACCAAAGTGACCGTATGTGGATGTATAGGATATACTGGGGTCCTTCTGAACTTTTCAATCTTCTACGCTAGCTGCTAGCGCTACATAAAGACAATTCTGCAACTAAACATTTACTGTCTTTATTTGAAATGGGTGGGACTAATTCTCATAACCCTAAAGAAGATCTTTTGTGAGTATTATTACTTGTAATCCCTTTACTTAACTGTTATCAGTTAATATATGACTGTCAAATAACTTTAAGTCTTCTCCAGCCAGGCAAATAAACAACATTTTTTATGTACATTTCTTCTTTGTTACTGTTGAAAAAGGTTATTTATTTGTTGTTAAAAATGGTAGGATTGGGCAGTATTTGATTTTTCTATAGGTAACAGATAAAGTTCTCAATGAAGAAGTAACTGTTAGTGTAACAGTTAAGTATTCTGGTATTGGAAGTGCTGCTTCAGGTGATTCACTCGAAATCTGTAAAGAAAATATCACTTAAGTATAGCAGAGGTCTACAATCTTTTTGACATAAGGTACCAACAACTACCTGAGTTACACCAGGAACCCACAATCCCTCCATCAGTGCTCAGACTGTCCGTAATAGGCTGAGAGAGGCTGGACTGAGGGCTTGTAGGACTGTTGTAAAGCAGGTCCTTACCAGACATCACCGGCAACAATGTCGCCTATGGGCACAAACCCACCTTCGCTGGACCAGACAGGACTGGCAAAAAGTGCTCTTCACTGACGAGTCGCGGTTTTGTCTCACCAGGGGTGATGGTTGGACGGAATGAGCGTTACACCGACTATACTCTGGAGCGGGATCGATTTAGAGGTGGATGGTCCGTCATGGTCTGGGGCGGTGTGTCACAGCATCCTCGGACTGAGCATGTTGTCATTGCAGGCAATCTCAATGCTGTGCATTACAGGGAAGACATCCTCCTCCCTCATGTGATACCTTTCCTGCAGGCTCATCCTGACATGACCCTCCAGCATGACAATGCCACCAGCCATACTGCTCATTCTGTGCATGATTTCCTGCAAGTCAGGAATGTCAGTGTTCTGCCATGGCCAGCGAAGAGCCCAGATCCTAATCCCATTGAGCACTTCTGGGAGCTGTTGATTTGGAGGGTGAGGGCTAGGGCCATTCCCCCCCAGAAATGTCTGGGAAATTGCAAGTGCCTTGGTGGAAGAGTGGGGTAACACCTCACAGCAAGAACTGCCAAATCTGGTGCAGTCCATGAGGAAGAGATGCACATAAGTACTTAATGCAACTGGTGGCCACACCAGATACTGACAGTTAGCCCCCTCCCCACCCCCTTTGTTCAAGGACACATTATTCCATTTCTGGATCTACACATGCTGAAAATAAAAGCAGTTGAAAATGAGAGGATGTTTTTTTTTTGCTGAGTTTATATTTATATATTTAGACATAGTACATATATAATGCCTATATATTAAGTAAGTATAGGCTATTGTTCTGAAAGCAAAAAGCAACTGGTGGGGGGTAAATAAATTATACTATGAGACCGTTCTTGTTCACAACATATTAAATATCAATTCAAAAGATTTTCTTCAATATTGTATAGTAACATTTGTTTCTATAGAAGTAAAAATACATATTGAATCCTTGAAGTGTGTCTCATATCGGCAAAGGCCATTGTCAGTGTATGTGGAAGGAGAGCAGAAGTGCTGCCTCTGTTCTTCAAGATTGTCTCTTGTTTGATTTCTGACCAAAAAATCTCGGTTGTCCACCATGAGAGGTCCGGCAGTGTTGATTTCTTTCCAAATAGAATGAAAGCAGTTTTTTACTTTTATGGTGTGCTTTGAAGGTATATATATATATATATACACATGGTCATAATCCTTTTACTTTTATACCACAAACACGTCAGTAACTCTGTATAGCTTTTATGAGCTACAACCATTATGTAATGCTTCCATCAAACAGGTTTAGAGTCTTTTAGGGTGTCTAGCAGCACAGTTAAGGACATAAATTGGCTTAATCCTAATTTTGAACACATTAAGTGGATTGCTCATGTTCAGCTTTCTCTCAGGTAACTGAGTGAAGGAACCTCACATGGCTTCAGATCTTATTTAACGTTTTGTGCGTGTCATGTGGTAACATTTAAATTTACCAGTTTAATTGAATTTTTTTAAAAAAACTAACAGGTCATATTTACCTTACTTGCGTTTGGATAAGGGACATTCTGTTCAGATGCTCTTGTAGTCCAAGGCACTCAGAGTAAGGTAGGCCTTAACTTAGGTGCATTTTAAATTAGGTTATACCAACAAAAGTAATTTTATTGGTTAGAACAAGTTGAAATAGTTCCTTGTGGTGACAATTGCAGGATACCACTTTTTTCAGTATGGAAAATATATTTTTTTAACTGTTGATTTGCTGCACTTTCAGTATGCACCACATAGACCCTTCAAGAAACTTCTTGGCCTTGGTTTTTTTCTCATTATTTATTTTTTTTTTGGCAGGGTCTTGTGTGTTTACTGATAATCCAATGCTGTGTACGTCACATAGTTGGGCAAAGTTGAGCGTGAGCAGAGAACAAAATGAAACTAGTGTCCAAACCAAGAAACTTTGAATTTAATAAAATGACATTTTAAATTAAATTAAACAATACAGCTACACCTATTTACAGAATGTTGAAGTTAAACTTTCAGCCTAGACTTATCAACAAGGTATTATGAGATCCACCTTTCCAATAAGTTGTCCAGCTGGACAAGTCACACTGGTTGACTTTCCTCACCTCTACTGTTAGTGCCAATCGAAAGGTGCTTTTTTTTATAATATCATAATATCTAATTTATTACAAGACAAGAGTGTTACGAGGGCGATTGTAACTGATTAATATCAATTCAAAAAATTTTAATAAAACCAGTGAATTTAGATGTTACCACAATGAAGCCAGGACTGTAGCTAGTGGGGTGAAAGATGGTAACAAAGATTCTAGGGGCCCAAATGTCCAGGGGGGCCACCAACAAATTCGTAACTTTCTTATTTTAATAGGAAAGGGGCCAAGAATTCCCTTCAACAGCCCTGCATGAAGCACATTGTTTCACAGGTTTACCTGACAAAACTTTTCAAATACATTATTCATCCAATTAGTGATTTTAAGGTGTGAAATTATGAGTTCTAATCAGCTCTACATTTGACTATTTATAAAACACAGAAATGTGGCAAGATACTCACAATACTAAATACAACTGTATGTCACCTCCAAATATTTATGGACACCCAAAAATGGAAACATGGACCGAAAGCTTGACTGAAAGCTTGTGTGTATGTGTTCTTCAGATGTTGTACCTGGAACGCAGTCTTCTGGTCTGAGGAGAGTAACAGTGTCCTGTGGTTGCTAATGTATGTTGGCAGGTTACTAAGTCTCGCCGTCCACAATTGGCATGATGAATAAAATCACACCATTACCTTTTGAGAAAATGTTTCATTTGTTATTGTTTTCGTTTGTGATAGCAAGTAAATTAATTGTTCTAGGTTTCACAACTGCAATTTGTGCAGCTATAGCTGCATGCCTCCTCCCCTGCACCACCTGTCTAGATCTGCTTCACAGGGATTGTATGCATGTTTAATTGCACAGCAATGTCCTAAATGTTCAACACAGCATGTCTGTGTATGTCCTAGCAGTAACAAGTCTTCGTACTCGCTCTGCAGCAGCAGCAGCAGCGTAACAAATCTAGTACGCCAAGATCAAATCCTATCAACTTTTCATATCCATTATAACACCTTACATTTTTTCCAGAGAGTTGCCAATACTGAATTACTGTAACTGTCAAGTAGAAAATAACGTGGAGGAATAAGAAAAAAAAAAGAATAATCTTACCACAATCGCTAACTTCACAGGTTACACTTCTTTCTAGAATAATTTTGGGCAAACAAAAGAACATTGGTCTGTGATATTAAGATGACCAGTAATCAACCTGAAAATATACAATGGAAATTTAGGATGGTGAGTATGTGTGTCAAACTATTGACTTACTAAGTGTTTAAATCGAGATATTTAAATGTGCCAACACAAGAGTCAGAGAATATTGAGTTCACTGCCGGAAACATTTTCAATACTGTACGTCAGCCCAAGAAAGATGATGCAAAACCCCCTTCTGCTTCTTAGTAATTACAATTTCAAGCTCCTCTCACGAAAGACTTTCTCATATTTAAGACTTTCTCCCCTGCAATCTTACAACTTCTTTTATTTAATAGGCTAGTGGATATATATATATATATATATATATATATATATATATATATATATATATATATATATATATATATAGATATAGATATAGATATATATATATAGATATATATATATATATATATATATATATATATATATATATATATACAGTATATATATATATATATATATATATATATATATATATATATATATATATATATATATATATATATATATATATATATACAGTATATATATATATACACAGTATATATATATATATATATATATATATATATATATATGTGTGTGTGTGTGTGTGTGTGTGTGTGCCTAAAAAAAATTCCCAAAGAAATAAATATGTGAACAGGATTTGGTTTTGCCCACACTAAACTACACCTATCTTATTGCACTTGTGATAGATTGCATAGCCTGCTTTAGTAGACACTTTTCTAATGTGGGTTATACTAACAGTGTATTTATGTTTTTATTTCTTTGCTTATTTTTCCTAAAAGAGAGAAATGGGTACCGGTTATGGTACGGAGGGATGTTTCTTTGAAAGCAGTCATCATTTGAGGCTTGATGAGTTGGTCTTCCAGCGGAGTATGTTATGCTATCAGTCCGCCCATAATTGGCTTTAAGAACACTTACTGTATGTATCCCCAGTCTGAGAAATGAGACAATTTATTAATTGAAATCTAAAACACACACTACATTGTCATGATGACACAGTGAATCTGAATTGCTCACCACAGCTGAGGTGAACAGAGCCTCCTTCACAGGTGAAATATCATTTTGTTTCTACACCTGAAGACAGGAAAAGCTGTTTATAAGTGAGGATGCAGAAAAAATGCAGTTACTTGAAAATGTAAAAGTAATACTGTCCTGTACCATAAGAAAGAATGGCTTGCATGCTGTACTTTTAGCATTGTAAACCAAATCTATAAGCCCTTACCTTGCTGGCACAGTAAAATTAGCACTGCAAAGATTAAGATATCCTGTGACGTGCACAGCATGGGGGCAGCAGGGGTGAAACTATGGTTCCACCATATTATTGCTGTAAGGTCCTGTATAATTATAAAAATTAATGACAGTGTACAGTAAAATAACAAAGAAATAAAGAGAAAGTAATATAAGAAGTGTCAGTTATGATGACTGGATGAAGTGAGGAAGCAGAGATGAGAGAAAGTGAAAAGAGTGATGAGACAAGAAAAACAGACACTATAATATAAAAGACACTATGCCATTACCAGGGTAATACCATGGCACTGAATGATTATTATATTCATTTATGATACCGTCATTGTTCTGCAAGGTACAAAATAGTTAAGTATATATATTTACTACTCATTCAAAATAAATAAATAAATCAGCGTCCTTTTTCTTCCTTCCGCCCCTGCTCTGTGCACATCACTGGAAACATCTGTATATGGCATTTTCAAAGGTGTCAAATTTTCAACATAACATAGTAAGAGCACAATACAATAATTATGTTCCCATTTAATATTGAATAAACAGACTTACAGGTGATCCAGCTTAGCTTTTGTACCAGCATGTTTATATGTTTGAACTAGGGCTGTCAATCGATTACAAATTTTAATCGATTTAATTACATGATGTCCCGATTAATTAATCACGATTAATCGCATATACAACTTTTTGCTGAGAAAGCCCCTCATATAACAATAATTCAATATATAATGATGAAATAATTATACATAGTTATCTTTAAATATTACAAAAATTTTATATATATATATAAATAATTCAGATAATTAAAATGCATTACATTCTTGTGGCAGAAGAGTTAATCATTAATAAGACAATATAAAAAGTGGTTTTAGAATACAATGTATTGTTTACTATCATATTATTGATCATAAGTCAATCATTGGCATACAGTTCACAGCAATCCATTTCACAAGTGAATTTGTCAATCAGATGGAGATTTATTATGATGGCTTGTTTAATTGACGGGTCGTCAATTTCAACAAGCTTCAGACATGCTTGTGTAGCGTTTCGGGTGCATTGCATCACAAACATAACATTTTTAGGTCACTGTGTCAAGTTAAATATAGTTTAATACTTAGAGCACATATTGAGATCCCTTAGTTCGGATTTGCGCTCCATCAAGTGTTTTGAACGCAAGAACCCAATGAGGCGTAGCGGGCTAAGCGTATAACTTGTAGCAGAAGATTGCTGGTTCGATCCCCACAGCCACCACCATTGTGTTGCTTCGGGGGGGATTGTCCCTGTAATAAGTGCACTGTAAGTCGCTTTGGATAAAAGCTTCTGCCAAATGCATAAATGTAAATGTATTTCCTTGTGCTGGGCATTTTCATATTGCGGTAAATGTAGTATTGTTGATCTTTGCTTTGTCATAAGCCTTACATTTTTAAATGTCCCAAGAAACCTAAAATGTCATATTTCCTTCACATTATAGGCCTTCTTAAAGGTGCACTCAGTATTTATTTTATTTTTTAACATCTTCTTGGACTTACACTGACACCTTGTGACGTAGATGCACCATTATTAAAATGCAATAGTTTTTCATTATTTTCAGTCAGCCATTTGAATTTCATTATCCATGGTCAGCCATGGTTAATTTAAATCCATGAGTGAAAGTCTCTAATAACAGGGCGGTTACTGAGATTAAGCGAGTAGTATTCGCCTGGTAATGTGATCCCAACATGGCGGCCCCCATGTACAATTAAACAGCTTTCATAAAAGGACTGATATGACAGAATTGTTCATTTTTATGTGAGGTCATGGTTTTTAACATATGTTTCAAAATTTGTATTAATTTCTTTAGAAGTAAAACATTTTTCATGAGGAAAAATCACTGAGTGCACCTTTAAAGGAACAGTTCACCAAAAAATGAAAATTCTCTCATCATTTACTCACACTCATGCCATGCCAAATTTGTATGAAATTCTTTCTTCTGCAAGTACAGACGAAGATTTTTTTTTAATATATATTTCAGCTCTGTAGGTCCACACAATGCAAGTGAATGGTGACCAGAACTCATAAGGTCCAAAAGGACATAAAAGCAACATAAAAATGATCCATACAACTCCAGTGGTTAAATCTATATCTTCTGAAGAGCATGCAGGCGTGGGTGAGAAACAAATCATAATTCAAGTCCTTTTTTTTACTGAAAATTTACACTTTCACTTCCACATTCTACTGGTTGGTGCTGATTTAACAACTGGAGTCATATGCATTACTTTTATGCTGCCTTTATGTGATTTTTGGATCTTCTGAGTTCTGTACACCATTCACTTGCATTGTGAGGACCAACAGATCTGAAATATTCTTAAAAAAATGTGTTTGTGCTCTGCAAAAGAAAGAAAGTCAAACATCTGTGAAATCATGAGGGTGATTGTAAATTATGAGATCATTTAAATTTTTAGGTGAACGATCCCTTTTAAATTGAGCACTCTTGAATATTTCCTTGCAGTATTATTCATATGGTCTTTTCAACAACAAAAATACAATGAAACAATAAAACATGTCATAAATAATTAATGTAATTATATTCTTGTGTTAGACCTAAGGTTCCGATCCAAACCCACAATTGTTGACCATTAAAAGGCAGTGTTTTTAGTACTGGCTAGTAAAATAGAAAGATCAGATATCTGCAATTTCTCTTTCATGAAATAGATGGTCTGACCACTTATTTTATGTCTATTCATAATATGTTCATGATACGAAACAAATAGTGGGTCAGAGCAAAGTAGATATGATGATGGAATACAAGAAACAATCTAACATCACAAAAATTAAGGCTTTAAAGTCCTAGTTTACATGTCATATCATGTCAGTAAGCTACAATGGGTGCCCATGAAATGTAGCTCTTTGGATTGGTCAAATTAGTACTTGTTTCCATATGGGGGAAAAAATTTAAAATCTCATTAAACTCATTTAAACTGCTCCTGTGCTCCATCTGCTGGAAAGGAAGTCACTTAGCAATAAAATATAGAAATACCTGAAAATGGTTTACATTTAATGTTTAATGTATTTATGAAAAATTTTGTGGCACAGATTTCAGCGTAACAAAATTTCCCTTAACATGAATATAAAAATTTTAATTAAAATAATTAATTTTTTTAATAAATAAAAAACATTACTACACTTAGTATTCCAAAATGTTATTTGCCATCAGGAACAGATGATCAATGAACAACCATGTGTCTCTCATTCTTAAAATCAATATTTCTTCAAAAAATATTCCTCAAAATTATATTGTAACATTTGCTGAAACATATTTGAATACATGTGTAATAAATTGTGATATGTCATCTTTGGTCAAGGGACATCAGTCTGTGTGGAAATGGACACAATATGCTGCATCTGCTTTTCCTAGTTGTGTCTTGTAGATTCTTCTATGTAAATAGATGGTTTGCTGTGTGCCAGTAGATTAAAACTGAATTGTGTAACTTTACAGAAGTTAAAAATATTTTCTCCTATTCCATCTTAATATGCCCAATAAGTAAGCCATTTGTATGTTGATCTCAAAACTAAACACTATGTGGCACTATAAAATATTGCTCTGTTTGTTGAGAGTATATTGGCTGTGCTGTATTTTCATGACAGTACATATTTCCGGCTCTAAAGATGTTGCATTGCTATATGATCACCAAAGCTTTCCAAATCTAATCCAAATTGTGGTGGTACCATTGTATATTAAAGGGATACTTCACCTCTGGGAAGATGAATGTGTATTTAAAATTGGTCATTTATATAGTATAAATGTGAAATTATTTTTGAATTTGAAGCATTCTAGACTGAGAAAAGGCAGAAAATGTATTTTTTACACATGTGGCTGAAAGACAACAACTCCCAGAATGCACTTGCTTTGCTGCCCTTACGAGGCCACTCCCAAACCACGCCTACCGGTTACAGGCGGCAGTATCTGAAAATATGATACAACTATGCTACATCGTGACTATAAATCGTGAGTTAGTTGATAAATTGACTGACTACGCGGGAAGAACATTATAATTCCGTGTGTCCAAACTCTGTACATGACGTCTTAGTAACAAAAAAGAAAAACAAACAAAATACTCGCTTTACACTAAGCCGTCCGTTTGTCCCTGTGGGCTTTGGCTGGCGTTTACAATTTATCTTCGGGATCCTAAAATAAGTTTCCAGGACTCCCCTGTCCATGTGTGATACAAAACTTGGGTGCTCAGTTATACATGCTCATGTTATCGGTGCGGTTTCATCAGCGGATTCAGCGATCTCGTCCAGTATCGCTGAAATTCGCGACAGCAATAGGACTCTCTATCTGTTTCCATAGGCGCACAGCGAGAGCACTGACACCACCAGTCCGCCCCAACTCGAGTCTGAATATAATTTAACACTCTCTTCCTCCTGCCTGCCAAGCAGGTTTTGCTCCCCTGCTCCAGCCTCTGTTCATCGCTGTATTGCGGCACGTACGGGTAGCGCGAGCATCAGATTCTCGCAACAGATCTTCGAAATCCCCTTCTGCCATTTCAACTTCAAAACTACATTCCGCCATCGTGATTAGTCTACTTGTATACAAACTTTCTACACAGAGCAAAGAGCCTGTTTTCTTAGCTTCTACAGAAAGATGGCTGACACTGTCTTCACATTCTGTGAGTGAGATCCCGCCCCATATGGGCGTGGAGAAAACGTGCGGAATACTGGCTGTAGTTTTAAGCCTCTGGACCAAAAATCCTCCGATGACGCAAAATGACGATTTTTGCATCATCGGAGGATTTTTTCCAGACTAAAAATAAATAAATCTCTCGTCTCAGGGGGATATGAGTGGGGGGAGCTCGGTAATTAGAAAATACTACTGGTTTTCTACTGATACAAAGCTTAATGCTAAATCCTGAAGTAACCCTTTAATGATACAATTTGATCCTAAAGTTTATATTATTACTTTTTAATTTTCTGGTTTTCATCTAATTTTTATAGAGTATATAAACAACAGTTGGAAATAAGTTCAGAATTGTATAAATCATATTGGACTTCTCTCCGACTGAGAACAATGGTGTGACCTTTGACTGTGACTTCTGTTTGTTCGATCAATCTTAACTGTTAACTGAAAACAAAATCATACTCACCGTAACAAAACTACAGCCGTTGCCAAAAGTATTGGAAGTTACATAAATTTTATGCTTTGCAAAGTTTGCTGTTTCAATATTTGTAGAATATTTTTTCACATTTTATGGTATACTGGAAAACAATCATAAGCATTTCATGAGTTTTAAAGGCTTTTATTAGCAAAAACACTCAATATTCTCACACTCACACTCACTTTATGCCAATATTTATAGTGGTCAATATTTACAGTGTTGACCCTTGTTCTTCATAACCTCTACAATTCGCTCTGGCATGCTGGATATCAGCTTCTGGGCCAAATGCTGACTGATGGCGATCCATTCCTGCCTTATTAGTGCTCGGATTTGATCACAATTTGTGGGCTTCTGTTTGTCCACTCACCTTTTGAGGATTGAACACAGGTTCTCTGTGGGACAAAGATCCGGGGAGTTGCCTGACCACGGATCCAAAATTTCAATGTAATGATCTCCGAGCCACCTCATAATCACTCTTGCCTTGTGACATGGTGCTCCATCATGCTGGAAAATGCACGGATCATCACCAAATTGCTCCTGGATCGTTGGGAGAAGTTGCTCTTGCAGGATGTTTTGATTACATTCTGTATTCATGGCAGTGTTTTTGGGAAGAATTGTGAGAGAACCCACTCCCTTGGATGAAAAGAAACCCCACACATGGATGGTCTCAGGATGCTTCACTGTTGGCACGACACAGGACTCATGGTAGCGTTCACCTTTTCTTCTCCGGACTATTGATTTTCCAGATGTCCCAAACAGTCGGAAGGGGGTTTCATCAGAGAAAATATCTTTGCACCAGTCTTCTGCTGTCCAATCCTTGTACTTCATGCAGAATTTCAGTCTGTCCTTGAAGTTTTTCTTGGAGAGAAGTGGCTTCTTTGCTGCCCTTTTTGACACCAGGTCATTGTCCAAAAGTCTTCGCCTCACTGTGTGTGTGTGTAGATGCACTTACACCAACCTGCTGCCAATATTGAGCAAGCTCTGCACTGGTAGTGACACGATTCCATAGCTGACTCCTGAGGAGGAGATGGTTCTGGGGCTTGCTGGACAATCTGAGACGTCCTGAAGCCTTCTTCACTGCAGTTGAACCTCTCTCCTTGAAGTTCGTCATGGTTATTGTTGTAACATCCGCTCCCCGAGGGAAGGAACGAGACGTTGTGTCGAATGAAGTGACACAAGCTGTCTTCCTGGGACGCCAAACGTACATCTGAACCTGAGAAAAGGCCAATGTCAAGTTGGCAGACAGAATTTGCATGCCCCACCCCAAACATACGGGCATAAAGGGAAGCGGGGCAGCAATTGCCAGTCAGGATTTTGCACTGAGGAGCCGAAAATAAGGTACAGTTGTAGGTCTAGTGCTGTGGCAGCAGGGACACAACGTCTCGTTCCCTTGGGTAATGAAGGTTACAACAGTAACCATGACGTTCCCCTTCTGTCACAGCAGGGGCTTCCCAAGGGAAATGCGGGTCCGCTGACAGGGGGACCGTACCGCGGGAAATACATCACTGCAAGTGCTGAAACTGAGGAAGAGGTCCTAGAGAGGCGTCTTCGTAACTCGTCAGCACTGGCCTGCTGGCTGAGCAGTCGCAGGGCCGGAGGCAAGGGAACTGAGTCCGGGGAGCCGGGACTGTAGAGTTTTGGGGCTGGGGTGCCATGAGAATGGCGCGCACCGGCTGGATGACCCAGGGAGTGAGGAAATTGCTCTTTTATTGAGAATGTGGGTACCGCAGCCGAAGGCGGTGAGGCAAATGAAAGTAATGAAAACAAGGATTCTCCTCCGAGCCCTCCACCAGGGGACAGAGTGGTCTTGGTACCAGCTCCGGAACGAACATCTGACTGCCTGGGTCGCCCGTCTCAGGAGCGCTTCGGAGCTTTCCTTGTCCTGGAAGTGGTCCTGGAGACGGGGCAGCCTGTGAGGTGCTTGATGTTGGGGCTGAGAGCTTGGCCCATGTTGAGGCGGAGCTGCCTGTTGTTTGGTCACAGGGGGACGCCCCCAGCGAGCAGGCGGGGCGCTCTGGTTGGGCGGCACCGCGGCATGATGTGAGAAATCGCCTCCGTCTGCTTCTTCACCGCCGAGAACTGCTGGCCGAAGTCGTCGACGGTGTCGCTGAAGAGGCCGAGCTGGGAGACGGGGGCGTTGAGAAATCGTGACTTGTCAACGTCGCACATCTCAACCATGTTCAGCCAGAGGTGGCGCTCCTGGACCAAGAGGGTGGCCATCGCCCGCCCGAGTGCCTACGCTGTGACCTTTGTGGCTCTGAGAGCGAGAAATATTCTAATTCGGAGGACGGACCTCCGACCTTCTAGGGGGTCCAGGGGCATGCTCCCCCATAAGAAAATGTTGTACATTTTAAAGTGAAATACTTCCATCTGGTGCACTTTGAGAGCAAAATTACGAGGCTAGTGTTGTGCTCTTGTAAACAGTTTTGTGCTCCTAAAGCTGCAGAAGGCAACTTTGAAATAATTTGAATTGTGAGAAACTGAGAAAAAAATCGTCATTGGCTGGTAAATTTCACCAGATGTTTGACCACATGTAAGTACAACATAACTAAAAATATATATTAAGCAAACTGAGAGAGGGGGCCTCTTCATATCTATCCACACAATATAGTATATTGTAATTTTTTTTGATTTTGCTTTATGATTTTAATCAAATTTTCGCTTTTTCAAAATGTACAAATTTCACATTCTATCAATATAGATGATGTCATGAAATTGCATTTTTGATAATGATACAAGCTGTTGTCACTGTTTGAAATTTCATACACATTTATATCAACAAAAAATCACAAGGTGGAACCTTGTTAATGAAAATTAGGGGTCAGGCGAAATTTGGCTGTCAATTTTGATGATTTATTGTCTGTTTTAGGTGTTTAACGAATATGATGATTAATTACCATACAAACTCACAATGTGTGCTCCATGCACGCAACAAAGTCATTTATACAAATGTAGATTGGGTCATAAAATAAAACAAGGTATGATTTCCTTCTCAGACTTCAAAAACACATGAATGACAGTCAAATATAAAAGTATCAAATTTAAAATAATATTTGACTTATTTTAAATAACTGAAATATCTCTTATTTGCTTTTGATCCATTGGACTTTTTCAATGTTTTGTTTTCTTTTTTAACCCAGCCAACCTGTATAGCTATTATATTATTACATTATATTGTATAATATTATGCAATAGAAAAATATTTCTGCCTTAAATTCTTCACTTTCACACATTATTTTAAGGCTCTCTGATTAACTCACAAGCCCTTATTTCTCATGAAGGAAGACTTTGAGATTCTGTTTCTTGCATTTGATCTGCGACTGATTTGCATCACTGAGTCTCACTGCGTGAATAAACCCCATTTGCCATTACATGGCCGTTATTTGAAACCGTAGTGCCTTGCGTTCACAAAATGAATACGTTTATACCTTGTTTATATTTTCGCGGGAGTTTAGCAGTAGTCTTTGTAGACGGCGTGCATATCAGAGCGCTTGAGATATGGTTCATCTTCACACACGCTCAAGAGAGCTGCTCGTGTGACCTATGCGGTGCGGTTCACTGAGATGAGTTCAACTGAAGTGAATGAGACATAAGTGCTTTTTCCTGCACACATGAGACAGCATGCAGGGAAAGACGAGGCTGAATCTGTTTTTATTCAGTAAAAGGGACTAGGTGCTTCAAAACTACACAACACTATCACTGGCGAGTGAAATGTTAATATTTACTTGTTGCCAGTGGCTAATAACAAACGCTTTTTGGTTGCATAGTGCGAAATTTACTCGGATATACGATTGATTTACTTGCAATATAGAGGGCTGGATGTTACTTAACTCAAAGATTTGTCATCGTCCTCAATCAAATGAAGTTATATGGATCCAGGAATACTCCAGTGCATATATCTGCGAGTGTGTACATGTGTGAGGAGCTGACAGGAGCTAACTGGCGTGTGTGCAAGAGTGTGCAAAACACAACCTTTTATTTTATGTTATTATGAGACTATGAAGTGCAAAAATATTTTAAATTTGAAGTGTAAAAAATGTTTGGTTCATTATGAGACTGTGGCGGGGCAAATCAGACTGTGGCGGGTCGCCAGATTTTAGTCAATGAATGGGAAACACTGGAGCTACTCT
The DNA here is from genome assembly GCA_032164185.1 of Moxostoma hubbsi. NCBI lineage: Eukaryota > Metazoa > Chordata > Actinopteri > Cypriniformes > Catostomidae > Moxostoma > Moxostoma hubbsi. The sequence goes on from JAVLUX010000001.1 coordinate 55,311,584, forward strand.
TATACTCTTACTTGAGTAGTTTTTAGAACAGCTACTTTAACTCTACTCATACTAAATATTTTGGGAAGTACTACTATTACACAACTACAGCTAGAAAATAGCTTTAAACAGCTTTAAACGAACAACTTCAGCATTACGGCTCATCACAGCTGAGAGACACAACAGCTACACAACTCATTACTTACCTCTTACTGGAGTTTACACATAGGAGAAACAGTACTGTTCAAAATGGCGAAGGACATTGCGGTTTCTATAGTGAAAGTCTCTTTCACCGGCTACCGTGAAATAGGGAGAATTACCCCCGCTTGGACGGCTATTTTTCCACTGAGAAAGCTGACCTCCAGAAAGCTGATAGCATCTCTGCTTGGGTGTGGCAACAGGTGATCCAACTCCAACTCTCTCTCTCACACACACACACACACACACACACACACTCACTCGCATCCATCCTTGTTTATCCAATAACTTGTTTGAAATGGCACAAGCCATGATACTATTTCTGAAGTGACATTTTTGAATTACTAACAGAGGCTTGGACGCATCATTTGGTTTGAACCAGCAACGGCAGATACTGATCGGTCGCATAAGTGCACAACGCACAAATGCTCTTTTTATGACTCAGGTTTTCCTCATTTTTATAAATGTACTTGTTCATTAAACTGGTGTATATAAGCAATATCACACTCGCAATCGTGCTATATATGTCCCTAAATCAGCACTGCTGTAATTACCTACGTATTACGGATTAGCACGATTGCGAGTCAAGTGTGGACATCATCTACCCGAGTGCGCATGCTGTGTCTTAGTCACATAGAGGGCCAGGTCGGTCGCCGAGCACAGCTCTTGTAGCACACCAGGATCAGAACTACCCTCATGCAGCTTTATTAGCATTTTGGCCTGATGGAGCGTGCAGGGCAGAGGCATCGTGACCAATGGCACGGCAAGCTTTCATCGTCAGGTTGCCTTATCCACCTGGGGTATTGTGGCATACCTCTCAGCCGCCACCCGCGAGGGTAGTGAGAGCGGACGAGCCGTTGGATCGTGTCCGGGCAGTAAAAGGTGCCCTCCACGACCGCATCAGCTCGTCATGCACTTTCGTGAAGGAGGGGACTGGAGGGGGCGTGGCCACGGGCAGAACGCCGAACCCGGATACCAGTCGTCAAGCCGCGAGAGTTTGAGGGTGGGCAGAAGGTTCCACGCTAGCCCCACACTCATGGCGGCCTGGGCAAGCATGGCGGTCAGCTCCGCGTTGGCCTCAGACTGGGCTACCACACCCGAAGGCGGCAGTCCGGTCCAGCGTACTGGAGAGTGGGCGGTCCATGGGGATTTACCTGGCGGAACCAAACCTGCTGTAGCCCCCAAATCGCTTTCAGCGTCAACTGGGGTGAACTCATTCCCATGGGTAGGACTGCAACATTGCCATGGTGATGTTCTCACAGTGAGAACATGAACCATCCACAAACGCTTCCTCAATGTGATCCGTGCCCAGACACGCGAGGCAGCGATTGTGGCCGTCTAGAGCGGAGAGGTAAAGATCGAGGGGAAATAGCTCTTAAAGCACTGTCGAAGCACCCAGGGGTGTAATCTGCAGCAAAAATTCAGACTGGAGAGGAACCGCTGTTAGTGCGCCTTATATCCAACAGCCAGGCACGAAGAGCTTTCATTGAAGGTGAATGGAACGGCAATGGTATTCAGCTCGCTGACATATGACCGCTTGGCTCCCAAGAAAAAATCTGATTAAATCCGCTGCCCAGGGCTCCTTTATATCCGTATGCAGAGGAGTGGCATGCAAATTTAGATTGCCAATTCGCCTAATTCTCAAAGATCTGAAGGTGTCTCGGGCTCTAGAGCGACCCCCTAGTGTCACTTCATCGACACAACATCGAGTGAGTGACAGAAGGGGAACAAACTTATTCTGACTTTGTGTGCTTTAGAGACTCATTTAAAACAGAATTATTTGAGTCTTTTTTTGTGGAGTTCTCTGGTAAGATGAATAGAGAAGAAATGTCACAACCAACACTGAAAATGGAAATACTCTCTTAGTAATGTGTGTGTGTGTGTTAGTTATCTGTCACAGTCCAGCTCAACTCTATTTTACTTTAGTGTATCAGATTAAGTTATAAATGTGAGTGTTTGGAGTTAAAACAATAATGCATACACATTTTTTATGGTACTTTTTATTTTGCAAACACAATTTAAACTTCTTAAAAACTCTTGAAAAGCTTGTCTTGATGACTTGATGATTATATGTTTTATATAACGGTCTTTAAAACACCAGTGTGTCGGTTTTGACACGGGAAAAAAGTTAAATTATGAGCAAATTAAAGTGTTTTTTAACCATGGATGCATGTAAATCTATTGTATGTGACCTTTAAAACAAAATTAGGCTCGTTAAAAACCACAATAGGTGCACTAAGTAATTGCATTAGGATGTAATTGAAGGTGTTAATTTGCATCTATATCATGAAATCGGTGCGCTATTGCAGATATTCTAGTTTTTATGGTCTTATTCAGAGATTGTAGCCAAAAAAAATTGTTTTTTGTGTGAGTTGAGCTGAACTGTTGAGGGCTAAATTTCCCCCAGGATGCAAAACTTGTCATAAGTCATTCTACAAACTCACTATTATCTTCCCCCTCCATTTTGACCCCGTTTACCACAGAGGCACAACAGGAGCAGACCTTCAAAGACGAGAATGACAACGCCACTTTCAATAGACCCTCCCCGATCTGACCCCCCATGAGGCCTCTGAAGTCACCACCCTCCCTGCAGAAGAGCCCGCCACTGTGAGACAGACTCCACCCCTCAGGTAGTGTGGGAGGAGCCTGTTGCTGGTGATGATGTGGTGGGAGGTCACAGCAGTGACAAATCTCCCAACAAATCGGAAAAAAAAAAAAAAAAAAAAATCGAAAAAAAAAGTGTCACATCCCGTCGTTCCTAAAGAAAAACTAAAAGAAGAGTGAAAGCTAGAGAGGAAGAGAGCTCAGGCGTTAGGAAATACCCCACTTTAAAAAACATTTTTGTTTTTGTATTCAGTTTGTATGAAAGGGTCAGATTGATTTTATTCTTTGAACAGTTTTTTTTATAATCACTGACTGGTTAAGTGGACTTTGAGGTAAAGTGTGGCTTGTTAGTCATGAGCTCACACTCTGTCATCATTATCTTCCATGTTTTTTATAAATAATCTTCATATCCACTAGTATTGGGAATATCTCAAATGTTATTTTTAGGGAAAAAGGAAAGAATGGAAGTTAAAGTTCCTCCAGGTGTTAATTCAGATTGTATCGCCGCTGCATGCTTTAGATTGATCAAATCATGTCTATAAACATTTAAAAAATGGATGACCCAGAGTGTAACCGCCCATGTATTCATAAAATACAAAGATTCACACAGATCTCACCTGCACAGGTATGTGCTGTGCTAAACTTGTCAAGAACATGTGCGGGGCATTTTACCCCAAAATCAAAAGAACGAAAATTACGTTACAAAAATGGTAGAAAATTATGATGTATGACAAATAAATAAACATCTGGACATATTTTGGTTATGAGAATTTGAATTAAAATATAAAATCAATGCAGCAAATAACAACATGATATAGTTTACCAATACGTGTATTTATATTTACAAACGTACTTTAAAATTAAATCAATAACATTTTCACACACTAATAAGATTATTTGCATTTGCAATATTTGGGAAGAAACGTGTTAATTGTCAGGAAAGTACAACAAAGTCTTTACAGTGCAACAAATATTAACGGTCATAAAAGGAAGCTTGATTTAATATATGGGGGAAATTATTTATTATTTGATTGTAACAAATTACAGTTGAGTTCAAAAGACTTAAAAATGCAGAAAATAGTGAAATACTAACAATAATAAATATTGTTGATAATATCTTTGTCTTCAAGGTTGTTCAGACGTCAACTCTGACTGTGGACTAATGTGAAGTCCGCAGAACAGCTTGCTTTAGATCACTTGTCCATGTTGTGGACTTCTGCTTGTGTTTCTCTGTTCATGTTCTCCTGAAGTTACATTGATGACATTACTCACATGTGTTTATTTAAATCCCTTTCTTTCCAGTTTCAAACATGCAGCTGAATGATATTCTCATTTCTTCAACCACAATTATTTATTTTTCAACCATGAATAAAGCAGAAAACAATTAATAGAATACCGGAATTAATAGACAAAACAAACTTATTCTGACTTTGTGCTTTAGAGACTCATTTAAGACAGAATTATTGAGTCTTTTTCAGTGGAGTTCTCTGGTAAAATAAATAGAGAAGAAATGTCACGATCAACACTGAACAATGGAAATATTCTCTTAATAAACGTGTGTGTGTATGAGTGTGAGTGTGTGTTTGTGTGATCTGTCACAGTCCAGCTCAACTGTTCTGTCATATAATGATCAATAACAACCCAAGATCACATTATTAAGATTTACAGTAAATCACTGATCTCCCATATGAATTCACATCTTAGCCAGCATCATTAAAAAGCTTTAAAACATGTGAGAATAAATGAATTAACAGGTGATGCTACAAAGACACATTTGATTAGTCTGTCTTCTACAGAAACTCAACTTTTGTAGATACAAGTTTAATCTGTAATTTCATTCTTAAGTCTTTTTTTCAGAGGAGTTCACTGGTAAGATCAACAGAGGATAAATGTCACGAAAAACACCAAACAATGGAAATATTCTCTCAGTAAACGTGTGTGTGAAAGTGTGTATGTGTGTGTTAGTGAGAGGATCAGAGAATGACAGTTTTCCTCTGTCACAGTCCAGCTGAACTCTGATTCTCTGGAGTTTCTCTTTCACTGAGACACGAGATGTTTGATCAGGTGAAATGAATGCATCATATTTACCATCATAAAACCCCACAAACCAGATTCCACTCCTGGAGTATATGTTCTTCTTCCTCTGAGCAGATTCTGTCATCACACCCAAACACCAGCATGTACAGTCTCCAACCTGAACATCCCAACAGTGAATCCCTGAATTAAAACCCTCTGAACCAAAAACAGACAGAGACACATCAAATCTCTCAGTATTATCAGGAAGCAGCTGTTTCTCTTCACTGAATCTCACACTGATCAGGTCATCAGACACGATGAGATTACAGTCAGCAGTGTTTGGGTAAAAAAGTCACTGGAGCTGAAGAGAGAGGACAGATAAACACTCAAACACACATCAAATAAGACAAATGATCATTATGAATTAATTGTTGTATTCTCAACTCACTGTATTGAACATTTTCCTGCATCTTCTGTATCACAGTGAACTTCAGGTTGCTCAGATGTTTTGGGACATTGATCAGAACTCCTGAAATGTTCTCTGGATCCGCTGGTGTACACTGGGTTCTGGAAAACATTCAGGAGTCAGTCATGTTGATTTGGGTTCAGAACCGTGAGAGAAACAGGAAACACAATACAAACCTTTCCATTGTGCTCTTCAAGTTCTGTAAAAAGAAAGAAACACAGATTATTCACCCAAACTGAATTTGCTTTTAATGTTTGAAACATCTCGGTTACGTATGTAACCTCTGTTCCCTGATGGAGGGAACGAGACGTCGTGTCGAAGAAGCGACACTAAGGGTCTCTCTTGAGCGCCGAATATGCCTCTGATCTATGAAAAAAGGTCAATGAGAGTTGGCGAACAGAATTTGCATACCCCGCCCCCGGACATACGGGTACAAAGGCGAGGGAAATATGCTCGTTCATTCAGGATTTTTCTGAGGGGCCGGGAGTGTCCGGCCACCTCAGCGGCTCGGCTCAGCGACGTGGCCGGGAGGACACAACATCTCGTTCCCTCCATCAGGGAACGGAGGTTACATACGTAACCGAGACGTTCCCAGTCTGTCGCTCACTTTGACGTCATGTCGAAGAAGCGACACTAGGGGTCCACTTCAAATCACGCCATGCGCTGAGCCGTGTACGTGTACTGCTGACACAGAAGCGGGCAGGTATTTCACATGCACAAGCGACCAACTGTGTTTCAGACTGCACGTACCCTTCCCCAATGCCCCAAAAAAGTCGTCGGAATCCTTTTGGTTACCCTAGAGGGGAACAAGGCGACGCTTGCCAACTAGGGAACGGGCCAAGCCTGGCTGGGCCTCTTTTCTCACTATGTTTCTCGGCATAGAGCAAGAGCAGCCGGGGCCCTTACCGCATCGTGGGAAGGGGGTCTTACCCGAATTCCTATTCTTTCAGGGGGAAAAGACCCTGCGGAGGCCACACCCGCCCGAAAGGGGAGGGAAAGGTGGCAAAATACATCACATGGCCTCTTCGGTCACATGTGGGAAAGAATGGCGCAGTGGTAGATCCAACCTCGAGGAGGGGGTAGTTGCTACAACACGGCGACCGGAGGGCAGTGAAGGACTCCCTAAGGGAGACGCGGGTCAGCTCGTAAGGTGACCGTACCGCGGAAGTAAACACAGGAGGAGTCCGTGTAGGAGGCCTGATCTGTGGAGCACCTATTCCAGTAGGGGTAGCCTGGGGTATCCGTAGTGGACTGGGTCGGCGAGTTCCTCCGCTGAACATCGGACCCAAGAGGGCTAGGGAGGATTCGACCAGGAACCTAAAAGGGGTCTCCTGGAAGAATGCGCACTGTTTTACCTCGACAGAGGGAAAGGGCGCTGGATGCAAGCGTTTCACCAGGTCAGACCGTCGACGTGTACCGAATTCTACGGGCTCGGACCTGAGAAAACACAGGACGAGACTGACTCAACCCTGAGATCGCAAAGGTGTTAGGTGTTGCCCAGCCCGCAGCTCTGCAAATGTCTGCTAGGGAGGTGCCCCTAGCTAGTGCCCATGAGGATGCCACACTCCTGGTAGAGTGGGCTTGGACCCGTAGGGGGGGTGGCACGGCCTGGGTGTGATAGGCCAACTGAATGGCGTCCACCACCCAGTGGGACAGCCTCTGTTTGGAGACAGCATTCCCTTTCTGCTGTCTCCCGAAGCAGACAAAGAGATGCTCAGAGCGTCTGAAGCTCTGGGTACGTTCCTGGTAGGCACGCAAAGATCGTACCGGACACAGCAGTGAGGGGGCTGGGTCTGCCCAGGCACGCGAGGCAGCTTTTATGACCGTGAGAGGTGGGGAGAAATCACCGCATCCAGAAACTACACAGGGGCGGAAATGACAACTTTATAAAGACACGTCCTGAAAAGGACGTTCAACGCCGCTGTGTAATGCTCTTTCAGAGAAATTCACTCTTTCAATGTAACTCTTTCAATTCTCTGCGCTGTCGAAGTGCCCAGGGGCAAACTGCACTGCCGTGCAGAGAAGGAGAAAGCCACTGAAGTGCGCCGTAGATCTAACAGCAAACAGAGCGTCAGAGGAACAGAAACATGAATCTGGTGTGTGACTCGTAGCTGGCTGCATACACGACCATCGGCTCCGAAGAAAATTTCTGAATGAACGAGCGCATTTCCCTCGCCTTTGTACCCGCATGTCCGTGGGCGGGGTATGCAAATACTGTTCGCCAACTCTCATTGGCCTTTTTTCATAGATCAGAGGCATATTCGGCGCTAAAGAGAGACCCCTAGTGTCGCTTCTTCGACACGACATCGAAGTGAGCGACAGACGGGAAACTTACATTTGTCTCAAGTATAATGAATATTGAAGTTGTATAAATGTTCGTTGTTTCCACCTGTAGGAATGAAAGAGCTTCAGCTGTCATCTGCTCCTCTACGACTCGGATTGTGAGTGAAAGAGATGAAATCTGTCTGCTCATCTTCTCAATCTTCTCCTTCATCATCTGACTCTTCTGCTCCTCTTCCTCTCTCAGTGCTGTTATTCTGGCTGCCTCTTCATCATGTAGAAACTGGTGAAGTTTCTCAAACTCCTCATTAATCTTCCTCTCTGTGTGTCGAGCCTGAAACTGAAACAAAAGACATTTCAGAGAAAGATCTGATGGTCAAACTGTATATCAATATACACTTCCAAAAATGTGGTTTCACACTCTTTAATTACACAGTTTAATTCAAACCTTAATATGTTCTGCAGTTTGATCCAAATTCTGTTTAAACTTCTTAAATATTCTCAGTTTCTCCTGTAAGGGTTTTAGTGCAGTTTTGAGTTTATCCTGAAAGAAATGGACATGTTAATATAAAGAGTTCTTACTTTCCAGCCCTGTTCTGCTTTTAGATCATTATGCGTTTGACCAGAATAATCTTAATTTACTGTCTGTAATTATTTGTTCATATATGCAATCATAAAGTATGCTGCAAGTTATGCTGTTTCAATAAATGTTTTGAATATAATTGATCTGACCTTATTTTTGATGACAGCTTCATCTAAAGGACAGAATTTGTGATTTGTGTGTGTTCTTAAATCTCGACACACCAAACACACCGGCTGTTGATCATCGAGACAGAAGAGTTTGAGTTTCTCTTCATGAAGACTGCAGACTGCTTCACATCCTGATGAAGATCTTTGACTTCTCTCCTGTAAGAAAGTCTCACACAGGTTCTTCAAAACCCAATTTAATGGAGGATGATCTAATGTTGATGATCTTCTGCAAACTGGACATTCTTTCGATCCTTTACTTTCCCAAAACTTCTGAATACACTCTTCACACACACTGTGACTACAGGACAGAAGAACAGGATTTTTAAAAACATCACAGCACACAGGACAAGAGAAATCCGCCTCAGAAAAAGTTTTAGACGCCATTTTCGAAATTACAAATAAAAATCTTGAAAGTTTCACTTTCTACAGTTGTTGGTCTGAACTCTTATTATTCTGTTTCAAATCAAAAAGCTTCACATCCAAAAACATGCATCAGAATGGTCAATAATCTTCTTCAGAATATTCTGTGTTTTCGATCGACTGAGAGACAGGTGAACTAGAAATGCTGATAAACAGGTGTGTCAGTCTCAGTTTTAACCTGTGAAAGTGGGCGGAGTTTGCTCATACACAAGAACACCTTATTAGTCTATACCAACAAATACTGTATGAATTGTTTTGTTGACCTGGAGAGAGGCTTTACTTCACTGCTTCAATGAAATAAAAATAAGATATATAATCTGTGGTGTGAATTGCATACATTATGTACATTCTATACACACAGATGGATAGTTTAAATACTGAGCTTGAGATCAATTACAGTATAATGAATCAAATCAAACACTGGCACATTAAGTCAGTGTTAGTAACAGGCAAAGGAAGATGGACTAAAAGAAAGTTTAATGACAGCAGTTGATCTGGATGAACCACATGAACAAGTTATATTCCTCTCATACCTAAACTGTCTTTCAGTTACAAGAATGAGGAACAAGACTGAGCAAAAGCACCTCAGAATGTGAGAAGTTCATCATGTATCTGCTCACACATTGATTTAAACAAACATGAATTATTACTGTGAATGATGAGCACTAATAGTAATAGTAATGTAAATGTCTTGTTTGCTGTTGTTTTAAATAAAGATCCAGCTTATTAAAAGCTCCAGCCCTTGAATACATTTCTCACAGTATTCATCATAAAATCACTAATGATGTGTCTTTACTCAAAGTCCCCCATTAAAGGGATAGTTCCTCCAAAATGAAAATACTATAATAATGTACTGATCCTCATGATGTTCCAAACCCATATGACTTTCTTTGTACCATGAAACAAAAAAAGGAGATATCAAGCAAAATTTTATCTTAAGTCACCATTCACTTTCACTTTCTTTTTTTCATACAATAAAAGTGAATGGGGGACTGGGACAGATGAGTTCCAAAATTGATTATACAGTTGGGGTTTATGGTTAATCTGCTGATTGGTCAGTTTACATGTATTTATATTGTGAATATGTAAACTATGTGCATTGCCCTCCACTAAAATTAGCACTCTTGGTAAATACTCTATGAGCAAAGATTAATAATCCTTCATTGATCTTTCATTCCAAATGTTCACAAAAATTGAACCTTTAATTAAAGTAAAATAATTGATAGGGGTGGTGTCTCATAATTAAATTTATATGTTTCTCCATTTGTGTCACAAAAAAAAAATCAGTTTGACACCATTAATGACACCCCTAGAAATGATGAATGAGTAAAATACATCTGAAGTATATATCCATTAATATTTTAAATTTTTCGAACACCTAATAGTTTGAGTGGCCAAAGAATCTCCATGGATCACAGAATTGCAGAAATTAGTTGGGTCTTAGGGTCAGAAAGTCTTCAGAACTACAATCAGACGTCACCTACATCACAACAGGTTGTTTGGGAGGGTTTCAAGAAAAAAGCCTCTGCTCTCATCCAACAACCAAATCAAACGTCTTCAGTTTGCCAGACACTACTGGAATTTCAAATGGGACTGGATTTGTAGTCAGATGAAACAAAAAGAGCTTTTTGGCAACAAGCACCAGAGATGGGTTTGACACACACAGAGAAGTTACTATTTGGAGAAGTACCTCATGCCCACTGTTAAATATGGTGGTGGACCTATACATTGTGGGGCTGTTTTTATCAGAAGTCTTGGACATCTTGTTTGGATACATGGCATCATGGACTCTATCATATACCAACAGATACTAAATCCAAACCTGACTCTACCATAAAGCTTAAAATGGGCCGTGGTTGGATCTTCCAGCAGGACAATGATCCAAAACACACATCAAAATCCACACTAAAATGGTTCTCTGACCAAAAAATCAAGGTTCTGCCATGGCCATCCCATTCCCCTGACCTGAACCCCATAGAAAACCTGTGGGGTGAACTGAAGAGGCGAGTCCACCAGCATGGACCTCTGAATTTGAAGGATCTGGAGAGATTCTGTATGGAGGAATGCTCCCCATGCCACATGCCCCCACCGCTGACTCAGGCCAGTGCAACATCCAGCCTGTCACCCTCTGCCATCACTATAATGAGAGACAGGTATAAGGGATAATTATGAAACAGGTGACGAGCCTTACCGCTCATTCTATTGCACTTATTTAGCGCTTTTTAAACCTTAGCGGTTCTACAGAACACTTTACACTGTGACTCATTCACCCACACAGTCACACACCAATGATGGCAGAGCTGCCATGCAAGGTGCTAGCCTGCCATTGGGAGCAACTTGGGGTTCAGTGTCTTGCCCAAGGACACTTCGGCATGTGGACTCATGGGGGCCAGGAATCAAACCCTGCGATTATTGGGCAACCCGCTCTAACACCTAAGCCAAGCCCAAGCGCTTGTTTATAATAACAATAAAGTCAGTTGACTGGACTTGGCTTACTATAAATAAATATATAAATATATATACACACAACAGTTAGTTCCAGTCCTCGAATCTGATTGGACAAGAGACGTTCCATGAGCACTGATGGTGTGACAGCATCAGCACTCGGACGCTTCACTGTGTGTGTGTCACTCCGCTTGTGTTCATGCTGTTCTAAATTAAAGTGTAAGAGTAGTTCATATGTGTTAAGATTTACTGTATAAGTGTCTCTTACATGCATTTTTTATTTAATTTTTTAACATTACATATGTTAGCCAGCAGGTGGTGGCAAAAGATCATTTTTGTGTGTAACATGAGCTGTTAGTGACAGGAAGTGAACCCGTCAGTCATTGTTTACGTACAATAGCGCTCCATGATCGCTCATATTTCTACCAGGGGTGTAAAGTAACGAATTACAAATACTCACGTTGCTATAATTAACGACTTTTCCCCAATAATTGTACTTTTATAAGTAGTTTAAATATTGTATACTTTTACTTTTAATTGAGTATATTTTAAGTGCTGTAACTGTACTTTTACTGCGCTATTTTCCTACCGTCTGTGTTGGCTACTTCTCTGTCCTGAATGTATTTTTATCTATCAACGTGATTGGCTAGGAGAATCACGTGACTCCCGTCAAATCAAATCAAATCACACGTTACAAATTTGAACGGCAGCTGCAGATTTGGCGGCATCTGTTGTGGATGTGGAGAATTCCTCACAGTTCAACAAATGAACATCACGGCCGCACCTAAAAGAGATTTTCGCAGTGAAAAAAGCCAATTGCTTGACAGTGTCATGTGAGTTTATTTGAACATATTGAGGTAAATTTCATATTTCAGCTTACTAAATTCCGTGTCTATAGCCTGTAATTTAACTATCTATCACTGAGATTATCGGGATGCTGTGAGAGATTATTATCTAGATGTTTATCGGAAAAAATAGAAATGTCCTCGATCAAACTTTTGAGTAGTGTTCTATATTTAGCCTATATGCAATATAAAAGATTGACTTTTTATTTCCTGACGTCTGTTGCTGCGCTCAGTTTGATTGACAGGCGGTTAATGTTTGTACGCGCATGCGTGTGTGCTCCGAGAGCTCGAATGCGGTTCGCGCCTAAATGATCAAATACACTTTATTATTCCGCCAATGCCCGACTTGATGAGGCATTAATGTAAACGCAGTCGTTTATGTCTAAAGTGAACTTTAAACAGAGGGACAAAAAGCGTATTTGTGTCAAAATGTCAGACTTGAAGTGTACATGTACGTGAATTGAGCAGTGTCAAGTAGGCTATATATCACATAAAGGCTATTAATCAAACAACAAGGAAACTATAAAACCACTCACTACTTTTGGCTGAATAACTTGAGGAGCTTTAAAAGTATTAAAGTAATAGAATTAAACATTGATATTTTTTTTATAATAATATTTATTTTTTTTTTTGTAAATATTGTTCGTTTTTTAATAATACGGACCCCAGATGTAGAGAGAGTGTTAATTGATATAATAAATTACTAGGAAAGTAGAGATGATTTATGAATGTGAAAATAATGTATAATTATGCTTAGCCATTATAAAGATCAATGTTTGTACAGCAATACTTAAGCAGAATATTCCACCAGTCACAAATTTCAGAACATTGTGCATGATGCATAAGAATGAGAACACAACTATTTCTGGGCTTAAAAGATACAATAACTAAATCAATGTGGAACATTGTATCTCAAAAGGAGGAAACTGTGGCCCCCCCATGTGCTACTTAAAGAAATAATTCACACAAAAATGACAATTCTCTCATCATTTACTCACTCTCATGCCATTCCAGATGTATATTTCTTTCTGCAGAGCACAATATTTCAGCTCTGTAGGTCCATACAATGCAAGTGAATGGTGACCAGAACTTTGAAGCTCTTGAAAGCACAATAAAGCAGCATAAAAGTAATACAACTCAAGTGGTTTAATCCATTACTGGATTAGAGGAGAATTAATAGTAAAAAAAGGAATTAAATATTGATCTGTTTCTCATCACATCTATCATATCGCTTCTGAAGACATGGATTAGACTACTTTTATGCTGATTTATGTGATTTTATGAGCTTCAATATTTTAGCACTGATTCACTTTCATTGTATGGACCAAAAGATCTGAAATATACTTCTAAAAATCTTAATTTGTGTTCTGCGGAAGAAAGAAAGTCATACACATTCAGGATGGAATGAGGGGGATTAAATGATGAGAGAATTTTCATTTTTGGGGGAATTATTCCTTTTTAAGCGTGATGTAGCCCCTGTACCAAACAAATTTTCCCATTCCTGCTCTACCTCCTCTATTGTGCAGGATGTCATGTGCCAAATGATCCTGCTTATTTTGCATTCCTTGCATTGTTTGAACATGCTTTATACACAACAATAACTCTGTTGGCATTAAGGGAACTTTAGATCCTACACATAAACTGATTTTAATGTCATTGTTTCATACATTACGATTTAAAATGGTGATCAGTGTATTGAAAATAACTTTTAAACCTTTTAATTTGTTATCATGTCTCCCTATTATTTTTTGATGTCCCTTACTTCAGCTAGCAATGTCTTTCTCGGACGCCATGTTTGTTGTTTACAGAAGCGTTGTGGGATTATGTTGCTATGGGGACGCTGCTTTCTGACGAGCTGCACATATACGAGAGTAAAGTGTACACCGCTTATCCAGTACACTTAAACAGGAACTCAGCTTTCTCACAGTAAGCCACATTCTCACAATAACCCGCTTTTTTGGTGTCCATCTCAACGTACTGACAGAAGCGTTTGCTCAAATGTGATCAACTTGTGTCCACACTCAACAGCGCCACCCAGTGCATTCTGTTATAACTGCCAGTTTTAGTTTGTGTGTTCAGGATTTAACATGCATCTCAATGTATATTTGGCCAGCAAAGCACAACTTTGTGAAATTCGTATAGTATTATTGTTATTCAAATAATTATTGCATAACAAATATTCTAATATTTGACTACTCTTGCACATACCTAGGGTTTATCATAGATAAGTGATGTATTTTAAAAGTTGGAAAATAGGTTTTTTTGGGGCATAGGTTTTGCAACTCGGTACTCCATACTCATTTCTCTTGTGTACCTTATCTATCCACACAATATAGTATATTGTAAATTTTTTTTTTTTTTTTTTTTTTTGATTTTGCTTTATGATTTAATCAAATTTTAGCTTTTTCAAAATGTACAAATTTCACATTCTATCAATATAGATGATGTCATGAAATTGCATTTTTGATAATGATACAAGCTGTTGTCACTGTTTGAAATTTCATACACATTTGTAACAACAACAAATCACAAGGTGGAACCTAATAATGAAAATTAGGGGTCAGGCGAAATTTGGCTGACAATTTTGACGATTTATTGTCTGTTTTTGGTGTTTATCGAATATGATGATTAATTACCATACAAACTCACAATGTGTGCTCCATGCACACAACAAAGTCATTTATACAAATTTAGATTGGGTCATAAAATAAAACAAGGTATGATTTCCTTCTCAGACTTCAAAAACACATGAATGACAGTCAAATATAAAAGTATCAAATTTAAAATAATTGACTTATTAACTAAAATATCTCTCTTATTTGCTTTTGATCCATTGGACTTTAACTCTACTCATACTACATTTTTTGTGAAGTAACAGTACTTCTACTTGAGTAGGATTTTTCTGTACTGTTTCTACCCCTGATTACTACTTTTAGAAAATGGCTTTAAACAGCTTTAAAAGAACAACTTCAGCATTACGGCTCATCACAGCTGAGAGACACAACAGACAGATTAATTACACAACTCATTACTTACCTCTTACTGGAGTTTCCACATAGGAGAAACAGTACTGTTCAAAATGGCGAAGAACATTGCGGTTTCTATAGTGAAAGTCTCTTTCACCGGCTACCACGAAATAGGGAGAATTACCCCCTCTTGGACAGCAATTTTTTCCACTGAGAAAGCTGACAGCTTCTCTGCTTGGGTGTGGCAACAGGTGATCACACACGCTTCCGACTCTCTCTCACACACACACACACACTCACTCGCATCCATCCTTGTTTATCCAATAACTTGTTTGAAACGGCACATGCCATGATACTATTTCTGAAGTGAGATTTTTGAATTACTAACAGAGACTTGGACGCATCATTTGGTTTGAACCAGCAACGGCAGATATTGATCGGTCGCATAAGTGCACAACGCACGAATGCTCTTTTAAAGTCCCCTGCCATGCTTCTTTTTGTAGGCTTTGATATAGGCCTTAGTGGTCCCTAGTACTGTATCTGAAATCTAATTTCCAAAATTCAGCCTTGGTACAGAATTATAGCCATTACAAGCTAACCCACAATGAGCTTTCCTTCAGACGTGCCGTTTCTGTGTTAGTAGCTTTAAATGCTAATGAGGAGGAGAAAGGCAGGGCAAGGTGTAGGGTGGGTGTGGCCTTGACCATCTTACTGCAACGGAACCAAGCATGTTTACATTGGATATATTGCAATGGCACGCAGACACGCAGTCGTTCAAGCATTTCAGTTTGACCCAGAGTCTGATCCGGATGGAGAAGCAACGGATGAAGAAGTTGCAACTCAGCGGCTCCAGCAGGACGTCTCCGAATGGTTAGTTTAAAATATTACGTCTGGATACTGTACTATATTCGGATGTTTTACGTATGCGGTTACAGTTATTATCATGTGGCTAACGCTAGTATATACAGCTAACGCTGTATTAGCATCTATATCAGTAATATTTCTAGTTTAGAGAAGACTGTAATGTAGCTTATTTTTTAATGACAAAGTACTCCATGTCCCCGTATACTGAAGTCATGTTACACATAACCAATGATTTACTCCTCAAGAGTTAACTCTACTCAACACCTGCATGCATATATATATATATATATATATATATATATATATATATAAAATGAAACTATCTGAGTGGATTAAATGCATTTACTGGTCAAAAACCCTCTTGAAACTCCATTTGAGCTTGAATTTTGGTAAAATGTTAATTAACGTAATAATTAACATTTTTACTGTTGGGATGGAAACCTTGTATCTCCATATTTATATTATAATAAATAATTTATTTTATAACTAACATTAATGTATTTATTTTGTCAGGTCTGCGACACAATCTTGGTCCACACCAAAGAAAGGTTCTCCTTTACCGACCACCTTGTAAGTGCCACACTGCTACAAGGAGAGATGTTTCAACAGCATGGCCATACATTCTCTGTTGAGGCTCTGAACATCACTGTCAGGGCATACCCTATGTTAAATAAGGCAAAGCTGAAGACTGAACTGTCTCTCATTTATGAGAGTCCAGAATTCAAGGGCTGTTGTGGTGCACTGGCGCTGTACCAGGTTTTGCTGAAGTACAACCTCCAGGATACTTTTTCAGAGACTGTTGCTCTGTTGAACATCCTCATAACCACTCCAATGACAACTGCTGAAGCTGAGAGGTGTTTCTCAACCTTGAAGAGAATCAAGACATTCCTGAGAAATGTAATGGGACAGGAACGTCTGAATGCACTGGCTATGCTTTCCATGGAGAGGGAACTAGTCAGGAACATGCCTGCTTTCAATGAGAGAGTAATTGATCACTTTGCTACTTTGAAAGAGAGAAGAGCAAAATTTCAGTATAAGTAAGCAGTGTATTAAGCGAGTAATGTGATGTAAGCAGTGTAATAATAGTGAGTATAATATAACAAACAAGATTTAATACGAGATTTATTGTGTGTCACTTTATTTTTCATTAATAAAGTAGTGAAGTTGCCTTTACATGCTTAAGCTGTTAATTTATCCATTGCATGGGTGGACCTTATCCCTATCAATCATCCAAACTTTTGCCCCCCCTGAGAGATTTTGCAGGAGCCGCCACTGAAAGCAACACAATTATATATCATTAGTTGACTTACTTGTCCGAGGTTTGTAGCTGAGCCAAAGAGAGTTGGTACTGTTCCAGACTTTAGTTTCAGACGTTCAGCATGCCCAGCTCTGAATTGACCCATGTTGTGGAAACAGTCGTCTGTGAAATGTTTGGAGCAGAGATGCAAAACTTTGGTGCGTTGTGTCGGTGCATTTCCAGAGTAAATGAAATGAATCCATTGATCCTTCTGGGGATTGGATGAAGGAAGTAAAAAAATACTTCGGTGATCATTTGTGCATCCAATTATTGAGCAACTGTTGTGCTTCGCTCGTTCACACGCCATGATATTTCTCTAGGAAAAACTAAAATCGCGCGCGCGTTCGTACTTCCTAGCTCGTTTTCTCATGGGCGGGCAAAGCAGAGAAAGGGGAGGTAACCTTTCCTCCTTATGACGTCATACGGAGGAGATTCAAGATCAGCCCATCTGAGCGTCATTTTCTCACAGGCAGAGAAAGATAGCAAAAGCTCAGTTTACCATCCATCCATCATCAACCACTTATCCTGTACAGGGTCGCGGGGGGGCTGGAGCCTATCCCAGCTAACATTGGGCGAAAGGCGGGGTACACCCTGGACAGGTCACCAGTTCATCGCAGGGCCACACATAGACAGACACACACTCACATCCACGGCAATTTTTGGAGACACCAATTAACCTAGCCTGCATGTCTTTGGATGGTGGGAGGAAGCCAGAGCACCCAGAGAGAACCCACACAGACACGGGGAGAACATGCAAACTCCACACAGAAAGGCCGGGGCAACCAGGGTTTGAACGCACGACCTTCTTGCTGTGAGGCTTCAGTGATAACCGCTGCGCCACCGTGCCGCCCTAGCTCGGTTTACACCGATTGAAATTTCTAGACACGAGGGGACCAAATACAGGCTAGGGGAACTAATATTAATGTTAAAAAACCTCAGAAAGTGAAAATTTCATGTCAGGGGACCTTTAATGACCGTACTCAGTTTTTCCTCATTTTTAAAAATGTACTTGTTCATTGAACTGGTGTATACACAATATCACACTCGCAATTGTGCTATATATGTCCCTAAATCAGCACTGCTGTAATTACCTACGTATTACGGATTAGCATATATATATATATATATTATATATATATATATATTTTTGACATTTATTATATATATATATATATATATATATATATATATATATATATATATATATATATATATATATATTACAAACAACATGGTTGTTTTTGTTGTTCTGACTTTAATTTAAAAAAATAATCATTGTATTTCAGTAATGAGAATCTCCATTGAAAATAATGGGACATACAGAACAAAAAATAACACACACATACACACACACAGACTCTTACTCATTCTCTGCTCATGTTCTCCTGGTGTTACATTGAGGGCATTACTCACGTGTTTATTTAAATCCCTTTCTTTCCAGTTTAAAACATGCAGCTGAATGATATTCTAATTTTTTCAACCATGAATAAAACTCTTTGAAAAGTGTGATTTAATTATTTGAATTCTAACAGCAGAAAAGGCAAGTGAAGAAATTAATAGATGGTTACAAAATGACTGAAAAAAAAAACGTCTCTGTTACTGTCGTAACCTCCGTTACCTGATGGAGGGTTGTGAGGGTTCCCTGATGAGACGTTGTGTCGATGAAGTTACACTAGGGGTCGCTCTTGACAGAACAAGACATCTCCAGATCTTTGAGAAAAGGACAATGTCCCGGCCACTACAGAGGTATAGTCCAGCCTGTGGCAAGAGGGACGGAGGTGCCATCAGAGAACGGAGGTTACTGAAGTGACACTAGGGGTCCCTTATACAAAACACCACGTTTGCTGAACCATGTTACATGATTGCCGGTGCAGGTGAAGGCAAGCTACTGTGAGCGTAGTAACAAATGCACTCGGACTGCACGTAGCCTCCCCAGGCAACCCAAAACTTTGAGTGCTTCCCCATAACCCTGAAGAGGGGGGGGTAAGTGGACGTTCACCAAGTATGGGAGAGGGCCACGTCAGCCGCGGCCTTTCGCTCTATATTTACCTCTCCACAGTAGAATGGATTCGGCTGGGTCCTTTAATGCTAATGAAACACGCCGGGGAAGGCATACTTTTCCGTTCCTATTCTATAAGGGGGAAAAGACCCTGCGGACGCCACACACTGCCCTGAAGTGGGTGTAAAGAGTGGCGAATACGACACATGGCTGAATGTTTTATGCCGCATGTGGATAGGCGTGGAGGTAGATCCAACCCATCGTGGGGGAGTAGTTGCTACAAGACACCACGACCAAGGACAGAGGGCTCTGCCAAGGGAGACAATGGTCTGCTGAGTAAGAGGGAGACCGTACCATGGAAGATGCATCACAGGAGGTTATCTGGAAAACCGAAAACCTGTGGAGGACTTACCCCAGTATTGGTACGTTCGTACCAAGCGTGCCGCACAAGCCCTCAAAAGTGAAGCCAAAACGTCTCGATCGCCCCCCAGAGGCCGGTCCTAGTATAGGTCATAAACCCCGCCTCCCCATGTTATTCAACGGGACGTGAGACCAACTAAACAATTAAATTACACTTCACATATCTTTTTTCCAAAGACAGTTTCTGTCATTTACTGTAGTTTTTATCACGCTGATGTAATTTCAAGTGTTTGTTTTTAAAATAAGTTTGTTTTTAGTTAGTTATTTGATGCTATAAAAACGGTGCTGTTACGTCATGATTGACAGCTGTGATTGACAGGTTCTCTGAGCGAAGTAGTCACTGAAGCACCAACGGACTTTTTTTCGGGATATTCGGAGGATTGAGGAGATTGGAGCTTTAAATTACATATCTAAATTTCTATAATTAATTATTTCACACCGACATAATGGGTTGTTCTGCAGTAGAATGTGCTAACCGATCTGGCAGGGGCGTGTGCTTGCGATTGATTCTGAGAGTGAGGGCGGGGCCTTGTTTTCGCGGCTTTACTTCCTGCTCACTACTGCGCATGACTGGTCCCGAAAACGCAAGTGCGCAGACTCAAGTTCCAAGATGTCAGCGCCATATCGGGACACAGGCGGCTTCAGTTCTCTCCGATGGAAAAGAGCGAAGGGGCGTCGTCCATCTTTTTTTACAGTCTATGGTTCGTACATGTACTGGGTCTGACCATGAATTCCTCCACTGAATTTGTGTGTCAGAGGGCTAGGAGGAAGAAGATCCAGGGTTTACAGAGAGGTGACATTAGCAATGCCCACGAGTATGTCAACTGCTCATGGAGTGTGCTCGAACCCGCAAGGGGGTGGGCATGGACTGGGTCTGGTAAGACAGGGAAATGGCATCCATGACCCAGTGGGCAAGCCTCTGTGGGAGACGGCGTTCCCTTTCCGCTGTCTGCCGAAGCAGACAAAGAGCTGCTCAGAGTGTCTAAGTCTCTGTGTGCGATCCAAATAGGTTCGCAAAGCATTCACCGGACACAGAAACGATAAGGCAGGGTCTGCCTCCTCCGGGGCAGCGCTTGCAGGCTCACCATCTGACCCATGAAAGGGGTCATGGGAACCTTTGGCATGTAGCCCTGTCGGGGTCTCAGATCACGTGAGGGTCTCCCGGACCAAACACTAAGCACTCTTCGCTAGCAGAGACTCAACTGACCCGTTTTTACAGGCTCGAAGGGGGCTCCCCATAGGCCTAGAAGGACCACGGAGAGGTCCAGTGAGGGAGGGAGGTGTGGTCTAGGGAGGTTCAACCTCCTGGTGTCTCTTAGGGACCTGTTGAACAGGTCGTACTTGTTGGGGGACTTACCTGGGAAAGCGTTGGTGCCAAAGACCTTGAGAGTGGAGGGAGACAAGACACCCATCCAACTTCTACAGGATCCGACTGCACATCTCCGGGGGTCTTGCCATTTCGGGAAGAACAACACTCAACGAAAACACGCCACGTTAAGGGGTGGAGCTTCCTAAAAAGGGGCCCTAGCCTGAGTGATTGTGTTAGCCACTGTAGCCGGGAGGCCGCCTAGGTCTTCCGTGTCCCATCCAGGGACCAGACATGGAGGTTCTAGAGGTTCCAGAGGTCTGTGCGTGAGTGCCAGAGGGTGCCCCCTCCCTGAGAGAGAAGAACCTGTTTCAGGAGAATTGGTCAGGGAGGTGCTGTCGCGAGGAGCGTGAGGTCCAAGAACCGGGTCTGTGCCAGTATGGTCCAACAAGGAAGACCCGCTCCCCCTTCTTCCCTGACCTTGCACAGGACCTGAAGATGTGTATTTGTGCAGACCTGGGGACAGCTGTGTGCCAGCGCATCTGTGCCGAGGGGAGCTCCCGTCAGAGCATACCCTATCGGGCAGTGGGAGGACTCCCAGGAGGCGAACAGGTCTACCTGTGCTTTGCCAAATCAACTCCATATCAGCTGCGCCACCCGGGGGTAGAGTCTCCAATCTCTCCTGAACATTACCTGTCGTGATGGCATCTGTTGTGATGTTGAGGTAGCCAGGGTTGTGAGTGGCCGCTTTGATTCCGAAGGAGGATGTAGCGGGCGAGTTGTGATATGCGATGCAAGCGTAAACCGTCTTGGCGGTCTGTGTACGCTACTGTGGTCATGTTGTCCATGCGGACTAGAAAGTGTTTGCCCTGGATCCGCAGGGCAAGCAGTACTGCCAGCAACTCGAGGCAGGTAAGGTCCTGTCCAGGAGTCAGCAGCTGTGTGCCTGTTGCACATGGCGCCCCAGCCGGACTTGGAGGCGTCTATCGTGACTACAACATGTCTGGACTCTTGCAGAAAGGGGACTCCAGCCTGCAGGAACGCAAGGTCCATCCAAGGGCTGAAGAGGCGGTGACAAGCAGGCGTGAGAGCCACACAGTGTGTGCTATGGTGCCATGTGTACCTCGGGACTCGGGTCAGGAGCCAGTGCTGTAGCAGTCTCGTATGCAGCGGCGTGACCTCTGCCGAGGATGCCATATGCCCAGGAGCCTCTGGAAGTATTTCAGTGGGACCGACATTTGCCACTCAGTACTGACATGCTCGACCATCAATTGCGGATCTTGATGCCGGATGCACATTAGGGTGTGCTTTTGCATCAGCATCTTGAACGGGAGTCTGTGCAATGCCCGATTCAGAACTCACAGGTCCAGGATTGGCCGCAACCCAGCGCCCTTCTTGGGAACGATGAAGTAGGGGCTGTAAAATCCCTGTCTCACATCTTCCGGAGGGACAGGCTTTATCGCACCCTTCCGAAGGGTGGGGCCTCATGGCAGGGGGGAGCAGGGAATGCGGCGTCTGGGAGCGGAGCTCTGACCTGAGGTGGCCACGCTGAGGGGATCCTCGAAGCACCTGCACTCTGCGCGAATGAGGAGGAGGAGGGCCAATGGGGCCGTCTTCTAGACTTGTCACCACAGGCCGGCCGGAGGTGAAGGATGTGTGAGGCAGCGGGGCACGTGAAGGTGGGAGACCATGTTCATGAGGCCCGGGCTGCCATCGTTCGGTGCCTGGTGGGCATGGGGACGGCGACCATGAGCACTGGCGCGTAGCCAGAGGAGAGAGGAAACTGCTCTTTTTCTTGAAAAATTGGGTGCCGGAGCCCAGAGGAGCGGCAAACAGAAAAGAGGGAACAAAAGATTTAACTCCCGGCCCTCCAACCCTTCTAGGGATCTTTGCGTGCGGCCATGAGTCCGGGGGGGACATCGCTCTCCTGTGGGGGGGGGGGGCTCTACGCCGGCGAACAGACGGGGTGTGCACTCTTGAGCCACGCCAGGGAAGATGCACTGGGTGGCCTCCGCCTGTTGTCTCAACTCCGAGAACTGCTGTCGCCTTAGAGGCCGACCTGGGAGATGGGTGCATTCAGGAACCATGCTTTGTCCTCTTCCCTCACCTCAACCAAGTTCAGCCACAGGTGGCACTCCTGGGCCACAAGTGTGGACATCGTCTGCCCGAGTACGCACGCTGTGACCATAGTTACACAGAGGGCAAGGTCAGTCGCCGACGGCATCTGACGTCACCAGAACACTCTCCGATGATGCGATCGACATTTCATCCATCTCGCAAGTCCAGAGAGAGACGTTAGGCTGGCATTTAAGCGAGCCGTCAATCTCATCCCAGAACTGGGCGGAGGCAAACGAGCGTACTGGGGAGTGGGCAGTCTGTGGGGATTTACCAGGCGGAAACAAACCCGCTGAAGCCCCCAAATCGCTTTCAGCATCAACCGGGGTGACCTCGTATCCATAGGTAGGACCGCAACATTGCCATGGTGATGTTCTCACAGTGAGAACATGAACCATCCACAAACGCTTTCTCAACGTGATCCGTGCCATCTAGAGTGGAGATGTAAAGACCGCACCCAGAAACGACACAGCAACGGAAGGTCATCTTTAAAAAGACGCGTCTTGAAATTGCTCTTTAAGCGCTGTCGAAACGCCCAGGGTGTAATCTGCAGCAAAAGTTCAGACTGGAGAGGAACCGCTGGTAGTGCGCCTTTATATCCAACAGCCAGGCTCGAAGAGCTTTCATTGAAGGTGAATGGAACGGTAGTGGTATTCAGCTCACTGACATATGACCGCTTGGCTCCGAAGACAAAATCTGATTGATTCTGCTGCCCAGGGCTCCTTTATATCCATATGTGGAGGAGTGGCATGCAAATTTTTTCTGACTTTGTGTGCTTTTGAGACTCATTTAAGGTGGAATTATTTGAGTCTTTTTTTTTGTGGAGTTCGCTGGTAAGATCAATAGAGAAGAAATATCACGACCAACACTGAACAATGGAAATACTCTCTTCCCACCTAACAGGGAACGTTCCAACAACTTTGGCTAACATTATTTAAAGGTTTGGGGGGAAAAAAATTATATAAAACGTTAATGGAACATCCTTATAACGTTATTAACCTTAAAAAACGTTCTACTAATGTTAAGAAAACTGGACATTTTCATGTTCCCACAACCAAATACTAACGTTAGGAAAACGTTCTTAGAACATAAAATTGTTAGCTGGGTTAGGTGTGAGTGTGTGTGTGTGTGTGTGTTTGTTAGTTATCTGTCACAGTCCAGCTCAACTCAATATTTTACTTTAGTGTATCAGATTAAGATAGAAATGTGAGTGTTTGGAGTTAAAACAATAATGCATACACATTTTTTATGGCACTTTTTATTTTGAAAACACAAATTAAACTTCTTAAAAACTCTTGAAAAGCTTCCATGACTTGATGATTATATGTTTTATAAAACGGTCTTTAAAACACCAGTGTGTATGTGATATTATAACTGATAATAGAGGGGAAAAGCATATCTAAATATACGTGTACATCATTACAATAAGTTAGCATTTGTATTATGATTATTTTGAGAACTTCATTGTTCATAATATCTGTCATATAATGATAAATAACCCAAGATCACATTATTAAGATGTTCAGTAAATCACTGATCTCCCATATGAATTCACATCTTAGCCAGCATCATTAAAAAGCATTAAGACATGTCAGAATAAATGAATTAACAGGTGATGCTACAAAGAAACATTTGAGTAACCTGTCTTCTACAGAAACTCAACTATTGTAGATACAAGTTTTAAGTCTGGGACAGTGCCTAAGGAGTGGCAGAGTGGTTCCCCTCTTCAAAAAGGGGGATCAGAGAGTGTGTTCCAACTACAGGGGTATCACACTTCTCAGCCTCCCTGGTAAAGTTTACTCAAAGGTGCTGTAGAGGAGGGTTTGGCCGATTGTCAAACCTTGGATTGAAGAGGACCATTGCGGGTTCTGTCCTGGCCATGGAATGACGGGCCAGATCTTTACTCTCGGGGGCCTGGGAGTATGCCCATCCGGTCTACATGTGTTTTGTGGATATGGAGAAGGCGTATGACCGGGTCCCCCGGGAGATACTGTGGGAGGTGCTGCGGGAAATATGGGGGGGTTCCCTTCTTAGGGTGATTCAATCCCTGTACGTCCAAAGTGAGAGCTGTGTCCGGGTCCTCAGCACAAAGTCAAGATCGTTCCATGTGGGGGTTGGCCTTCCCCAGGACTGCACTTTGTCACCAATCCTGTTTGTGATATTCATGGACAGGATATCGAGGCGTAGTTGGGGTGGGGAAGGTGTGCGGTTCGGTGGGCTGGGGATCTCATCGCTGCTTTTTGCAGATGATGTGGTCTTCATGTCATCATCGGTCCGTGACCTTCAGCACTTTCAATAGACCCTCCCTGATCTGACCCACCATGAGGCCTCTGAAGTCGCCACCCTCCCTGCAGAAGAGCCTGCCCCATGAGACAGACTCCACCCCTCAGGTAGTATGGGAGGAGCCTGTTGCTGGTGATGATGTGGTGGGAGTTCACAGCAGTGACGAATCTCCCAACAAATCGCCCTCAAAGAAGAAGAAAAAGTTTTGCATCTCGTCGTTCCTAAAGAAAAACTAAAAGAGTGAAAGCTAGAGAGGAAGAGATCTCAGGCGTTAGGAAATACCCCACTTTAAAAAAAACATTTTAGTTTTTGTATTCAGTTTGTATGAAAGGGTCAGACTGATTTTATTCTTTGAACAGTTTTTTTTTATAATCGCTGACTGGTTAAGTGGACTTTGATATAAAGTGTGGCTTGTTAGTCATGAGCTCACACGCTGATGTCATCATTACCTTCCATGTTTTTATCACATAATCTTAAAATCCACTATTATGTATTGGGAATGTCTCATGTTATTTTTAGGGAAAAAGGAAAGAATGGAAGTTAAAGTTCCTCCAGGTGTTAATTCAGATTTTATCGCCGCTACATGATTTAGATTGATCAAATCATGTCTATAAACATTTAAAAATGGATGACCCAGAGTGTAACGGTCCATGTATTCATAAAATACAAAGATTCACACAGATCTCACCTGAACAGGTACATGCTGTGCTAAACTTGTCAAGAACATGTGTGGGGCATTTTACCCCAAAATCAAAAGAACGAAAATTACGTACAAAAATGGTAGAAAATTATGATTTTTTTTGTATTATTTTTTTTGCATTGTGATATAATCTTCAAAACAATTAATGATTAACTCTTCTGCCACAAGAATGTAATGCATTTTAATTATCTGAATTTTTTTTTTTATTATTTAATATATATATATATATATATATATATATATATATATATATATATAATCCTTCCGCCCCTGTTCCTGCTAAGTTCTGTGCTCGTCACTGAGGCGCCGTCTATAAAAAACGGTCATCTGTACTCTGTTAAGTATTGGCATGTTTTTGACTATTATTTTTCTTTACAAATAATGTAATAGGCTACCTTAAACATTATATTACCCGCTAATAACATACGCCGATGCGAGTGAAAACATTGGAGGCCGGACATTTAAAACAGTTTAATAGTGGAACACTTCTGCGTTTGGGAAAATATCAGTCGCATTAGTTCGCGACTGGTTACCATGGCAACTGGTAAACAGCAGAAAGCTATGCCGACACGTAGCTCAGGTAAAACCTCTAGCCTAGTGTAACTTAGTGTTCACTTGCCAAAACTGCATATGAAAGAAAGCTCAAGTTATATTTACATGTTTTTTACTTCATAAACCTCGTTTGCAATTAAAAAAGCATTTTGTGTGTACACTGTTTACCAACTTTCAAGCTCCGAGGGTCGCGTTTGGCAGTTGCCAGGACCGTCTCATGTTTCCCACGCACTTTGCACCTAATCGCATGTGCAATGAACTCCTCGCGCGGCAAAACTCGACAGAGAGAGGACCCGGATGTTACGACAATCACAAGGTTAGCGTGAATGAAGGTATAGCCGTAGGAATAAGAGTTTTCATTTGCCTTTCCAACTTACATTCATGTGACAACTTGCCCCGGTACACAAAGGTCTACACATGTTTATTGAACTGTACCGGCAAAACGGTGTCAATGTTCAAAAGCTTTATTTTATTTATTATTATTTTTATTTTTTTTAGTCAAGACTACAATGTATGTCAGGAATTGACTTTCAAAAATAAACCTACCTTCTAAAATATTCGCTAAAGTAAAGAAAAGAAAAGTATAACCAAAATAGGGCAATTAACTTTAAGTTGCAAACAGAGCTCAATTATTTTGCATACATCGCGAAATAACTTAAATATTTTCTCACACTGCATTTCATTGCCCTCACAGTTGAGCACTCTTATTTATGATCTTCAACACAGACCTGAGAGTAAGAGAGGATACGTCTTAGCAGCTCGCACCGCACCACGCTTTCTGCCTCCATTTAAGGTATGGCCTACATTTTCATTTGAAGGAATATATCACCGTCATTTCTTTCATTTTCATTTTACAGTTTTTGATCACACACTGAACCATAACAAATTAAAATGGCATCTCTTGTTTGTTTAGACGATCACCCCTTCACCACAAAAATACCAGCAGTACTGTACTCAGTCGAAATTGTGCCCTCCTGGAAAAGCACCCTTCAGTAGTACCACTCTAAGGTTCAGGGACAAACTCTCGACGGCAGACATCAGTCCTGGGTAAATCGTAGGCTAGTACCCATTTACCTAATTTTAAAGGAATATTCCAGGTTTAATACAAGTGAAGCTCAATCGACAGCATTTGTGGAATAATGTTGATTACCACACAAACACATTTTGACTAGTCCCACCTTTTCTTTAAAAAAAAGCAAAAATCAAGGTTACAGTGAGGCACTTACAATGGAAGTGAAAGGGGACACTTTTTGGAGGGTTTAACGGCAGACATGTGAAGCTTATAATTTTATAAAAGCACTTGCATTAGTTCTTCAGTTAAAACTCATGTGTTATTTGAGCTGTAAAGTTGTTTAAACTGTCATCTTCATCATCATGGTAACAAAGTTATAAAATTAGTGTAAAACATGTGGTTATATTTTTGAAACAGTAAGTATTTTAAAGTTCAAAAATTAGCCCCCATTCACTACCATTATAAATACCTAATTATAACCCAGATTTTTGCTTTTTTTTTAAAGAAAAGGAGGGACGAGTCAAATTTTTGTGGTAATCAACATTAAGCCACAAATGCTGTAGATTGATCTTAACGTGTATTGAACTTGGAACATTCCTTTAACTAGCATTTAAGGAATATTTCACCATTTGTAAAACCATTACACCATTCATCATTTACTCACCCTCATGCCATCCCAGATGTGTCTGACTTTCTATCTTCTGCTGAACACAAATTAAGATCTTTAGAAGAATATCTCAGCTCTGTAGGTCCACATGGTGCAAGTGAAATTGGTGACCAAAATTTTAAATCTCGAAAACACATAAAGGCAGCATAAAAGTAACGACTCGAGTGTTTTAGTGTCTTCTGAAGCGATCCAATCAGTTGAGGGTGAGAACAGACCAAAATAGAACTAATTTTTTACTATAAATTTTGACATCTGTGACAAAATGGTCATGACAGCATCACACATATGACATATAGAGTGTGAGACACATCTGGTGTTTTACCTTTTTGGTTAGACAGTTTATTATGCAGTTCACCCAGACTTTCAGTAAAGGTTAAATTTGCAACTCAAAGACTGGACATTTATTTCCTTCTCTAAATAACCAAAGGAATCTATTACAACATCAACTGTCTCCTTGGCTATCATGATTTCAAGCTCTATTATAGGGCTGGACGATAGGACGAAATAATTGGATATTGACGATATCTTACAAATATCCCAATGTCGATTGCAACACTCATTGAAAGATGATGATCGACAATATCAGGAAATGGCAAAGCCATTGATATTGGAAGTTGCCTAATATGTTAAACTGTACCCCAAGGTGTGAAACTAGCAACTGCCAAATGCGATGAGGCTAAATCCAGTTCGCAAACTCCTCAACCAAATGCAGGTATTTTATCCCCGTATGACCTGTAATACGTCTCGGAGTGACACAGGATGTTAGACACAAAGACACGCGCTTAAAGAAACTATTATATTTTGTTATAAAAGAACAGACAAAACAAAAGCCATCATTGCTCGTGTCTGAGTCACTGATTGTTCAGAGACGTGCAGCAGGACCCTGTCTCGTGGAACACGTGCATTTTAAGAGTTATCACTCCTTTTTCTTTGTTTCATTTGTCTCAAAACTGTTTGCAAGTATAATGAGAATGCTTCAAATGATCTCCAACAATCTCAGGAGGTGCTGTGAGGTTCTCTTTATTTCTACGCATTGTGAACGCTACTTTGCAGTTTCAGAAGGTTCATGTACAGTGTATATATATATATATATATATATATATATATATATATATTTATTTTAAAGAAACAAAGACAAAAGTGATTACATCATAAAATAATACAAGACAACTTGAACCTAAAATGTATTTCTATTTTATTTTCTTTAGGCACATTAACTGCATTACGAAAACGCAATACAAACACATTTGATAATGACAAACATTTGGCAGAATTAATTTCGTAACACAAGGGAATTTATTAGGCTTATTTATGATTATTATTATTATCATTAAATGTATATTTGTCTTTAGTTCTTAATTTGTGGGCTATTAGTCATTTTCCACCTGTTGTCATTGATGGATGCCTGCTTGATGGCAAATGGGGCTGTTGGAGACCGTAAATGTTTGGGTTTGGGGAAGTGGTTATATTTTATAACTTTTAAGGTAATTAGCTTCAAAATATTTTTCACATATAGCCCAGCCCTACTGTGCATGCATCAAGCAATAAGAAGTATAATTGAGCTTGAAATCATGATCGTGCCTAGAGTCTGCAGTGGCAAGGTCCACAGTGAAAGAGGAGTTACATTTTGTTCTGTTCTCACACAAAACCTTGGATTGCTTTAGAAGACATGGATTAAACCACTGGAGTCTTATGGATTACTTGTATGCTGCATTCTCCCACTTTATAATGAATTTGCTATTATTTCATCTAGTGGTTAAGATGCTGAGTTGGGGCAAAGCAGAGGTAAAGCATAAGAGTTGTATGTCCATTTTTAGTCCAGGAGCATATGTTCATGACACCATCCAAGGCCATAAAGTGTATTGGCCAATGAAATTTGGCTCTCCAGACTGGTCAAGAGTGCCAATGCTGGAACGAAGAGCACTGCGGACAGAGGTACAGATATGTCTGACATTTCAGTTCAACAATATACCAAGCATGCACAAAAAAAATTCCTTTTGTTTCATTTTAACTATGTATGTTTTGTGTCCATGCAGCTCGTGTGTGACAAAGAGTTTAAGAAACAGAGGAATAGGGTGGCATATCTACGCTTGTTCTACTGATAAGAACACATTGCTATCACAAAGAACCTGCATTGCTACAAAAAACCATCTAAGCATGTCAAGGTATACAATAATTAAAGTTGCTTTAAACTGCAATTTATACACATTTTTCCTGGTTTCATTTCATAAAGTGAAGTATAAAAAAATTATGGTTAACTTGTTGGTTAACATGTATGGTAAAAATGTTGATACAGGTGCCTGACTAAAAAGTATATCTATGAAAACACACTCCCAAACAATTTAATAAGCTCAACATGGGACAAAAACATGACGTTTTGAGCTACATGCACGTTTTTGTTCCTTGGTGAGCTTGATAACTTGATTTTGGAGTGACAATGTGCTGTCTTTAGTTTGTTTTCATAGATAAAGTGATGTATAACCTGTTTAAAACCATATTTTGAGGCTTTCTACAGGAGGGTATTCCAGAAGCAGGTTTAGCTATTTACACAGGTAATTTCACTCAAAGTAAGCGGATAACCTCAACTTTCGGTTCCAAAAACTAAGGTAACTTTCAGGGTAAGTAGCCAAAGCAACTTAATTCTGTGAACATAACCTGCTCCGGAGTAGGTTGTTACAGTGTTCTACAGAAGTTCTCAGCATTTCCAGTCACACACACTGCAGATTTGCATTCAAAAGTTAAAAAATCTTTTTTTTTAATGGGAAGTGTTTAATTCTGTAATATTTTCAACGTGGAACACATTGTAAAAGATCTATACTCTTCGATGTAATGAGAGGGCTTTATGTATTTATATTTAGCCCTTCTATTAAATTTAGAAGATATAAAGATAATATTTTATTTCATGATATTAATATTAACATGTCTAGAAATATGATGAAATGAAATTGTAGAACCCACATTCTTTTTACTGTTCCTTCAGTCAATGAATGTTATGTTAATTATAAAAGTACATTCCTGAAAATGCAGGCAATGTCTGGAAATCGAAAGCTTATGCAATAAAACAAATCACTCGTTATTCTTCAATAGAAAATATGTGATCATCTCATGAACCACAGATATGTAGAGGTTAGAGATTTTATTTCTCGTCATTTTACTTTATGTACATAAAGAAAAGCATATATTCCCAGACTTGTTCATTTTAATTGTCCTTCTGTAAATTACATTTTGAATCTGCCTTTCAGTATGGATCTTTTACAGCCTCCATTACAACTAGAAAAAAGATAATCTTCAATTAAAACAAGATCATTTAATTTAGTACCAAGTTGCTGGAGGCAGATGGACCCTACTGTACATGAGAATGAACAGACATGACTTATGGCACAAGACAGCAAGCTAGTTTTAATGCCACACCAAGAAAAGGACATAATGGACATGTAAAACTGTGGGCCTCCCATAAATCTCCACCTCTGTTACAGCAGATCTTCATCTTAAAACGCACATGAATAATCATGTGTTGCGTACTGAAAAGATTTACATTATATCTGTGTAACATGATGACAACTGTGGGAGATCCTACAATTGAAAGAAGTTCCATTAACACAATGACACCATCAGCAATCATGGAAAAAAGATGATGATGATAATTAAAAACAAGTTTTCAGAAATCCCATAGTTAAACTATTCTTGAACCAATAGCCAGGAGTAAGCAATGCTTGGGTTAATCCAGTGGTTCTCAACCTGGGGGACAGGACCCACTAGGGGAGGCTTCCAGGGGGGCCTCAAGATCTCTTAAAATTATTTTAAATATTAAGATTATTATAATTTCTATATAATTATTATAATTTAATTTACTGAAAATGCCAAAAATGTTAAAACTCCCTCTTTATGAAGAATATACATTTCTAGAATAACAAGTTTTAAGGAACTATCTTATAATAGATACAATTGAAGTCAGAAGTTTACATAGAAGGTAGAAGTCATTAAAAGTCACTTTTTAACCACACCACAGATTTAATATTAGCAAACTATAGTTTTGGCAAGTCTCTTAGGACATCTACTTTGTGCATGAGTAATTTTCCAACAATTCCTTACAGACAGATTCACTTTTAATTGATATATCACAATTCGAGTGGGTCAAAAGTTTACATACACTAGTTAACTGTGCCTTTAAGCAGCTTGGAAAATTCCAGAAATTATGTCAAACCTTTAGACAATTAACCAATTAGCTTCTGATAGGAAGTGTACTGAATTGGGGGTGTACCTGTGGATGTATTTTAAGACCTACCTTCAAACTCAAGCGCCTCTGCTTGACATCATAGGAAAATCAAAAGAAAAATCAGCCAAGACCTCAGATAAAAACATTTGTGGACCTCCACAAGTCTGGTTCATCTTTGGGAGCAATTTCCAAATGCCTGAATGTACCACGTTCATCTGTATAAACATTAGTACGTAAGTATATGCACCATGTGACCACGCAGCCATCGAACTGCTCAGAAAGGAGCCACATTCTGTCTCCTAGAGATGAACATAGTTTAGTGCAAAAAGTGCAAATCAATCCCAGAACAACAGCAAAGGACCTTGTGAAGATGCTGGAGGAAACGGGAAGACGAGTCCTATATCGACATAACCTGCCATAGAAAAACCAAACTACAGTTTGCAAGTGCTCATGGGGAGAAAGATCTTACTTTTTGGAGAAATGCCCTCTGGTCTAATGAAACAAAAATGTAACTGTTTGGCCATAATGACCATCGTTATGTTTGGAGGAAAAAGGGTGAGGCTTGCAAGCCAAAGAATACCATCCCAACCAT
This sequence comes from Moxostoma hubbsi, assembly GCA_032164185.1. NCBI lineage: Eukaryota > Metazoa > Chordata > Actinopteri > Cypriniformes > Catostomidae > Moxostoma > Moxostoma hubbsi. Next base: position 55,344,576 of record JAVLUX010000001.1, read on the forward strand.
GAAGCATGGGGGTGGCAGAATCATATTGTGGGGGTGCTTTGCTGCAGGAAGGACTGATGCACTTCGCAAAACAGATGGCATTATGAGGAAGGAAATTTATGTGGATATATTGAAGCAATATCTCAAGACATCAGCCAGGAAGCTAAAGCTCGGTCGCAAATGGGTTTTCCAAATGTACAATGACCCCAAGCATACCTCCAAAGTTGTGGCATAATGGCTTAAGGACAACAAAGTCAAGGTATTGGAGTGGCCATCACAAAGCCACAAAACTGAAAAAGCATGTGCGAGCAAGGAGATCTACAAACCTGACTCAGTTACACCATTTCTGTCTGGAGGAATGGGCCAAAATTCCAATAACTTATTGTCAGAAGCTTGTGGAAGGCTACCCAAAACATTTGACCAAAGTTAAACAATTTAAAGGCAATGCTACCAAATACTAATCAAGTGTATGCAAACTTCTGACCCACTGGGAATGTGATGAAATAAATAATTCTCTCTACTATTATTCTGACATTTCACATTCTTAAATAAAAGTAGTGATACTAACTGACCTAAGACAGGTAATATTTTCTATGATTAAAAGTCAGAAATTGTGAAACTGAGTTTAAATGTATTTTGCTAAGGTGTATGTAAACTTCAACTATATATAATCTAAATATCTAATAGCCTACATGGGGGGGGGGGCATTCTAATATTTTCTAAGACAATGGGGGGGGGCCTTGGAGTTAAAAAGGTTGAGAACCACTGGGTGAATCAACCATGATTTTAGAGTTTGTTACTGTAAGTTAACCTTGCTCTCTGGTCTCCTAAGCAACCAAATTGGCCCGTTGCTAGGGAGGGTAGTCACACTGGGTAACCTCCTCATGATCGCTATAATGTAAGTCACTCTCGATGGTGCGCATGGTGAGTTGTGCATGGATGCCACAGAAAATAGCGTGAAGCCTCCACACGAACTATATCTCAGCTGGCAAGGGGCTCAACAAGCCACATGATAAGATGCGTGGGTTGACAGTCTCAAACGTGGAGGCAGCTGAGATTCGTCCTCTGCCAACCGAATTGAGGTCACCACACAACCATGAGGACTTAAAAGCACATTGGGAATTGGTCATTCCAAATTGGGAGAAAAGGGAAAAGAATCCACACACAAAAAAAGTTAACCTTGCTTTCTGGAATATCCCCCAGAGATCTTCTAAGTATATAGTCTAATACATTTTAAAGAGCATCAATATAAGTCTAATGATAACATAAGACTTCAGGGCACACATTATTACATAAGGAAATACGGTCACATTTTATCCATGTGTGTTAGTTTAATTTTCAACTTGCCCTTTTTTGTCAATACCTTAAAACCAAACAATAAAAAAGACAACCATCATTCATAAATAAGTAACAAATACACATCAAAAACAAAACAGTAAAAGAATGTCACATGCCGGATGTTTTGGAAACCGAAAAAACTTGGAACATTTCAAGTGTGGAATATACCAAAACAGCCACAACTAGCAGTGTTCCTCTTTATAAAACTTGCCCAAGTACATTTCTTCATATATTTTTTGACAAATACAGTACTGTCTTTCCATAAGACTCAAATACCAGTAACTTGTGGACCAAAAACTAGATCACTGTTTGGAGACACTTTCCAAATTGTAGTGGTTTCTGGAGCGTCAAATGTTCCTTAAAACTAGGGCACAATGTGATTAACAAGTTCTAAGAAGTACTTATTCATCATAACCGGCTGATTCAAAAACGGATGCGTCAACAGGTCTGTTCTCATTTTTTCCTTCTCACTTTGGGCTTTTTGACTGGCCGTAGATATGGATTGTCAATCATATTTTCCTCATTGGCCTTCCCTGAAGGCATACCGCCACCAGGTGGAAGCACTGGGTTCTCCTTATCTGCCCCTGAGTCATCCTGAAAAGGGATGGAATTTAACATCACATAACAACACATAAGGAACCCAGAATTACATTGTAAGGAATAAATGTGTGCCGAAAATCAGAGATGTTCTTTTGCAACAAATTTACAAAAAGAAAGATGACAAATGGTTTAAGCTTGCCTGAATGATATTGCTGGCATTGTTCTCAGTGTCCGTCTGGTCATCTTGCTCAGATGAATCAGTCTCCTCCAGTGACTGTAGCTCTAGTTCAGAGGGCAGCAGGGCACTCAGGTAAGGGATGGAGCTTGGCTGTGCAGCGATCACTGATTACAGAAAGATGAGTAACTAAAAATACTGGCACAAGTGTGTCCATAATGAAACAAGACGAGACAATCAAATTGTATTTGTAAACTAGTGGTCACTTGAAATGGAACTATCATGACACCAAAGTTGAGGTCCAAAAAATCTCTAATTTAGGACATATGGATAGGAAATTACAAGGGAATGCACTGATGTCATCCTTAAAAAGGCTCTGCGTCTCTCCAGTCTTGGCCATGAAGCGTGTGAGAGCCCGCTCTACATCTCTCCTCTGTGATGCTGCCTTCTCTCTCACCACCTGGTAATCTGACACCGGCTCCCGAAAGGTCTAGAATGCAGAAATGGAGAGATATGCTTTGAAGCAGCCGATGTATTTTTTAAAATATTATTATTATTATTATTTAAAGGGACAGTTGACCTAAAAATGAAAATTCTTTTATCATTTACTCAACCTCATGTTGTTCCAAACGTGGATAACTTACTTTCTTCTTTAGAACACAACAGGAGATGTTAGGCAGAAGGTTAGGGACGGACAGCCTCAGTCACCATTCACTTTTGTAATATATTTTTTTCCCATACAAAGAAAATGAATAGTGACTGAGGCTGTCAGCCCCTAACCTTCTACCAACCATCGCATTTTGTGTTCTATGAATGAAAGAAGTTATATAATTTTAATACTAAGCATATTGCAAAATAATATAATTATTTATCTATTAATAATGAAAGCCTATATTTAATACAAACATACATTTTTGGTTGCACTGGTCACTTGTGAACGGATCACCCAAGACAAATATTAATACCAGGTGTAAATGGGGCCAAAGAGCCCCAAAAGAGCACTGGACAAAGTGAGCAATAGAAGGACTAACTGGTGTTTTGATGTAAGTGTGTGGATCTGGAAACTCAGGGAAGTGGCTGGGAATGTGTGCCGGATGAGTACGCTTCTGTCCGGCCATGAGGGCTTTTGGGACCACAGCAGCATTTGTTACTGGAGCTGTCAAATGCAGACAGACAGAAGTGTTATACATTTAAAAGGAACAGTTACAGCGTGCAATAACTGAAGTGAGACTCAAAACCTTAAAGCTAAAGCCATAAGGGGCTGTTCACACGAAATGCGTTCTTGTGCTAAAAAAGACAGCGCCATGGATAGAGTTGAAGTTTTTTTTTTAACATGACTCGGCCTCAAAAAAACGTGGCACTCCTATGCAAGACACTGGAAAAAATCAAATGAGGTGTGACAGCAGTCAAAAAAAGGTAGCGCATGTTTACAGGTCACGCTCCGTGTGAATGGCCCCTACAGCTCTGAAATATCTCATCAGGATACCTACGTGCAGTTATGACCATCCTCTGTGATCTTTTGGCATACACCGGAAGAGTATCCACATTAAAACCTAGAATTGTGGAAAAAGTAAACCTCAGAATTAGTAACAGTCTCTCCAGCAAATGAATGGCACACGATTCAACCACAGGGAAGATAACTTGTATACTTCCTAACTAAGATAGATTAACTATATATTGACAAAGAGCAACCAACCCATTTCAACAAGTGTGATGACCACATCAGACAGGGTAGGGGTACTTCTTGCAGTGTGCTCACAGTTTGCCTTCGCACAACGTCCGACCTCAGTTATATCTATCAGAGAACAATTTGAAGTTTTTAGGGTATCAAAAGCACATTACTACTACATATTGGCACACACTTTTAGAGAAATATAAATGAAGAAAAACAGGGAACCTTTACAAAAAAGTATTCTGATGGTACATGTCTGCATACATGCTATATGGTATTTTATCCGTCACTTTGGGGTACCATGGAAATACTAAAACTATCAAAAAAAAAAAAAAACATGGTACTACCAATGTACTTTTTAGATATTGGATGTAAAGGTTCCATTCATAACAACGAATATTTTACATTTCAACATGTCATTCGTGGCACACGACCTGCATAAGATAAATGAATGAGTGTGGGTTGACTCACAGCTCTGGATCATCTCAGTGAGCGTCTCCACAGCGGCTTTCTCAGCACTCTCAAAGCCGCACTCGGTCAGCAGCGAGCTGACCACCACCTGCAGCGTGCGCCGCCGAGCCAGCTGATAGTTCTCAGAAGGACTCGTGCTGGCCTTACTGCCCCCCGAGCGCTACAATTATTAATAATCACATGGTTATTAAGCATCATGAAATCTACTGTGATTTAGACTTTATCTGCATGTCTCAGTCAAACCTATAAGCCATGTGTTTGACTAGGTCTCAGAACATAGCAGCATACTTGAAAGGAATTTCTGGGGCAGCATCATAGGCGCTTTCGAACCTTTACTGAGCCTTTACAATGCTTTTTATGATAACATAATTACGGCATTGTGTCTGCATATGACTCGTTGACTACTTTAAAAATATGACAAATGTAGCTCTAAGCGTGTCCTACAATGAAATAAACTCATTCATTGCATTGTTGTTTAGCTAACGTGGCTAAGCTAACAGTCTGCAAGACAACTGAAAAGTGATATTTACGTTTCCGGAGTTTAAATATCCGCTCCCCATCATTGTAGGATCTGCCATTTTCAGTGATTCTTCCTCTTGTGTTTGGCACTCGCAAAAAGACTCATCGTGTGTTATCCATGTACCATAGTGAATGTATTTCGTGTTTTAATGTTGGGTGAAAATGGCAACCCTATTCAAATGTCTAACAGGGCCGAAACCGAAAGGTTTTGCGTGTGTGTGTGTGTGTGTGTGTGAGAGAGAGTGTTTCCAAATTAAAAGTCTTTAGAAAAAACTGACAAAAATCGTATATTGTCATATATTTGCATAAAAGGACGAAGTTCCGTATTTATTCTTGACACATTTGGAATTAAACGCATGAACTCCATTGTACAAAAATAAATAAATTAATAATTATATATATATATATATATATATATATATATATATATATATTATTAATTTATTTATTTTTGATTATATATAATCGAATTTTTTATAATATTTTTGTATTGTTTTCCTGTAAAAATATCTACAAATCCTACAATTTGATTGATCTTGTTTTAGAAACAATATTATGTATTACGTTCAGATATTTAGTTTTTTTCCCGAGAATGTATATTTAATGTGTATTTTGTCATACTGTACTGGTAGAGTTTTTAATAGTCAAAAAAAGTGAGAAAAAAATAAATAAAAATCTACCACTGCGAATACGTTAGAATACGTTACTGACTTTGAGTACTCTAACAGAATATGTTACAAATTACATTTTACAGCATGTATTCTGTAATCTGTAGTGGAATGCATTTCAAAAGGTAACCCTCCCAACCCTGTGTATATATATATATATATATATATATATATATATATACAGACAGACAGACAGATAGATGCATGCATGCTAAAAAAAAAAAAAAAAAAAAAAGAAGACAGAATTTCCACAAAGGCATTATCATTCAGTGTCCCCGTAAATGAGGACGGTTCTATAACTCTTAAATTGAAAAAAAAAAAAAAAAAGGTTTTATTTTGGGCATTTTGGCTTTAATATACACTCACTGAGCACTTTATTAGGAACACCTGTTCACCAGCATACAGGTCAGGAGCTTCAGTTATTATTCACATCACCCATCAGAATGGGGGTAAAAAATTTAATTGATTTCAGCCATGGCATGACTGTTGGTGCAAGACAGGCTGGTTTGAGTATTTCTGTATCAGCTGGACTTTAATGCACAGCAGTCTCTTTATTATTCGTCATGTAATCCACTACATGCACAAAACAATATCTAATGAGTTATGATAACTAAATTTCCCCAAAGGTCTTTTCAGTGAGTTTGTTTGTTTTGCCCTTATAACAAACAGTAACATGGAGTAAAAAAATATATATATGTATTTATACCAAACAAAACACAAGGCCTTATTAGTGCACAAAAAATATTTAAAACAGTCCACCAACTCTCAGTTTTAATCGCTTTTGTGTTAGTAGGCCTTACTGATTTTGATTGTATAACAACAGAAATAGGGGGTTCTGGTTGGTCAAGTTAAACCTATGATAAATGTAACTAATATACTGATAAGATTCGTGACATCTGCCTCATTGTTCAAAACCCAAACTAACACCGAGAAAGTTTACCAATGATCTCTTGTTACAACCGCACACGTGAATGCTGCCCGGGCTTGTATTTTGAATGTTGTTGCTGCAGGCGGCCATTACGCTGGTGTCGCTATTTTCAACTGCCTCACCAAGCTAAAGACACACTCATCACGTCTGTAATCGCAACACTAGATTGTTGTCTTGGTTTCCCTGCCTCGATTCCTTACTGATGAGGGACTTTCGGCCCGACTGACACGGGGAGATGGGGGTACTCAATATTTCAGACCAGGTAAGCGTTTTTTAAATCCCCATGTGTGATGTAGATCAAGCAGTTTGTTGTTCGTTCACTGCGCTTGTGTGCAGGTCCTGATATGTTAGCTAGCACCCTGACGATGGATTAACCTTTTTACTCCGTGTCTCTGGTCTCAAAACGTGCATTTTCAGCATGCATTTCTCTGCTAACCTTATCCTTTTGCTATGTAATGAGGATTGGGTTGCTAAAAAGCGTTTAAAAATGAAATTATTTTTTTTATAACCCGCAGACGTTAGCCAGCCAGCTAGCCTAAAGAGCTGGGTGTCAGCCAGCCACATACAAAAATATATATATTATTTTTCTGTGTTTGTTTTCAAATGCACACCCTTATCATCATCATATTTAAAAGCAAACGCCCTTGCTTTAGTTGAGAATTGACTTTGTGTACCAATATGTAATACATGTGGATTTTCGTTGCAGCTGGTTAATGACACTTTCGGTTTATAATCAGTATAAATATACAAGCCGGTGTATTTCATTATACGACGTCCAATTACACACCAAGAACATCACATTTGACGTTTGAACGATATTTTAGCCACGCTCTATAATGAAAGGTTGTTGGAACAAAGGGTTGTTGTAATGTTGTCATGTTTGTTTCAGTGTCGTAACATCCACCCTTTCTCCCCCCCCCCCCCTTCTTTTAGCCGCCTCTGGTCCAGGCCATTTTAAACCGGAATGCAGATGAAGTGAAGTTGTTTTTGCACAAGAAAGACGAAGTCAATGCACTGGTATGGTTTTGTATGGCATCTCGTATGTGTGAGCTTGAATTTTGTGTATCATCTGCTTAAATGACGTCATCACCGTGCAGTACAAACGGGCAGGTCCCACGGTTGACTGTTCATATGGGCTGTGTGGGCCTCTCGGAAATCACAAGTGTTGCAAAACCTGTTTAATCTGATTTTGTTCTGTCTGTCGTGTCAGGACCAGGAGCGCCGCACACCTCTTCATGCTGCTGCGTGGCTGGGGGATGTTCAAATAATGGACCTTCTCATCAATGCAGGTATATTGATAAACAACCCAGCTGCTCTCCGATGCCGTCACATGCAGTTATATTTCTATTTATAAGATGGATAGTTCTGGTTCTGTATGCTGATCGGTCAGTATAGAGTTCAGGCCATGCTACAGTTAAACAGTATTGCACAAGCAAGAGCGCTTTTGTACTGAACATTCATCATTTGGCTGTAATCAAAAGGTAATTTTGTTTATAATATACATATACTATATACATGATGTTTTTGTCAGCTATAACACAAAACACAGATTTACATAGCTTCTGTGTATATTAGCACATGAAGAGGCAAGCTATAATCCTTAGAACTGTAGGATTACATGTCGGGGACAAAAAAAATTAAATTCTCTCATCATTCACTCACCCTCATGCCATCTCAGATGTGCATGACTTTCTTTCTTCTGTCAAATACAAATGAAGATTTGTTGGTCCATTCAATGCAAGTGAACAGTGACCAGAACGTTGTCACTCCAAAAATCACTCAAGGCAGCATAAAAGTAACCAATAATTCTACAGTAGTTAAATCTAAATCTTCAGAAGCAATATTATAGATATTTAAGTCCTTTTTACTATTAACTATCCTCTCTGCCCAGTAGATGGCAATATGCACGAATAATGCGAATCGCCAATAACGAAAAAAGATGTGAAAGTGGGCATTTTATAGTGAAAAGGGACTAAAATATTGATTTGTTTTTCACCCCAAACCGGTCATATAGCTTCTGAAAACATGGATTTAACCACTGGAGTCGTATGGGTTACTTATATGCTGCCTTTATGTGCTTTTTTTAGCTTCATATTTTTGTCCACCTTTCACTTGCATTGAATGAACCTACAGAGATGAGATATTCTTCAGGAGAGTTCTGCAGGTGAAAGTAAATAATGAGAGAATAATATTTTAATGGAAAATTGTGACATTACAAAATATGCTCCTATACAATTTTCTATTTTCATAAAGGTGCGAATGTCAATGCAAAGGACCACGTGTGGCTGACACCGTTGCACAGAGCAGCTGCTTCCAGAAACGAGGTAAACAGAGCATGTGATTTATATGCTCGAATGGAGGCTCAGTCGGAGTAACGGCTTACTCATACCATTGTTTACCATTCCAATAATTTTATACAGTGATTCAAGCATTGCTTTTGTTTGTCCAGAGGGCTGTTGGGCTGCTGCTGAGGAAGGGAGCTGACGTGACCGCACGGGACAAGTTCTGGCAGACGCCACTGCACATTGCAGCTGCCAACCGGGCCACACGTTGCATCGAGGCCCTGCTGCCCCATGTGACCAGCCTGAACATGGCTGACCGCACGGGCAGAGCGCCCCTGCATCACGCCGCTCAGAGCGGATACCAGGAGGTATGACTGTGGGGTGGAAATTATTCATCTAATGCACTCTGGTGTATTAATGGTACTGTTTAATAGTGAGGGTGGGACACTTTAGCTCTTAACATCTTTTTAATACACCACAACGCTGCAAAAGTGCAAGTTATTGGGAGAGCTAATACTGATACTTCCAGTTGCATACTTCAGTGCATCTAGGCCTTGTTGTCACCTGTCCTTTTTAAAGGAGTATTTAACCCAAAAATGAAAATTCTCATCAATTGCTCACCCTCGTGCTGTCCCAGATGTGTTTGAATTTCTTTCTTCTGCAGAACACAAATTACAATTTTTAGAAGAATATTTCAGCTCTGTGGGTCCATATAATGCACATGAATGGTGGCCAGAAATTTGAAGCTCCAAAAAGCACACAAAGGCAGCATAAAAGTAATCCATAAAACATCAGTGGTTTAATCCATGTCTTCTGAAGCAATCAAATCGTTTTTGGGTGAAAACAGTCCAAAATGTACAATCATGATTTCAAGCTTGCTTACACTTCTTAGGGATTTCTAGCACTCTGCTTGTGTCAAGCGCTAGGAAGTGAAATTATGATCCCTAAGGAGACTGTGGATGTCAAGATTTAAAGTAAAAAAGGAGTTATATTTTGGTCTGTTTTCACCCAAAACCACTTGGATTGCTTCAGAAGACACTCAAGTCTTATGGATTTCTTTTATTCTGCCTTTATGTGCTTCTGGAGCTTCAAAGTAATGGCAACCTTTCACTTGATTTGTATGGACCTAAAGAGCTGAAATATTCTTCTAAAAATCATTGTTTGTGGTCTGCGGGAAAAAGAAAGTCATGCACATCTGGGATGGCATGAGGGTAAGTAAATAAGAGAAATTTCATTTTTGGAGTTTCATGTCCTGCAAAGTATATAGTTTAGGTTGGGTATGCTTTACTTATGGGATTCTCATGGTGCCTCTAATGCCCAGATGGTTTTAATAAATGGACACAATCTTGCTTTGTGCCGCTGCTGCCCACTAGATGGTTAAATTGCTGCTGAACAAGGGAGCCAATCTGAGTGCCAGCGACAAGAAGGACAGGCAGCCTATTCACTGGGCCGCTTACCTTGGTGAGTCCATGCTCTGGTCTTCCTGAAGTAGATGTTTTACAGTGTAGTGTGTCTCAGTCATATTCCTAATACTGTATTGTCTGTATTCACTATTTGTCAGGGTTCCCACTTCATGAACAATCTGGTAAAATATTAGAGAAATAGAAAAATCATGGAAATTGTCTTGTACATTTCTATAGTATATATACATTTCTTTATTTACCCTGTGCTTTGGAATTTTTCATCACCTTAATATTGATCTTGTTTAGAGTTTAAGGAGAGTGGAATTTGTTTGGACGATTTGTATGCAAATATGTTGAAATGGTTCACCAATTGGTCTGAAAGATTCATTAGTGAATAAGTGGATACAAATGACTGGAAGCGTATTGAAATTCATTGGTCAAAGAGGGTGGGAACCCTAATCTTGAACTACTGATTGGTGATTCCTGGTAGTTTAAGTGTGTTTGTGTCTCTCTCAGGACATATGGAGGTGGTTAAGCTGCTGGTGTCTCAGGGCTCTGATAAGAGCTGTAAGGATAAGCGGGGATACACCCCTCTCCACGCTGCTGCTGCCAGTGGCCATGTCGATGTGGTCAAGTATCTGTTACGCAATGGAGCCGAGGTGAGCATGCTTTAGGGTTCAGCCGCACAACTATGCTACACACTGTTCAGGCCTTCGGTTCACATCTCCATACCTTTTTAGAGCCTCCTTTATGTTGGCTTTTTTTAGAATTGAATGTCACGTCTGAGCATGAGGCATATTCAAGGAAGGATGGACATTTTCCAGTAATTTTGTAGTCGAGTACTTGATTACTTGTAAATTAAAATAAAGATGACACATATGTGGAACTTTTTCATTTTATGTTGAAACGTTACCAACAGGGATGCAAACAGCGCGCTTTTCGGCGCCTCCCGCTTTTTTCACGTCAGTTTGGGTGACTTGTGTGAATCGTGCAGATCCAAAGAGTTTTTTTTTTTTTGGGGGGGGGGTCTGTCTGTCTGTCTGATTAATTTCACCAACAGTAATTCTGGATTGCATCCACCAAACAAGTAAATAGGAAATAAGCAAATCAAAACACTGCGCGCCAAAACAGCAGGCCTATCATATGCGCTCAAGCGTGAGCCACTAGTGTTTCTTCTTGCTGCGTAACCAGTGTTGCCAGATGTACGATAATTATCGTATTTGTACGATAATTTTGACCTCTGTACGATGTACGATCAATAATGAAAAAAATGTACGATAATTTCAGTCGAACGAGTTTTCAGTCGTTCGTCCAAACACACATCCTACCGCTTCTCTCTCGGACCCCGAATCATTTCGCTGGCTCGCCTGCCTGCACGCAAGCACGTATACTGCGCTCCATGATGGCATCCAATCTGTACCGTAAAAGGATTCTGCCAACACAGCACAAGTGGATGTGGCATCCGATGATGACAGCTACTTAGAGATCGAATTTGAATCTTTTTTGTGTTAATTGTGCACTTTTTTTCTTTTTTGTGCACTTTTTTTCGGCATATCTTTTGCACTTTGGAAAAAAAAGTTATTCAGACTTCCTCCAGTTAATGTGAGCGTATTATACAGCTTGTTCAAATTGGATGTAAAATTATTTGGAAAATAAAATTGTTGGAAAATAACTATATTTTATGCGTTTGGTTTGTGTACGATATTTTATTTTTTTTTAAAAACGATCATTTTGAGGTTTTGGTACGATACTTCATTTCTAATCTGGCAACACTGTGCGTAACTGCCACTTCAACAAATTTCTCCCTGAGACCAGAGTTCGGCGCCGCGTGAGATCACTGGAGGTAAGGATATTTTTGGTTTATATATAATGTTATATAATCTACTAGTCATGTAATTTATTAGGCTATACATTTCAACAAGGCCTATTTCAATTGGGTAGGTAATGGTGTGTGTGTGTGTGTGTGTGTGTGTGTGTGTGTAACCTATATATATCATTACGTTTTAGCTACATCAAGTGCACCTGTAAAAGACCTAACGTTAGTGCTTGCTAGCAGATCAAATTATGGATGGCATAGAAAAAGTTGTTCGACTATAATCATGTTCGTTTGCACGTTATGCATTTTAATATTAAATTCCTGACTTGGCTAACGTTACTATCGCCTATCTTGTACAGTAATATTAAACCCTACGTTACCGCTTTTGCAATGTTGTTGTTGGTACACTGATACCACCGAGAAGCATTTAAACAAAAATGAGTGACAAACTGCGTTATTTTCAAATGGTGCATGCATGCCCATGGATTTACTATGGTTAATGTGTAAGGAATAATTGACGACAGGCCGTTGAATTATTAGAAAAATAACGCACACCCGAGGTGGTAATGCGGTCACGTCATTTTAGAGTTAATAACGGAGGTTTGAGCCACTGATAGCAGACTAATGATGGGGACACACTTACGACTTGCTGAAACATTCGAAGACTGATTGTTTCCATCGACTGTAGCAGGTCTTAAACACCGACTCTGAACACCGACTGGACGCGCTGAACACGCGTTTGGGCATGATTAGTCATAAGTATAAAATTACATTCATAACTGGCCTTAGAGTAAGTGTGTCCCTGGCTTTATGCAGTTATTAGAGAGAGAGAGATGTTGCAATAATGAGACAGAAAAGCATGTGCGTCAATATTATTATTTATGTATTCAATTCTTTTAAATTAATTTGTTCCTTCTTTTTTTCTATTATTGACAGTAGATAACCTAATAAATGAAACACACAAAGCCCTTTTAACAAGTAGGCCTATCAATAATTATTTATTTGTTATATTATCTGGAATAATTACGAAAACCCGTGCAGCAGGACTATTAATTTATTTATATTCAGTTTAATTTTCTATTTATTATAGATAGGACTATATACTTTATTTATTCAAATTAAACTACATGTGTCAATTGATTGTGAAGTTAGACATAGAAAATGGCAGATCAAGCGCATGGGGCTGCATGTTTTTTCGTGTTATAAATTGTATCCTATTTCCCTTTATTACAGTTAACTACGCGCAGTGATATGGAACTGTAATGCAGTCAAACCTGCCTGAAACTATAGTCATGCGTTTCCCTGAAAATAATTGCACACCTTAGAACGTTCTGAACCAATCAGAATCAAGCATTCAACAGCCCCGTAGTATAACTAGACATATTGCCCTTGACTTTGCTTACTGTTGGTTAGCTAGCAGCATTGCATCAAGCATTACTTCTCATAACTCTTTTTCTCCATATCCGTGTCCTCGATTTTCTCATAGTAACGTTTTGTTTACTAAAAAATAAAATACTAAAAAAAAAAATCCTACTAAAAAATAGTTTTGCTATTTTTAAGGTCATTTTTTATCATGTAAATTGACGCAAATAGACTGCTGACGATAATTTTTAAGTAGCGCAGGGCACTGATGGACCCAAACATTCTATGGCAACCCCAGAATGGATGAGAAATATTGCAGCATTGATATTGACATTGTGCTACAAGACATTGTGGAAAGGGGCAGAGTGAACTATTTGCACTCTGTTATGATACAGTTTTACAAAAATATTCAACTCTATTCATTGGCAGAATGAGGGAAATTGAGGAAAGTGAGGCACTTCTTGTGCAACAGATGGATCGAGGCTGTAAAAGCAGTTGGAATTGGTCTTGGCTGAAACTTGAAACTACAATCAAGGTCCATGCAGTCAAACACACATTCATACTGTCTGACTTTTTTAAGAAAATTGAAAAAAAGGGTTGTGCTAAATGCACTCTCTGCATGAAGGAAATTAACTACAGAGATGTGATTGACGCTAAAAGATCTAACATGAAGATCTCCACCTTTGATGCAGTGCAGACTGTGAAATATGTCCTGAGGTCTAGGGGCAAGACTGGCATTGGCATGTTCAAAAGAGATGACATCAACATGGGGCCAATTGATAAAACTCTCTGCCGGAACATTAGGGCTGCAGGGAGAAGGGACAAGACCGACAGAGAGAAGAGGATGGAGGCAAAGCAGAAGAGGCAGGCGGAGTATGGCTGCAGTGCTACATGTGAAAGTGCCGAGAAGGCCAAGACCACTGCTCTGGCCAAAGAGAGGCAGACACGTCTCAAACATGTTAAGAAAATGAATGCAGTCAGACGGAAGGCCCTGGATACGTTGCAGGAGGTGGCCAGGAAGAAGAGGAAGGAGGTGTAAAGCAAGAAGAAGAAGTGCTAGATAGCTAAATAAGAGTTTATTGTTCTGAATTAAAAAATTAAATTGAATATTCCAAATTCGTGTCAGTGTATTTTGATTTTCTCTATAGGCTATGTGCCTATAGGGGTGGGCCGGGGATGGCAGGGGTTGGTGGCAATGTAAGTATCTGGATATTTTCCGCGGGGCGAGGGCTTCGATTACCTCTCTCTTTTTTGACCATACATGTGTTTGCATCCCTGTACCAAAAATGGCTTCAAAATTAGGTAACTTAAGAAACTATGCCTTTCTTTTTGGGAAAAAATTAAATGAATATGCATTAATAACAAATAAAAAAAAAACATTTGCACTCACCCGGAGCTTGCATAGAAACCAGTACTTATGGCCGTAGGGTAATGCGCATATACAGTATAAACTCTGAGTCTACATAAAGGCTCTCACATTTTTATCTTTTCTAATTATACAGAAGAACAAGTAGTGAAAGTTGGCTTTTAAAAAAATGCACTCTTCCCATGTACAGAGATTTAACACATATTTTCACACTCGTATACACACATACTGGTCTAAGTTTCTGAGTTTCTCGTACCGCTTCGCATTTTCTTTGCACTATAAAAGCATTTCTCATTAAGAAATAGGATTTTACAAGCATTGCCACCCTTGGCTTTGCTTTCAGAAGCACAGATGCATTCAAATAATCTTCTCCCATTAAACACCTCATTGAAACTCATCCACAGCAGCCCCTAGTGGACTCAATTGTAACTGCGAGATTTGGTAGGAGGAAAGTACAGTTTAATTCAGTTATGCCTATGGCAGGAGAATGTGCAAAGGAAAATACTTTTGCGATATTCGAGTAGTGTTTTTAATAGTTGACTAGCTGGTGCAGAACGAGTACTCGATTCTTTTATTTCTTGTGCACATCCCTATATTAAAAACCACATACAATGCTTTTTACAACACATTTGACTTGCACCATGATGTATTTCTGATTGAAACACAATAATCTGTGCAAAATAATCCAGGGCTAGGGTTCGATTGGGTGGAAACATGTTGGGCAATTATATTATTTTCCCTTGCCTTCAGAAAATAAATGTTGTTTCAGAGGCAAAGAAGATTATTACATTATGATGAAGGATTATGAAAGCAAAGCATTTTTTTCTTTTGTATAAGGTTTACTGATGAATCTTGAAAGCAATGGTCATTTTAAACGAATTAAGGAAATTGTTTTCCTGGGTTGATCAGTTATTTTGTACCATGTGTTTCTCTCTGTCTCAGATTGATGAGCCTAATGCCTTTGGAAACACTGCTCTCCATGTGGCCTGCTACACGGGACAGGAGGCCGTAGCCAATGAGCTGGTCAATCGCGGGGCCAATGTCAACCAGCCCAATCACCGCGGCTACACGCCCCTGCATCTGGCTGCCGTGTCCACTAACGGGGCTCTCTGCCTTGAGCTGCTGGTCAACAACGGTGCTGATGTCAACATGCAGGTCTATAATTTTTAGAAAGACAATAACTCAAGACTTGTGCTTGTGTTTCTAGATTGGTAGTGCCGCTTATGTTTCTAAATTTACTTTCTGTTTTATCCAGAGCAAAGAAGGGAAAAGCCCTTTGCACATGGCAGCCATTCATGGGCGGTTCACTCGCTCTCAGATTCTCATTCAGAATGGTTTGTTCTGCTGATCCTTTCTTTTTTCATGTAATTTCAAGGATCCGTTTTTAAATATTTTTAATAGTGGTTGACTGAAATGGGTTTTTAGTGGCTGATGCTGACAGTGTAATATATATAATTACATACATACACACACACACACACACACACACTGGCGGCCAAAAGTTTGGAATATTGTACAGCAATTGCCTTTTCAGAAGGAAATTGGTACTTCACCAAAGCAGCATTCAACTGATCACAAAGTATATTCAGGACATTACTGACGTAAAAAATAAATAAATAAACAGCACTATCACCATTTAAAATTATTATTTTATAAAATCTAGACAGGCCCCATTTCCAGCAGCCATCACTCCAACACCTTATACTTGAGTAATCATGATAAATCGATAATTTAGAAAATCACTTGCCATTATATCAAACACAGATGAAAGCTATTTGATCCGTTAAATGAAGCTTAACATTGTCTTTGTGTTTGTTTTTGAGTTGCCACAGTATGCAATAGACTGGCATGTCTTAAGGTCAATATTAGGTCAAAAATGGCAAAAAAGAAACTGCTTTCTCTAGAAACTCATCAGTCAATCATTGTTTTGAGGAATGAAGGCTATACAATGCTTGAAATTGCCAAAAAAATGCAGATTTCATACAAAGGTGTACACTACAGTCTTCAAACACAAAGGACAACTGGCTCTAACAAGGACAGAAAGAGATGTGGAAGGCCAAATGTACATCTAAACAAGAGGATAAGTACATTAGAGACTCTAGATTGAGAATTAGATGCCTCGCATGTCCTCAGCTGACAGCTTCATTGAATTCTACCCACTCAACACCAGTTTCATGCACAACAGTAAAGAGGAGACTCGGGGGTGCAGACTTATGGGAAGAATTGCAAAGAAAAAAACACAACACAGAAAGACAAAAAGAAACGTTTAGAGTGGGAGGAGAAATACAGACATTGGACAACAGATAATTGGAATAGTGTGTTATGGATCTTAACTCCATTGAGCTTTTGTGGGATCAACTAGACTGTAAGGTGCGTGTCCCAACAAGACAGCCACATCTATGGCAAGTGCTACAGGAAGTGTGGGGTGAAATGTCACATGAGAATCTGGACAAACTGACAGCTGGAATCCCAAGGATCTGCAAAGCTGTCATTGCTGCAAATGGAGGATTTTTTGATGAGAGCTCTTTGAAGTAGTTTAAGAATTCAAAAAAAATAAAAAATTCAAATTGGAATAATTTTTCACGACCATACATTGTGATCAGTTGAATACCACTTTGGTAAATAAAAATACCAATTTCTAAAGTACAGAATTTGCATAAGAGTAAATTCTGTACATTATTCCCAACTTGTGTGTGTGTGTGTGTGTTTAAATTGATTTGACAGTATGTTGATATAGTTTCCAAAGTGTTTAAAGTTATCGTCCAATAGCGTTTACTCCAAAATCGCAAAAAATAAACTCCAAAATCGCAAAAAATAAGCTCTTTATTCAACCTTGGCCAATATCGGGCAATAACAAGTTTTTATTCTGATGTTGTTTTAAAAAAAATAAAAATGTTTTATCATTCTTACTGTTTCCTCAGGTGGAGAGATAGATTGTGTGGACAGATATGGCAATACTCCTCTTCATGTTGCTGCCAAGTATGGCCACGAGCTGCTTATCAGCACCTTGATGACAAACGGTGCTGACACAGCCAGGTACAGAACTGAGTATTTGTTCTTTAGCTTTGCATTGGCTTGTACTTTACATGTCAGCACATGTACATGAGGGACCAGGAATTTGCATTTACAATAAAGCTGGATCTTGCATGTTGTCAGTTTGCATTTTATCTGTCCTTACTCTGTTTGTAATGAAATAATACTTAACTTTCCTCTTTTCCAACAGACAAGGAATTCATGGGATGTTCCCTCTACACTTAGCTGTGCTCTATGGGTCCTCTGACTGTTGTCGTAAGCTACTTTCCTCAGGTACACACTGTTCCTAACTTCCAAGAGACCCAACTGCAACTAGGGCCAAAAATAGGCCAGCAAAGTCCTTTTTGTTAAAGTGGCCATTATAGTGTCTGTTTTTATATTATGCAGTGGAACCACGGTTCAGTGATGGTAACTGATAGTTGTACTATACTACAAATACTATTGCCTAACACATACTATTATTTAACACATTTATTCATTTTTTAGAGACAGGTTGAACTCTAGATTTTTGATTAGTACTACCTGATGAAGTGCTTTTCACTGGGAAATTTCACTGCCTTGAAAGATGACTTTGCAGACCCCTCTACCTAAACATCGCAATGACTGTCTCTTTTATAGGTCAGCTCTACAGCATTGTGTTGTCAATGAGCAAAGAGCACGTACTCTCGGCCGGATTTGACATCAACACCCCAGACAACTTTGGGAGGACCTGTCTACACGCTGCTGCCTCTGGAGGGTGAGATAGAAGCTCTACTTAGAATGGGCTATTTAAAAATCCACTGTCCCACTTTACATCAGGTGTCCTTTAGTGTGGGGGATTTTAAACTGGTGTCCGTGGACCCCCAGCATGTTGTATAAGGATGCACAATTAATCGTACTTTAACTGTGATCTCGTTTCTGACTCTCACATTTAATTTAAATTAACCAACTGCGATTATTAGTGAGCAAGCAAACAGAAATGATCAGTCAGGTAAAGTTGCAAATTGTTACTCATTTTTATTATAGGTTGTGTTTATAATAAGACACAGCCAAATCACAAACTCAACTGACCAATCACGCTCTCTTCAGAAGTTCACTACTGACCAATAGTGTTGTCACGGTACCAAAATTTCAGTAGTCGGTACCAATACCAATTAAATTTCAAGGTACTCGATACCATTTTCGGTACCAAAGCAAAACACAAAAACGGGTTTCTGAACAACACTCTTTTATTAACAAAGTCTACAAAACATTAGCAGCAGAACTAAGATCAAAAATATACCATTGAGCAACACTTTAAGTTAAATATATTATTTTTGAATTATAACAAAACTACAATGTACGCTTAAAGTATTTTTGAACATTTCTATAAGATTTGCTTCAACTTTTGCAACTTTTAAGTTTTTACCAAGTACTAAAAAACATAAAGTAAATAAAGAAGCATAGACAATAGAATGAATAAAAAACAATTTCCAAACTAATGTGCAAAGTGCTCTCATATTAATAAAGCTGAATATTGGCAATTTTCTTCACGATAAGAAATGCACAGTGACATATATTATGATTAAATAAGTCACAAGCATCACGTTATAATCTAGCTGCATTAAGCGTCTGCGCTCAAGGGATGAGCGTCCCAGAGGCAGAGTCTCTCTCTCTCTCTCTCTCTCAGCCGGGTGTAGTTTCAGTCTCTCTCCCTTAGATCGGGACATTCACGCAACTCACAGAAGATGCACCGACCACACAGAGAAATGCCAGTTTCTGAGTTTATAGTTATTAACATGAGCTGCTTCTGTATTATTTGAACTTTAATAAAGCTATAACGCATTAAATATAACTGCATTTAAAATGTAACGCATGTTTCCTTTAAAGAGCTCCGCCTCCGCTTATTACACAACGAGAGTGCTTCTGAATTTCCTTTTTTTATAATTCCCTAATACTTTGGGATGTACATAAGATGAAACTGTGAAAGTTTAGAGTGCATCTGGACTGATCTGTGTAATTCTTTCTCTCCTCCATCAGTTGTGAACTGCAGCTCTCACGCTTCATCATTACAGTTTAATGTGATTTCATGTTACGTTAAATGAGATCAAACGACTATTCGACAACGAAAATTGTTGTCGACAGTTTTTTATTCTCGACATTGTCGATAATGTTGGCTAAACGTTTCAGCCCTAATACAAATGATAATATGCTTTTAAACTCACCTGCTTTAGTTGCTTGAATTAATCCAGGTGTCTGTCTTTCAGGTGCTTTAGGAGGTAGGATGAAAATCAGGGCCTTACCACTAGGAGTTCTCCAAAGAGTTCCTAGCTAAGAGTTTTTTTCTTAAAAACTATTCACAAAACTGCTAAGATCAAGTTTTACTAAGGACATCTTAATGTTAGAGTAAGGTGGTTGACCTCGTTGCTATTGATGATGCCACATTTTATTAGCACACACTTTAAAATTGCCTAAAGGGATTGGTAGACAGGAAAGCGCAATTTGTCTGCAAATTACTCAGACATATAGCGGGCTATACACAGATCAGCCACAACAACCACCTGCCTAATATTGTGTAGGTCCCACTCGTACGACCAAAACAGCGCCAACCCACATCTCCGAGATCAATCTGAGATCATATTCTTCTCACCACAATTGTACAGAGAGGTTATAAATTACTGTAATCTTTGTCAGTTCGAAACAGTCTGGCCATTCTCTGTTGACCTCTCGCATCAACAAGGTGTTTCCATCTGCAGAACTGCCGCTCACTGGATGTTTTTTGCACCAGTCGGAGTAAATTCTAGAGGCTGTTGCGTGTGAAAATCCCAGGAAAATTAGCAGTTACAGAAATACTGAAACCAGCCCGTCTAGCACCAACAATCATCCATGCATTTTAACTAATCAGTCAATCATGTGGGAGCAGTGCATAAAATCATGCAGATACGGGTCCCCACCCCCCATCCTCACTACATCCTATAGAGCGACTATTGAGAGCATCCTGAGCAGCTGCATCACTGCCTGGTTTGGGACTTGCACCGTTTCGGCCCGCAAAGCCCTGCAGAGGATAGTGAGGACAGCTGAGAAGATTATCAGAGTCTCTCTTCCCTCCATCAAAGACATTTACAAAAAACACTGCATCCGCAAAGCTACCAGCATTGTGGGCGACCCCTTACACGAACTCTTCACCCTCCTGCCATCTGGCAAGAGGTACCGAAGTATTCGGGCCCTCACGGCCAGACTGTGTAACGGCTTTTTCCCCCAAGCCATCAGGCTCCTCAATATTCAGAGACTGGTTTGACACACACACACATGTGTCCTGAGTTGCACTTTAATTATTGTCACTTTGTAACTGTCTGCTACCTCAATAACTGCTATGTGCATAGAACACTATCTCATTGTGTGTTATGTTTACATTTGGCATTTTTAGAAACTGTCATCTTTTTGCACTACTGTGTACTGGTCGGTGCTGCACTGTGTCTTACTGTATCTATTGTCCTGTTAATTTTTAGTAATTTATTGTACAGTCCCGTACTTTTTGCACTTTATATAGGTATGTTATTTAGTCTGTGTAGTCTCATGTGGTTCTGTTTGTCCTTTGTTGTTTTATGTAGCACCATGGTCCTGGAGGAACGGTGTCTCGTTTCACTGTGTACTGTACTAACTGTGTATGGTTGAACGACAATAAAAACCACTTGACTTGAATTGACGTCAACCATCAGAATGGGGGAAAATATTTGATCTCAGTGATTTGGAGCGTGGCATGATTGTTGCTGCCAGATGGTGCCAAAATTGATGGGGTTCAACTTTTCAGTGAATCCCATCACTTGTGCATTTAGTTACATAAAGTGGATATGACAAAATATGGCCTGAAAATATTTGCTAAAATATAGCTAAACTATTTAGGATCCGTCTCATTGTGAGTAAATGATATAAAATGAAATAAAAATATTATTTTTTTCCTCTCCTTTTCTCTCCCTCAGAAATATTGAATGTCTAAACCTGCTCTTAAGCAGTGGAGCTGACATGAATAAGAAGGACAAGTTTGGAAGGTACAAATGGTCTTTATGAGCTTTTAAGCAGGCTGTTTTAGCCAGATCAAAAGGAGTGTATGTGTATATTATATTTTTTGTCTAGATGTCATGCTTATGATTATCTTTGTTAGGACTCCTTTGCACTATGCGGCTGCTAACGGGAGGTATCAGTGTGTGGTCGTGCTGGTGGGAGCTGGGGCAGAGGTCAACGAGCGTGATCGCTCGGGCTGTACACCTCTACACTACTCGGCAGCATCTACAGCATTCTGCAGGTGAAATACTCTCACACTTCCAAAACACCTGCGTAGTGTGTTGTCATGTTTTAAATATTACCATGCTTTGGTAGTATGGTATACACAGCATTACTGATGCCCGCTGTCTTTCTCAGAACGGACCGACCCCACGCCAGCACTCATCAGAACCAAGAGGATGGGGAGAAGGAATCATTCCTGTAAGTCCACTACAGTTCGGACAAATTCTATTGCTTCCTGAAAATAATGAACTGTCCGAGCCGTGGTTTAGCTGTTAGCAAATGTTCAAACCATTGTGCATTGGTGCTTAAGTGGCATCATGAGTTTGAAACTGGCTTTTTTTTTTTTTTTTTTTCAGTTGTTTCGCTTCATTCACAGTAATTTGTTTGGAACCCATTAAACTTGAATATTGTTATAATTTGGAAAGAATGAATAATAATACATTATTATTATTATTATTATTATTGACTTATCATTTTAAATACAACAGTGATATATTTCAGTCGTGCACCTTTAACTTCAAAACCCTCAGGCTTATATTTTGACATTCAGAACTCCCCAGGAAGTCCTGTATGTGTCTGTTTGTAGGCAAGTTCACAGGAGTTTAATTTGCTTATTCAAATTCTGGTCAAATGCACTTGATTGTGAACCGAACTATTGAGCTTCTACATCTGACATGTTCGTGGGTAGCGCTCAAATGTTGCACAACGCGCCACAAGTGTGTGTGTAAACGGAGCGCTGCAGGTGCATATTACATATTTACTTATTAAACACAGTCTTTTGTGATTCACAGAGCTGTCGCACATCTTCATGTGGCTTTGAATAAAACGCATGAGTCATATGAACTACTTTAATGGTACTATTATGGTTCTTTTAATGTCATTTTTGGAGCTTGACAGTAATGAACATGACTAACGCTCAGTATCGGATTTGGCTCTGGCTCTTCAAACTGATACCTAATCCATCTAAAAACTTCAGTATTGGATCCGATACCATAAGGTGTTGGAGTGATGGCTGCTGGAAATGCTAGATTTGATCAAAAACAACTTTTCAAATAGTGATGGTGCTGTTTTTTTATATCAGTAAACGTGTGTGTGTGTGTGTGTGTGTGTGTGTGTGTGTGTGTAAAGTTAAAAAAGGTTTACTGATAGTGTCATATTAATATACTATATATATAATGCTGAATAGTATGTAGAATAATGCTATGGGGGAATATAATCCTAGTGTCAAATGTCATCAGTAAATTATTATTTAACTGGATAAAACATGCACTTCAATTAAGTGTGTATTTAAAAAAAATAATGTAATTAGAGACTATATTACCTTAGAAAAATACTAATTTAATTTAAGATATTTTAAGAGAGTATGTAATCAGTGACTGTGTAAGCAGCATATGTATCTAACAAAATTCTGAATTATTCGCAAATATTTCCAATTTTTTGTCACAATTGGCCTGTTCTGGGCTGTTTTTTAGCCCCAGTACATCTCTAATGGATCATTTAGCACTTTTAAGAACATTGCATGTCTTATACAGTGTGTATATATATATATATATATATATATAATATAAAAAATATATATTTTCTTGATTAAGGCTTAGTTTAAAGAATCATGAGCCAAACTGTTAGTTCAGTATTGTGAACCAAATCGTGAGATCAGTGAATTGTTACCCCGCTTCTATACACAGTATAAATTAGTTGCATACACTGTTCATCCACAACATTAAAACCACTGACAGGTGAAGTGAATAACATTGATTATATCAATATTGTCAAGGGGTGGGGTATATTAGGCAACAAATTCAGTTCTTGAATTTCATGTGTTGGATGCAGAAAAAATGGGCAAGCATAAGTATCATAGCATCTTTGACAAGGGCCAAATTGTGATGGCTAAATGACTGGGTCAGAGCATCTCTAAAATGGCAGGTCTTGTGGGGGTGTTCCCGATATGCAGTGGTTAGTACTTACCAAAAGTGTTCCAAAGAAGGACAACCGATGAACCGGCGCCCAAAGCTTGATGCGCATGGGGAGCGATGGCTAGCCTGTCTGGTCCGATCCCACAGAAGAGCTACTGTAGCACAAATTGCTGAAAAACGGAATGCTGGCCATGATGGAAAGGTGTCAAAACACAGTGCTTCGCAGCTTGCTGTGTATGGTGCCGTGTAGCCGCATACTGGTCAGAGTGCCCATGCTGACCCCTGTACACCACCGAAAGCACCTACAAATGGGCACGTGAGTGTCAGAACGGGACCATGTAGTAATGGAAGGTGGCCTGGTCTGATGAATCACGTTTTCTTTTAGATCATGTGGATAGCCAGGTGCATGTGTGTCGTTTACCTGTGGAAGAGATGGTAGCAGTATGCACAATGGGAAGAAGGCAGCCCGGAGGAGGCAGTGTGATGCAATGTTCTGCTGAGAAACCTCGGTTCCTAGCATTCATCTCGATGTTACTTTGAATTTACCACATACCTAAAGATTGTTGCAGACCACGTACACCCCTTCAAGGCAACGGTATTACCTGATGGCAGTGGCCTCTGTAAGCAGGATAATGTGCCCTGCAACACTAAAAAAATTGTTCAGGAATGGTTTGAGGAACATAAAGTGTTTACGGTGTTGAATTGGCCTCCAAGTTCCCAGATCTCAATCCAATTGAGCATTTATGGGATATGCTGGACCAACAAGTCTGATCTATGGAGGTCCCACCTCGCAACTTACAGAACTTAAAGGATCTTCTGCTAACGTCTTAGTGCCAGATATCACAGAACTTATTCTTGTGGGGTCCATGCCTCGACGGGTCAGAGCTGATTGGCAGCATGAGTGAAACCTACTTGATATTAGGCAGGTTGTTTTAATGTTGTGGCTGATTGGTGTATGTAATATGTAAATGTAGAGTATATAAATGGTAAATGATCTGCACTTTTAACCTTAACGGTATTCAAAGCGCTTTACACTGTGACTCATTCACCCATCCACACACATTCATACACCAATGGTGGCAGAGCTGCCATGCAAGGTGCTAGCCTGCCATTGGAGCAACTTGGGGTTCAGTGTCTTGCCCAAGGACACTTCGGCATGTGGAGTTGTGTGGGCCGGGATTCGAACCACCAACCCTGCCATTAGTGTCCGACCTGCTCAGTATATGTCTATATATGTGACACTCTGGTGTGGAAACATGGGTACACATTGTCCTTTTTGTTGTTTTATAAGCTGTATTTGGGTACAGAACTGACTAATACTGTTGCACACTTTACATGTATTTGTTATATAAATGTTGATGTAATCAATCGATTGTTTCTGTAGGTGTGTGGAGCATTTGTTGGATAATGGTGCTGATCCATCTCTGTGCAACACTAAAGGATACAGTGCTGTGCATTACGCCGCTGCCCACGGCAACAAACAAAACCTGGAGCTGGTGAGATTAACCTTCACCTCTAAAATCATCCATGTCCACTGGATATTTTAGCATAAGTTTTAGCACAGTAAAAATGCTTGATGCACGTTCTTTTTCTGATTTTGTAGCTTCTGGAGATGTGCTTCAATACACTAGGAGACAAGGACAATAACGAGCTCGTCAGCCCACTACACTTGGCGGTGCGAACAAAAAGTCTTGTGTTTATGCTGTGTTCCATTCCAAAGTCGGATGTGGGATATTGCTACTTGTATCTCCTACTTCTGACCATAAACCATGCCATTCCCAGATGTTTGAAGATGACATATTAAAAATTAAATTGCAATGCTAGCATTTGCTTTGAAAGTCTTTGATTATCATCAAACTCTGTTCATGATAAATTAAGTTACGGAGGATAAATTACAATTTTTGTGAAATGATCATCAGAAAAGCTAATTTACAGTGATTTACACTGTACTGTATTTGCTTAAATGTTTATCTTTAACTATATGTGTCTCACAAACACATAAGTAGAGTTGATAATTGAACAACTGATTGACAGTCACTAAAATCACCATTTTACTTTACCTGACCTGTCAGGCGGAATCTGGTCACTGGGAATGTGTTGCCGTGTTACTTGAGTCTGGAGCATGTGTAGATTCGTGTGACCCGGTGGGGCGCTCTGTGCTGTTCATCGCCTCTCAAAGAGGACACGCCCGCTGCTTGGAGCTCCTGCTCAGCCAATCAGCATCTTGCCTGCTCACCGAGCACCGCAGCAAATGGGGCCCTCTTCATGTTGCAGGTACACAGAGTTTATTAATTGGTTTATGAAAATGAGCTTTGTGTGTGTGTGTGTGTGTGTGTGTGTTTGACAAATTACTTTTTTGTTTGTTGGATAGCTGCCAATGGCCATTCAGAATGTCTGCGAATGCTGCTCTGTAGTGAGGGGGGAGCCGACCTTGTTAATGTTACAGACACGGAGGGACAGTACGTATGAGCTGATGAATTAATTACATTTTACCACACATTTTTACTCCTATTTTACACATGTGCATTAAATATTATCAAACAGTGATTGGTAACTCATTACAAGTAATGCAGATTACATTTGGAAGTAACAAGTGAGTTTAACATTTGTTTTTTGCTTACACCATAAATACCTGAATTACTTTTAAGTAACTTGCATTACTTGTCTATGTATTTACTGAAAACTACTAAAGAACACCTCTCCTTTCCCTATAACATAGTAGTGTAGGCCAACTGTGCACACTGCAAGTAAACTGCCAGCTAAGCTGTCTACACTGCAAGTGGTGCAACAATATAGTGTAGTCGTTATTATAATGCAAACTATGCTGGTGGTTCAGATTTTAAGTAAAAGTTCAACCAAAAATGAAAATTCTCATCATTTACTCACTCGTGCCATCCCAGATGTGTATGACTTTCTTCTTCTGCAGAATACAAAGACTTTTAGAAAAATATTTTGACATTGTTGTAAGTTCATACAATACAAGTGAATGGTGACCAAAAGTTTGAAGCTCCAAAAAGCACAAAGGCAGCATAAAAGAGAACGAACCAATATGTAATCTTGCCATTGCAGTCTCTAGTAGAGTTAGACCATTGCTTCAGAAGGCATGGATTACACCACTGGAGACTTATGGATTACTTTTATGCTGACTTTGTGCTTATTGGTGCTTCAAAGGTTTGGTCACCATTCACTTGCATTATACAAACCTACAGAGCTGAGATATTCCTCTGGAAATCTTAATTTGTGTTCTGCAGAAGAAAAAAAATAATAGAATTTACATTTTTGGTTGAACTATTCCTTTATAAAATAAACCAAGCATAGCAGATGTGAAAGCAAAGGGAAAAGTAGAAACAATGTGTTATTGTCCATAAAACATAATGCAGGTAGGTACTTAGGAATAATGCAATGTGCTACTTTTAGACATAACATTCCCAAACACTTTTGGTAAGTGATCAAAATGGTTTTAAATCACTTAAACGTTTCTCTCTTCTCAGAACTCCGTTGATGCTGGCAGTGCTGGGGGGACACACTGACTGCGTTCATCTGCTGCTGGAGAGAGGAGCTTGCCCTGATATGGGAGACAGGAGAGGAAGAACAGCCTTACACAGAGGGGTGAGATCATGGAAACATAATTGAATTAATGTATTATTGTCCTCCATTCGAATGGAGTTTCTAACCAGGCTGGTCTTTGTAGGTGGTGATGGGTCGAGAGGACTGTGTAACCGCACTGCTGTCCCACAATGTCTCAGTCCTGAGCAGAGATTTTCAGGGGCGAACTGCGCTCCATCTGGCTGCTTCCTGCGGCCATGTTGACATTCTCTCCAATCTGCTTTCTGCTGCTGACCACTCCCATCCCCAAGACCCACTCACAGACCGCCATGGCTACACACCCGCACACTGGGCAGCCTATCATGGTATGATGTCTCAGTGGCTCTTTCACCTTACTTAAAGTGCATTGAAGATATTTGACATCAGTGACATCCTTTTGCTTGTGAAACAACAGGTCATGAAGACTGTTTGGACGTTTTACTTGAACTTAAACCATGTAGTATCCAGGAGGGAAACCCCTTCACCCCACTGCACTGTGCTCTGTGAGTATTCTTCTAGTTTATGTAAAGTATTTCCTTCTCCAAAGCATACATAATGGAAATAATGCTTGCAGAGGCACTAATATTCACCTCTATTTAAATGTGTTAGTCCCTCATATTGCCTAATCCAAAACTGTCTTATGTGTTGGAGTGTATTGTCTGGGTTATCATTTTGTAACTCCATAGAATGTCTGTGTAATGGTGCTCTATCTGTTTATGTTTTTCCATTTTAGCATTAATGGCCATAGTGGTTCTGCAGAGCTGCTGTTGGAATCCAGTGTTTGTAATTTGCTGGTAAACATCAGGGATGCCAAAGGAAGGTTGGTTGAAGGTTTAATAATTCTGACTTGGAAAAACATTACACCAGTTAACTATTAGCTAAGAATTAAGAGGCCTATTGGCTTTCTAAGATATTTAATATGTTGGATATAAGATACCTTAATAGTAGCATATATGATTGAGTATACAGCTCTCCATATGTTTGAGGACATGAACGGTTATGGGCAGCCAGCCTTGGTATTTATGGATTGCATACATAAATGGCTCTCTCCTGTGTTTTGCTGCTAGAACCCCGCTCCACGCGGCTGCAGTCGCTGAGGACGTGGCTGGGCTGCAGCTGGTTCTGCGGCATGGAGCTGACATCAACGCCGTGGACCATTCTGGGCGATCTGCACTGATGGTGGCCGCCGATAATGGCCAAAGCGGTGCCGTGGGTAAGTGCACGTCCATGGCCTATTGCACGAAGCTAGTTCAAAAAACTCTGAGTAAGTTTCAGGTTGACAAAACCAGATAGAGCCAAATCGGTTTAGATCTGGTTGAGCGATCATTATGAACATTGGTGTTGTAGATGGTTGTATTTGGATTTTTGCCATAACATATAAAATTATTGATTGAGAATCCCACCGTTTTAACAGATAGCCATGATCTTTCAAACTTGGTGAGTAGCTGGTCAAAAATCGCCTTACAAAATAAGATAACACTGTAAGAAAAGCTAACAAAGTTGGCAAATATAACAACTTACTAAGATCAGCTGCGGAGGACACCGGCGATTCACTGTTTATCACGAGCGTTACTGGCTGAATTCAATGCCCTAGTTAGTGAGCAGGCTGGTCGGTGTCATATGTTTGCTCCGTCCATTGTTGCTCCGCTTATGTCCTCCTTATGGTCCCTGTTTTTCAATTTGTTTATGATTTTGTCAATTGTCGGACCGATTGAAGGTGGCATGCATCATTTCGTGCTGTATCTTTATTCTCGTAGAGTATTTTTTCCACTTTGCGCGCGCTCTCTCTCTCTCTCTCTCTCATTCATATATATATATATATATATATATATATATATATATATATATATATATATATATATATTATCATGGATCTTTGTAAATACCATATCGCAAGTAGAGCATTTGTTTCGTCGTATTACCTGAACACTTTTACTGTCTGATAATGACAGTAAAAGTAATATAAATGTTTTTTTTTATCATTGTTATAGAGCGAAGAATTTCTCCTTACTGCAAATGATAGCTTCTGTTGTTGTTTGGGGAAACTTTACCATGGTGACAAAACATTATCCCACCCTCTGCCTTCTGATATAATCGGTTCCTGCGTAGATGCCAGCAAGCTTTTGAGGCCTGTGTGGAACCAGGTTTTCGGCCTCGGAATGGCCTTTTCTGTGGTGGAAATGCACGGAACAGTTTTAGAATTCGCACCAGCCCAGGAACTCACGCCCGAACCATGTTGGTGGAAAAGGGCTACCTGAAGCTTGTGCACATGAATGAGTGATGTTTGACACAAACAGCTTGGAGAGAGTCGGGCTATTTGCTTCTCGCGAGAGTTATGGCGCCACTGATGAGTCACTTTACTCAGTTAGCAAGCTGTAACCCAGAATAAAACCTGCCTCACAGCAGGTTAGCCTTGTTGCGAAAGTAGCTATGGTGATGAACACTGGTAAAGACCGACCCACCTTCTTGAGCCCGAAAAACTAAAAACTCGCTCAAACTAAACTCAATATATTTTTTTTTTTTTTTTTTTTTTTAGGGCAATGAAGTATCAGTTCTTAAAATTATAAAAACAATTAAATGTATGACGATTATTTTAATTTTTTTGCCATGCTAAATGAAATAATGTCAATGTGTAAATGTGTGACTTCTATTACTGATTCTAGTTGTAATGCAGATTTTCTGTTATTGTTCTATACAGCCCTGCTGCTGCACAGAGCCAAAGCTGACCTGTCTCTCCTGGATGTGAACAAGAACACTGCCCTGCATCTTGCCTGCAGCAAGGTAAACATTTCTTTATGGAAACCTAACAATAACTTTATTTATTTTTATCTGATTCAAAAAAAAATTATGCTTTATTGGTAACTGTCTGTTCTTGAAGGCTCATGAAATGTGTGCCATGCTGATCTTGAAGGAGATCCACAACCCTATCCTTATCAATGCAACCAACAGTATGCTTCAAATGTGAGTATTCTCCTCATAATAATAATAATAATAATAATATATATATTTTTCTTTAAAAAATGCTAAACGAATCCTGAAACAAATCACCCTGAATTGAACCCAACCATCTCATTTAAGCTTGGCAATTATTTAAAAAGAATTGAAATTCCAATTCTTTTTCTCTCTTTCTGTCTTTACAGGCCTCTCCATATTGCGGCCAGAAATGGTTTGGCTACAGTGGTTCAGGCCTTGCTGAGTCGTGGAGCCACAGTGCTGGCTGTTGATGAGGAAGGTAGGACAGGCTTTACTACTGTAGAGTGAATTGCCCTTGCTGTGTCCAGACAAGACTTCATAGTTGACTGCAGTCAGTTCAGTCCCTATCCCAAAGAGCACACTTGATTTGGACTTGCAGTTTTGTCCTTCATTTGTGTTTGTCATTTTATGATTAAGAAGGGTGCTTGTAAACAGGGCTGTCGATTAAATTCATGGAACCCAGGGCAGAAATTTTACAGGTGTGCTGCTCCTTTTCCAGACCCAATGTTAAGGCTGTGCATAGAGTCTTGACTTGTTGTTGGGCCACAAGGGCAACGATTTCATCAGGGAAACAAATCATCATTTGGAATATGGCCCAATACATGTATATTGTAGTGTCGCATGTTACAATTATTTATTTTTTTTATATCTATTATCGTCACTGAGGTCCACTTATAATGTTAGTAAATAATTTTTAGCACCAAAACAGTCATAATTTAATAAGATATAATACATTTTCACCCTGTCTCTGGCCCTCTTTCTGAAATGCTCAGTTTTAAGCTATCTGGCCCTTTAAGATTTAAATGTAAACGCTCACTGTTATGATTGGCTTACTTTGTGCAGCCCCTCAAATTCAGCCATATTTGAAACTCAGTTGGAAGAAAATGAACAAGCTTCACATTATAATTTATAAAACTAAATTTCAGGGTTAACACAACATACAGCCAACACATTTCATCTTAATGTATCAAAATATTCACTCACGCAGAGCAACTGTCAAATAGTCATGACATTTGAAACATTTGTGAATGAAACCATTTTCTCATGGGTCCGGTAGAGTTTAACTGCCTCATCTTTCAATAACAGTTCCTCTGAAAAGCTTGAATCATACTGTGATTGGTTCACAAACAATCCATGCTTGTATGAGCCCAAAAGCACATTCGGTACACACTGAAATACAATCTGCGCAGTCCACGCTGGTATGAGCCCAAAAGCATATTCGGTACACACTGAAATACAATCTGCGCAGTCCACGCTGATATGAGCCCAAAAGCACATACAATCTACACTGAATATGCAAATGTAATACAATCCACGGTGATGTTGGGTGCTTCAACAGGCCAAAGCAGAGATGCTGGTCTTCACATCTCCCCTGTTTGTTTACTCACAGAACTGCCTGTGTTTCCTGAGTTATAACTTGACATTGTGTCTTTTAAAAGAGGTTGTATCACTGGGCTGGGCTGGCAAAAAACTTGTGATACTTGTGTGACGCACGACACTTGAGTAGATGCATTTTATTAACCGCAAAAGATAGGGTTATTTCATAGCGTATTTTTCTGATCTTAATGACTCAACCATTTTGGTGTTTCTACAATAGAGGGCACACAAAATAATTGTTGCCAGTGAGAAATACATGAACTGGGTTTGAATGTTGTTTTAGACTGATGAAATTGAAAGAAGATAAATCTCAGAATGTTACTCGCATAACCCCCATTGTCACCTTACGTACCCCCAGGGGTATGCGTACCCCAGTTTGGGAAACACTGCTGTTGATGAATCTCCCATGTCAGGCCCTCTCTCCTCTTCACCTGTGTAACTTAGCACCAGTTGGTGGAGCCAAGGGTGCAATGGTGAAATATAGGCATTGATGTCTTGCTGAAGAGGTGGTCATATGCAGATGTATTTGGTCCTTGTGATGTCACAAGTTCCACAAATTCCAATTGGGCCATTTGAACAGCTTTGTTTAAATAAGTGCTCTCTTTCTATTAAGAAGGATGTTTTCCTTTCTGAAACTTGCAGTATGTTTTTATAGTTCAATGAACTCCTATATGTCAAAAGACCAAGGAAAGTTAGATTCCTCGTGTCATGACCCCTTTAAGATAAATGGAGAACAAGACATTGTCAATATGTGATGTGATTATATTATCGTCAATTTTAGAATGACCAAATATGGCTATTGATCATGGAAATATTATCTGCTAAAATGATGAGGTTTTCCTAAGTTAATATCTCTGTTTGTTGTGTGTGATCTTGCAGGTCATACTCCAGCCCTGGCTTGCGCATCCAACAAAGCTGTTGCCGACTGCCTAGCTCTCATTCTCTCAACCATGAAGCCTTCCTCCTCCTCCCCCTCTTCCTCGTCGCCCTCCTCTCCCAGCCTCAATCTGCTCAAGCACTGTGGCATCACCGCCGCCTGCCCCCCTCTGCCCAATGGAGGCCTTCGCCATGGTTACGGCAAAGATCGCCATGGCGCTACCATTGGCTTGGATGGCTGCTTGACTGAGTGAGGCATTCTTACTCGCTTAACCACACCACGTGCAAAATCGCAAAGGGGTCTTGCGCATGTTCGCTTAGTTTGGTCCTCTCTACACACTTAGATAAATCTATATGCAATTACAGCCACACATCCCTCTTGTGCCAGTGTCAAAGCTTTTCTTTACATCTCAGTAGAGAGAGAACACAAGAGGATGAATCTAGCTATTTATTTATTTTTATTTCCCAGACTTTCCTTCCCCCGTCTGATCTTAAAAGGATATTTCATCCAAATATGAAAATTCTGTCATCATTTACTGATCGTAATGTCACCCAGGTGACTGGGAATATCAGTCTGTAACATTCTGCATTGTTTGTTCAATGGAAGAAAGTTGTATGACTTCGTAACAACAAAAGGTTAAAGTAAAACATGACAGAATTTAAATATTTGGGTGAACTGTCCTTTTAAATCCTGTCCATTTAATACGAGTGTAATATGTCTAAAATCTGAATCTAAGCCATTTATTTGAACCAGTATCCATCACTGGTGAGTCAGTCATTGTTTTCTTCATTTTGGTCAATTTGACATGGTTAATGTTAGAATTATGCAGCTGTGTGTCTCCATGGTAACAGTGATAATGGATCGGTTTCCATATCATGCCTCCTATTTGCGTGACGCTGTGGCCTTGCATAGGAATTTACAGCCTGCCCTGAGGAACAATTTAAACGGGTTACACTAGAATTGCATGAATTTGTGGGACCATGTATTTGATAGTGGTCTTGTGTGTGTGTGTGTGTGTGTGTGTGTGTGTGTGTATGTGTGGCGTCCACTTTTGCGCAACCGTTTTTCATCCCATACTTGACTCTTACGTTTTGAGGTTTTTATGTGAGGTGCAATCTGATTTAGCACAGATCAGGAAAAAACAAAAACAACCTAACAGAATCATTTTGACAGAAGGGAAAACCATACTACCTTAAGCCAAAAGACCAATGACCTTCTAATTGAGGGGTCTAATATATAATGCATGTTTACTGTCAGAGAGAAAAGGAATGAGTTTTTTGGAAATTTCATATTGGGTTTACATTGGAGGTATTTGCTAGTCCAGATCACTGTTTGTAGATGGGCAGAAGAAGAGTCTTTAAGTGTCATTATATCGGGCATAGAAAACATTACCAAGATACTACACTAAGGAAGTACAGAAAGCACAAAAATGTCATTACAGACTATTGAAACTGCAAGCGTCATACACAGTACTTGCTCCTTAGGGCCTCCCAGTTTTATTTTATTTTCACTTTTTGGGTTGGCAGGGGTTCATAAAATATCTTCAATTAAGTCTACTGCTTTGCTAGGTGATATTGCTATAAAATTTTGTGTGGAGTTGCTTTCACAGTGCCTACTGAATTATTATTTTTTGGTATTTATTTTATTTTCGGTCTATAAACGGTCCAATCTGATAAAAACATGCCATTTGCGCTCTTTCAAAGTCATTAAAATGGTGCTTCCACCAGTGAAACATGGGTTGACTATTTCACTATAATCCATTATTGAATGATTGACTGATAGTTCAGTTCATTCAGGAAGATCTGATTGATTCATATATCAGAACCCAGTTGGGTTTTATTCTGACTTGGAGGAGTGTATATGGTCAAAATATAAATGCATTTGTCAAATGTTATGAATTACTGATTAGACTGTTTTATATTTGTTTATGGTGTTGGGGAGCAGTCATGGGTATGACCAAAGCTGATCAATTTCTAAATCAAATTTTATTAAGAACTGAAAGATATCTTAAAAAACAAAAACAAAAAAAAAAGAAAGAAGAAAAAAAAACAAAAAAAAACATCAACTTTTAAATGAAGTAATATACAGGAAAATATCTATTCACCCCTGCTTTTTATAAAATGCTTCCTTATTGCCAAAGGTAGATTAATTAAAGTTAAGATTGTGCTTCCAATAGGTTTTTTTGCACCTAAACCATGAAATAAGAACATGTGAATGAGTGTTTGAAGCATCTTTTTTTTTTTTTTCTTTTCTTTTTGTGTACTACAAACAGGCAATATTTGCTCAGTCGGAAATGAGACAATCAGTTGAAAGGGCTTTTAATTTTACCATAGAATATTTTTAATTACATTTTTTTTTTGTTAACGAGCAAAAGCACTTACATGTTTTTCACAATTAGGAGGAGCTATACAAAGTAAAAAATCTATATTTCACCCTAACTGATTCAAAACATTTACAAACTAATACGTACATTTGCCATGAAATGCGGACTTGTTCTCAAGTATACTAATACTGTTACTTTCATTAGTTCATTATAATTTTAATGGTGTAGATAAAGTAGCTTTGAAGTCTTTTTATAGTAAGTGATATTTTATTGGGGAATGAAGGTGCGTTAGACAAAAAAGATCAACTAATATGAGACGTTTTAAAGGCCTTGTGGAGAGAACGTATTTACACGGATTTCTGAAATGACCTCTCATTTTAATGACAGGTTTTGGCTGCTACCAAAAGACTCTATATAGGCCTGATACAAAGTACTTGTTAATAAAAATAAAAAAAAACACTTCTGCATATATCAGCATCTGTTTACAAGCTGTAACTGGTCAAATATCTGACCTCCGAGTACAAATATGCATGTGTGCAAATCAGATTGAGTCAAGCCAATGCTGTGTTTTAATATTTTCACAGAGAAATTAATTCAAATGGGCTACATGACTAAGAGGAATTTCCATGTGGTTGAAGTTGGATTCATTTTGGCGTATGTTTACCTGTAGTATATTTAAGCTTGACTTTATCACTAACAGTAGTGTACAGTTTGGTGTATGTGTGGACTGCATAGGGTACGATAATGAAGTGCAAGTTATGGTGAGCTTAAAGTTATTTGCACTGCCAGTTATACTGCTTGTAGATGTACTAAAAAAAAAAAAAAAGATTTATAAATTACGTAGGATAGTCACACCACATGTAGTTGAGTTGGAATGAACTAGTGCCCGTGGAGCCTGTGAGTAGTTCTGCATTTAATTTGGTGCAAGAAAAAGTGCTGCTTTTGATTGTATCTCAGAGCGAAATTTTTATAGAGGCGATAAGGGACCAGTTAAACAATAAGGGAACCAGTCACAAAGAGGCAATTTGTGAGAGAAAATACGAGTAGAATATAACTGATGTGGGGAGTTTTCTCCTCAAAATCATTTAGTGCCATAACTTTTTGTTTCCTTTCTCATTTTAATACGTTTGTAAAATGTGAATGAATGATTCCTTTGGTTCGATTTTTGTGTGCGCAAGACCATTACCAAAATAAGAAGTCCAAGCTAACATAAGCTACTGTGCCCATTGTATATTATTTTTTTTTTTTTCCCTTTTGGAAATTTACCTAGTATGCTAAATTAAAAAAAATGCCAGTACATTCACAATCGGACTGTCTCAAAATGCCAGTATATTTGTAATTAAGCTATACTGATGGGCTGGTTTGCCCTTGGTGGAGCTCCCCTCCACCCATTGAAGTTGCTGAGAAGTCGAAGTCGATACTTTCATTGCTAAGCCATAACTTAGCATTTGCCCTTATCAATTAAAAAGGCCGGATTTGAGTCATCCAGTCAACAGCTCCTTCAAAAAAATATATGTTCCATTGTGATTGGTTGTACCCATTGATTTGATAATTTGGGGAAATGTTTATTTCTGCACAATGGAATTATAAAACGCCTTAATTTTATTAAAAACTGAAGGGCAGATTTGAGCATTTACCTAGGTTTTCTCATTTTATTCTGAATCAACAAATGAGCAATTATGCGCTTTATGGACCTTTTTTTTTCTTTGCTATGAAGGGCCAGATTTCATTGCCTGTTGACCAAGCTATAATCGGTGCAGTTACTTGTAGGCAGTTTAAATACGACACTTGGAATAATTGTAATCGGTGTGTTGGAAAGCAGATTAATTGTAGCTTATCTCAGTGTCCTTATTGTGTGTGTCCATCCTTACATTTGTATTGATATCATTATTTTGTTTCTCACAAAGGTATTAATGGCTGATAGAATGTCTGATTTACCTCAGTGGACCTCAGTGTCCCTTCTACTTGAAGACGCATCCATTTAAGGCAATACTCAAAACACCCGTTTCATTTAACTTATGTCTATCTCCCAACTTTTTGCCTTAAGAGGAAACGGTATAGTTCAGCTGTCGCAGCACTTAAGAGATTTCGCCGTAAACCTTGGATCTCATTCCTCTAGCAGTGAGATTCAATAGAAGCACACATTTCTATAGGTTGTCTTGCTGAAAGATGCATCATAATTGCTTCTGGCCTCAAAATCAGAATTTTCAATTATTAGGAATTTTTGCACTAGAAGTTATACATATTTTTCTTTTTTTTGTTTAATATATATATATGTGTCGAAAGTATTTACCGTAGCACATTAAATGGAACAGCTCATTTTGACCTTAAAATAAAACATGAGACTTGAAACTTTAAAACTCACAACAAAATATCAGATTTGTTTTCTCCTAAATGAAGTGTCAGGTACTGATTTACACTCTTAAAAATTGAACTTGAATCTGTGAGAAATACAGCACTAAAAACGTGTAAAGATGGAAAAAATAATAACGGTACAATGAACAAAGGAATTGCAAGGTAAAAAAAAAATTGGGACTGGCTCAAGCAAAAAACTAAATTGCCCAATGACATTCTTTACAAGCCAAGGTTAATGAATTTGGTACCCATTTTTATTTTGTTTTCCTGATTACAACATTTAGGTAGTAAAAACTTGTGCTGTCCTATAAAAGCAAGTCTTTCTAACAAGGTAAATAACAAGAGCACAATACTGAATTGTGCTATATGTAATTCCTCAAGAAGTGTGGTCAGAATTGCCTTGATGTGGCAATCTTACCTCATAAACTAGTTGTCCTTAAAATCTATCGTGCTATATATACTGAAACATTATTTTTAAGTAGGCTTTTAGCTACGCATGCTCCGTAAAACTGGAATCCTGAGGTCGCGTTCCTGAGGCCTTGTGAATGGAGAACATTGGAGTTTTCAGGAGGTGCTCTTGAACTAAGATGATGTCCTTCATCCTGGCTTAGCATTTTGCTTCATACCTCTTATTCATTGAGTTATTACTCTATATAAGCGCTAATATTACAAATTGTAAATCTGCTAGTGAATGAAATGATATATCTGAAAAAATAGCTGCTTTTTGTTGCTCTCACCAGCAGTTTGTTTTCATAAGGCTAGTTAGAAGACCACCAAAGCCTGACTGAATGGCTTATCTGACAGGGCACGTAGGGATCCCTTTAAAATTCATTGTTTTGTATTTGATGAAAGCTATGCAGGAATACATTCATTTGATCTCACAAATTTGCATAGTGCCACAAGAGATAGCCCTAGCACTTCGTTCGCGATCACAAAACTTCATCTTCAAATCCAAAACGCTGTCTTCATTTGCTTGTAGGCTTTGGTTGAGAAAATGACCGCTTTGCATGGCATGCTGCTATTTCTTTGGAGTCTGTGAGCATCTTCATCATCTCTTAAAAGTATAATACACTTTTTGACAAGTATGTGGGATTGTGCCTTTTGTTAACATGTACATGCCACAGGGTATGGTCTTCCATTAACACCTTTAGTGAGCCTTATGAATGAACAACTGTTGTAAGATTCAAAAATAGCCACCATCCATGTGGTTGTGTTTTGAGTCATCAAAACACTCGATTGAATTTGTCACTACACCGCAGATGAATAAATAATATTTGTACATTTAATTCAACATTAATGACAAAAAAACAAAAAACACTTGTCCGGTTCTAGTTAGTGACCGGTTAAAACTCTATGGAGAAACGTGTTTAGTTTTACAAAGTGTGAATTCTTTAGCGATGTAGATGTTTGCCGTGTCGTGTTTGTGTGGTAATGCATCTGAGATTAGTTGTAACCCAGTGTCTTGTAGAATATTGGCATGACTCCTTTACTCTGTTTTATTGACGTCAAATGTATCCACCTGAAATGGACTGAAGTGCAATAACTTTGTGCGCCATAGTATCCTTAATGGAGGAAAAATGCCCTCGTACATCATCCATCATATTTCTTTTTCTTCGAGCAGGGTATTTTATTTTCTTATTTATTTTTCGTATTGTAGAAAACTCCTTCCTGCTTTGCTCTCCATAAGTGGCACTTTCTTGTGGAATGTACGATGGACTTGTTGGAAACTGTGATGGGTGTCAAAGCCTTATCGATACTACTTGTTCACTGGAAAGATGGCATTTCTGTTTGTTCATTGGCTGATTGGTCAGAGTGCCGTTTTCCATGTACCCTCTCCAGCGCCACTGAAAGTCCGTGTGAGCTTTTGTGGCTTGAAAGCATAATTTGTGTATGTGTGTGGGGGTGTTTAGACCTACTAATTTACCTCTGATCATTTGATTTAATACCAAAAGCGAAGCGCATTGTCTAGGATTACAATTCCTTCTAATCGGATTAGAGTTTGGAAATGGTATCTTGAATGTTGTTAAACTGTGTTGGTCATCCATTGCCACCATTAACCTGTGAAATATGCAGTTTTATTTACCCTACATACAATATTTGAACTTTGGGCCATATGTTATGCGGTACCAAAGAACCTTTAATTGCTGGGCGATTTTTCTTTTTTAATTTTTCAATGTCTGACCCATCAAGATCTCAACCTTTGCCATTTAATGTGTTTGTAAATTCTCAAAACTTCAAAACAATTGTACTTGTATCATAATGCAACATTCCTTTTTTAATTTCACGGATGTAACGTTTAATAGTTGGCAACCAATACTGGGAGACATCTTCAGTAGTTTAGTCCAGAATAACTTCAGTTGTAACTTTTAAGGTCCATTGTTTTGGCCTGAAGCAATCAATGATTTTACATTTGAACCTGAATTACAGGGAGCACACTGAATACGTACTCTAGTATTTCACAAAGTAGGACCAATGTATGTGTCTTTAGAGATGGCCACTTGATTTCATTCAAGAACAAGCAATACAAGCATCAAGAGTCAATTGTATATTTCTTAAGATTTGTTGGCTCTGGCTACTATTGGCCTTGCTATTAATCTGTGGCACCTTAGGTTAACACCCTCTTCTTGTAACTGAAACTTAACATAAAAGATTTCAGTGCTAAGAGAGCCTTATTTCAGTCAAACTGAATGTGAATTGGATGAGTGCAGGATTTGGCCATTTTGAAAGGACTGGCTTCAATAAAGTGGACTTATCTACGTCCCATGTTTGAATCCAGTTTCACTTGGACCCACCGTCTATAAGACTTTCCAAAATTTGCTGTTACACAAGCAAAAATACTACACCGTGGCTACGTTTCCATTTTCAAAACCCAAACGGCTTGGATGGAAACCCTTTCTGATAAAACAGGGTTACGATCACTGCTTCCAAGCTCTGCTTGACATGCCAAGTATTTCGCTACCAGTTAAAATTTGTAATTTGCGTCGTAACATTTGCACTGGCATCAGACAAAGTGACTGATTCAATGTACAATAAAAACAAAAGTCACAAAATGATGCACTAGTTACCTGAGTATTTGAACTTTGAGCCGTTAGGTAGAAATGTGAAACGATCCTGGACTTGTAGGTGGCATTTGTCCGATCCCAGATTGTGTTTGGAGTTTCGACATTGTAAACGTAGCGACCGATCTTGTAGGGCAGCACCCAGTGTGTATGTGTCTCCGTATGCGAGTGTGAAATGAACTGGGGTCATATCAAACCCTGTATACCTCATCGACATATCTGCAAATATTCTTATCCTGTTTTTAAGTTGAACGTGTAGGAGATACCATCACCAGCAAAAGCCTGGGACCATTGCAGGGTCTACTACATCACACCAATTCTGTATCAATGAACAAGATCGTAACTTGCTTGCATAAAACACCTACCACTCTGCTTTAAGCCTCACATATCCGTGGGGTTACCAAGACTATGGTTTAGATTTAGCAAAACATGAGGCATTTTAAGTAGCATTATTCCTACCTCTGTGTTACAGCTTGATGCATCAAAATCTCCACCAGTTGTTGAAAAATGGAAATAAATATATATATGTATATGGAACAGATATATAACTTATAACCAACAATCGGTGATTTAAGACAACAGTTAGTGTGCTCGACTGTGTCTGTCTGTGTGTAACATATATTTATAAGTATACACAACAGAGTACCACTGGAATGTGAAGCCAGACTGTATTATGATTTTTGTGTGTATTTTTCTTTGTAACTTTCTCCCCATTATATTTCAAATGATGTCATATGTGTCTCGCCTCTATCGCTCCGCACATTTTATTTTGCTTGTTTTGACAAAATGGGAAAAAACAGCCTATACTAGTTGGCATTTACATTAGTACTAATTTTTTTCCCCCTGGTTTTGGTCTCTCTTTACATTTACACTCACTTCTAAATGTTCACTGTGAGCGCTCAACTCCAAGTTTACAGCTCTACGTGGTGTGTAAGTGTATCTGGTTGAGTTCAGTAGAGTGCGTGGATGGTTGTGTGACTTTGGTACTGAAGCAACAACTCAATTTTCTACTGGTGGTGGGGGTTTGAAAGGGGGTTGGTTAGTTTGAGTTAATCAAATTTGTTTTATTCGAGAGAAAAAAGGGGGTATATGGAGTTCCCTAGCCTTACTCCCTTCCAAAACACTACGCCGGTCACTGGCTTTAGTTATATCAGCCTCCCTGTCAACTTTGCACCTGTGTACATATCCATTTTGGACCTAGGTGCAAGTGGCAAATTTGGTGGATTCTGTCCGAATCTGACGGGGTCGGTCACGTGACCCCTCCTAGACCTGAGGAAGGAGAACCTTCACCCTTTCAACCCCACAAAAAAAAGACCTCAAGCCATTCATTTCCTTATGTGATAATGCAATCCTGAAAGCACTTTGCCTTGTTAATTCATAGTATGAGCTTGTAAATGGTTACTTGTTACTAACAGATGTGAAACTCTGTACATGTATTTAAGTAAGAAAGAACATAGTAATTTTTAATTTGAGCTTATTAAAAATGAATTGATCTCTCTGACTTTAAAGACAAAATAAAGGAAAAAAAAAACTCCCATATGGTTTTGTTAGTCAGATTCATGAACTGCTGCAGCCAGTAGGTCTTGTCATTCAGTATCGTGGCTTAGAATTGGTAATGTTGAAATAAAATGCTATTGCTACATTCAAGTGGTTGTTGTGTGACTATGCTTCATGTTCCTCTTGACACTAAATAATATGATGTTAGCATGTTTTAACAGCATATTTTATTAAATATAACTTGTAGATCATAGGTTTCAATATTGAAGATCTGGAAATGAAGTTTTAGGATTTGAAGAAAAAAAGAAATGATGTAAAATGAATGACATATTTGATTCTGCCCTATTTCTATTTCTAATATAAGCAAATTTGTGACATTTACTATAATAAAATCTTTATTTCTGGGTTCAATTTAAGCTACACTCAACTAACAGCATTTGTGGCATTATGTTGATTTTTCACGAAAATAATTGACTTGTCCTTGATTTAAAAAAATAAAATAAAATGGCAATTACAATGGAAGGGAAGGGAGCCAGTCCATAAATGTTACAACGCACATTTCAAAAGTATAGCCATAAAGATGTAGACATTTTTCATGTTAACAGTGTGGTAAAATCACTTACTAACCTTATGGAAAGTTCTGTCTTATATTGCAACTTTGTCATTACAACTAAACCCTCTAATCCCAGTATTAGAAATACATTTACACGGTGATTTTATCAAACTAAGATTAGCATGTATAATGTCTTGTGGCTATAATTGTGTATTTTCGAGTTTATGTGCTGGTCCTCTTCACTCCCATTGTACTGTAACCACTTTTTTTAATAAACAAGGGGCACGTTTTCATTATTTTGTGTTAATCAACATAATATGCCACAAATGCTGTTGATTGAACATAATTTTTATAGGACCTGGAATAATTTAACTCTTTGTACAAAAGGTACGATTTTCTTGCTTTCCATTGAAGCACAAAAGATGCTCTTTAAATTGAAATATTTTAAATCATGCTGAGATGATAAATCAAGTTTTGTCAGCTTGAGTGCATGCTGTCATTAAAACAAAAGGGGGACATACCAAATACTAATAATCAGGTACATTTTTCAATTCAAATGTTCACTCATTGTTTCAATGTAATTTTGTAATAATAAAACTATTACATTAGAAAAACGCAAAGTAGAAGCATTTTCACAGGTGGACCCCGCAAACGTAATCTGTTGTATCATAGGCCTTTTTAACACCTTGATTTTGAATGACCAATGGGTACACAATGTACAAAAAAAAGCTTAAAATGTACAGTAATATACCAATTATTTACACATGTCATCTATTGCAGTTAGTAATATGTAAGTTCAATATATCATTCAGAAAATCACATTTTATTTTACAGGGGGTTAAAGTTTATCTAAAAAAAAACATCTAATTGAACAGAGATGGCCATACTTCTTTTATAGCAATCCATTCAGTGCACTCTCTTCAGAATATGCAAACAGGAAGAGACCATCGGTCAGTAGCTCAAAGACTGACATGGTATGTACACAATACTGCAGGGTTAGACAGGACCGTCATGACATTTTGAGTGCCATTCCAGTTGTACAGTCATATCTTCAGCCGTCTCCCAGGTTAACAGCAATGTGGTCTTCAAAGAGGGCGATGCAAAGCATAATGGCGCCGCCTATCAGCAGGCCCAGACTCTGCAGGAAAAAGCGCTTCAGAGGGCTCAGAGATCCAGCATCTCCATGCAGCATTTCAGGCAACTAAGGAAACAGTGTCACATCTTGTAAGTTATGTAAAGATATTGTATTCGTTATGAATGCGATGCAGATTTAAGAAGAAATTCAACAAAAGGACCTGGCACAGACTCTTGCATGTAAAGAACAGAGGGATGAGGGGAAATTTAGAATTTTACAAGCAATATAATCTGGTGACTATTACCATGTCAGCAAGAGCAACATAGAGGAAAACTCCAGCAGTGATGGTAAGAATCCAGGGAGAGTGTGCCGCCCACTGGTTCCCCAGTGCTGTGCCAGTTAAAACACCCACAAAGCCCAGCAGAGCTGACACTGCATTAAACACAGCCAGCCTGCGTATAGGCCAGCCTGCAGCTAACAGCACTGCCAAATCGCCTACAGAGAAGAGGAAAGAACAAGGGTGTTTAAGCGATATTGATGATTCACAACGCAGAACATCTACAGGTGCAGTTTATTCGGTATTATGTGAAGGAGTCTATAAATCAATGAATGTGTTCTGTTTACATTTTGATTACTAATACTAGGAATAACTAGAAGCTTGTGGTTGACTTTGTGGTTGTGGAGTCGTAGTCGTACCTAATTCATGAGGAAGCTCGTGGCAGAAAACTGCGATTGCTGTGCTAAGTCCACCCGTCAGACTCTGAGAAAATGCAACACCTACGGGTATAAAATAAAATGAGAAAATATATATATAACTTAACATATTATAATTTGAGATGAAAACACTCAATACCTTTTAAAAAACCACATACAATAATTTTAAAAGCACTATTCTTTAGGTGTAAAGTATATTATTTAGTCTTAATTCACTTTTAATGAGTGATCATTTTATGTATAACCCCTTACCAATGGCTAGCCCATCTGTAATATTATGTATTCCATCTCCCATGACCACCATCCATGCCATGCTTTTGATGCCAGACTTCTCTGACCCGGGCTGCCCATGAGAATGCCCGTGCCTAGACTCTGAATTCGCATTCTGATTGGGTGATGAGGAACCTAAGACAGAGACCAGATC
The DNA here is from genome assembly GCA_032164185.1 of Moxostoma hubbsi. Classification (NCBI taxonomy): domain Eukaryota; kingdom Metazoa; phylum Chordata; class Actinopteri; order Cypriniformes; family Catostomidae; genus Moxostoma; species Moxostoma hubbsi. The sequence continues at coordinate 55,389,095 of JAVLUX010000001.1, forward strand.
AAATAAGCTGTTTCATAACCGCCAATGTTTTTCTTCTGGTTTGCTATTTTTCAGATGTCTGAAATTAAACGCACCCTGCAGTGCATCCAACTCCCTTCCGGACTCCGTATCATGCCGCCTTTTCTTTAAATTCTGTAAAATTTTAAGAAAACATAAAATAACAAATGAACTACAGGCAACCTCTCCTCATATCTTTTGACATGTAAACAGTTGCTTACACAGTACATTAAAGTGTGCCATGTAAACATAGTCTATGTTTAAAAAAACAAAATATCCTTCCTGGTCCATGTACTGTAAATAAGCACCATAAATGAGTCATTCCAAAATCATAAAATCATTACAGATATGCACATTTTACCCCTAAATTCTCATATCCATAATGTGAAAAAATACAAAATATTTACTTTTTCAAGTAATACAACATAGTCGTACTACCTTGAATACTCACTTTAATTTTATCTGGTTTAAAAAAAAAACATATTTTAAAAAAAAAGCAAAATCTACAACAGCATCTTTTTTTACTGAAATACAGTAAACGAAAAAAAGACTGTGTTATGGTAATGAGAATCATCACTGTAAACAATGGGAACAGTAAAATGTTTGGATGCATTACAGTAATGAGAATCAAGAGGTAAAATGTGCTTAAAGTGTATAAGTGTGTATTTTTATGCATATACAGTTATTTATTTTTGTTTATGCATTGTGTTGATTTACATTTTGGCACTAGGAAGTGTCATCGTGCTTGAAATCATGATTGCTAAGGAAACTGCTGACGTCAAAATTTAGAGTGAAAAAGTAGTTACATTTTGGTCTGTTCTCACCCAAAACCAATTAGATTACTTCAGAAGTCATGGATTAAACCACTGGAGTATTATGGGTTACTTTTATGTTGGCTTTATGTGGTTTTTGGAGCTTCAAAGTTTTGGTCACCATTTACTTGCATTGTAAGGACCTACAGAGATGAGATATTCTTCTAAAAAACTGTGTTTGTGTTCTGCAGAAGAAAGAAAGTCATACACATCTGGAATGACTTGAGGGTGAGTAAATGATGAGAATTTGTATTTTTTGGTGAACTGTTCCTTTAAGACATGAATCGTAATTGTAATACATATGTATAATAACACGAGTTAAGAACTCCAGTCATATCACTGACCTTATAAAAGCTGAATACTACTCGCTTAATCTCAGTGCCCACCCTGTTATGGGACTCTTTCACTCATTTATTAATTGAATCATGGCTGACTGAGAATAGTACATTTCTACAGTTGTATTGGTTACTGAAAACTTTTGCGTTTGAATGATGCTGCATCCAGGCCGCTAGGTGTCAATGTGAGTCCAAGACAGCATACATAAAACATGACTGAGTGCACCTTTAGGTCTGCTGGTTAAAATAAACATCCAATGTAATATTAGACTTTCCTGCATGCTGGATAAAGCTCACCTTGAAATGTTGCTTAATTCCCAGAAGACTCTCAAACACAAACAGGAAGTAAACTCCTCCTAGCACACTCAGACCCTTTAACACAGCATCATGATGTTCACCATGTTGACTAAAGATGGCCTGAAATCACAAGCAACCAGCTTGCACTTCAATACATTGTACATTTACATTTATTCATTTTATTTATGTCATATTCTTCTTAAACAGATTTTACTTGTTCCATACTGTAAATGTGTATACACAAAAAGTTATGATTGTTTTAATTATTGTCATGATTTGCCATCTAAAGTATATTACTGACACACAATTTATTGCATTTTATTTTCAAAGAATGAATGATTTAATAAATAAATAAGAATAAATCACTCAGATGTGTATATTATTTTATTGTATTTTTTTTTACCTAATAAAGTGTGATGTTTTCAAGTTTAATGCAATTTAAAGTATATTTTAACGCACATTTTTTAAAATGTTTCATTTTATTTTTAAAGAATTACTCCATAATAAAATAAATAAGAATACATAACTAAGAAGATATATTTATTGCATTTTGCAACTCAAACTGTAAGATGTATCACTTACATGGGGCAAGAGGTGCAGCAAGGCATCTCCACAGAGTGTGCCCACTGCCATTCCAGCCATCGGGCAGAGGAATATTTGGAGGCTAGACGGTCGAAGCAGCGGTGCCAATCCCAAGACAAGCAGGGAGGGCAGACTGATTACAAAGAGAGCCAAGGAGGCCCAACCTAGTGCTGAGATCAAATCACCTTGTAACCTTTACCATCAGGAAAACAAACACAAGCCGATTCCGATATCACGCTTGTTTGTCGTAAACAGTTAAAACACACACCTCTGAGGAAACCCTCACTGGCTTTGCTCCCCTGTCCATCCACCTCTATGTGTCGTAGACAAACTCCGCTGTCAATCTGGTAGAGAAGGGCAGGGCACAGGAAGGTGAAGTGGGCAGGAGTGATATGGGACGCTTGTCCCAGCCCAAAGTTCCACAGGAGCTGGGTAACATTCAGACACTGCAATAAGGAAATGAAAAAGGTGGGAAAAGATTCAGATGTGGGGAAGAAAAGAGACAATATACAGATGGGTGGCATTAAATCACATTGTATTATGGTTCTCTTATAGGTACATTTTGTCAGTTTTTTTATTCTGCACCCAAAAAGCATTTTTCTCCATTCCAATTAAAAAGTTATATTCAGACTTTTTATATATATATATATATATATATATATATATGTATATATATATGTGTGTGTGTGTGTAACACACACACTCGCATATATAGACCTTTTGGTTTCATGTCCTCTTATGCTTAACATAGACTGACCACAAAAAAATGTTGACCCCACTGAATCTCGAAGAGAACATTCTAGAGCATTTGAGCTGAATCTTACTGACTGCACAAGCAAT